>JAPDEU010000031.1:0-182698 GCA_027569275.1 Emericellopsis terricola
AATAAAAAATAGCTTTTTATATTAAATTTAATTTATTTAAGTATTTAATAATATTATTTAGTTTTATTAATATTTTTATTATTTTTTAATAAATAATTAATAATATATTTAAAGAATACTTAAATATCTTTATTATAATATATTTAAATAATATTTTAATTTTTTTAAATATTTTTAAAAAATATAAAGAATATATTTATAAAATATTAAAAATATTATAAAATATAAATTTTTTAATAAATCTAAAAAAAATTAAATTTTATATATAAAAAATAATCTTTTTAAGATATATAATTAAATTTAATAAAATCTTAATAAAATAAATAAAGATTAATATATTTAAAGAATAATTAATATTAATAATATTTAAAAAAATATAAGCTTTTATAAACTTTATAAATTATTATTAATACTTTATTTATAACTTTAATAAAATTATAATATTATTTATTAAATTAATAAAAAATAAAAATAAATTTTAATAAAAAAAAAATAATAAGAAATATTTAAAACTATATAAAATAGTATTTTTTTAAATATTATATTTATAACCTATAATTTTAAAAAATTATTAAAATTAAAAATAAATATATTAAATTATATTATAAGAATATAAATTAATTAAAAAAATAATAATAATAATATATATTTAATTATTTTTTTTTTAAAGAAATTTTATAATATAAAATTAAATTATTTTATTTATAATAAAGAATTCTTTATAATTATTTCTATAATTAAAGAATTTAAATATTATATATTAAAAATTAAATTTAAAACTAAAGTTTATATAAATTATAAAAATATTATTTATTTTATAATAATATATAAATTTAATATATAATAAATATATTATATTAAGTTCTTTATTAATTATAATATTAAAATTATTTATTAAAAAAGATTAAAAAATAGCTATATAAATATACTTAATTATTAATTAGATTATAATATTAAAATATTTAAAATAAAAAAATAAATATTTTAATAAAATAATTAAAAAAACTATATATAGATAGTACTTAATCTTTTATTATTTAGAATAAAAATAAATATTATTTATTATAATAAAATCCTATATTAAATATTTAATAATAAACCTAAGATTTTAAAAAGATATATAATTAAATTAAGAAAAGTACTTTATAAAGATAGGATTATATAAATACTTTTACCCTTATATAATAAAATCTTTATAAATATTTATATATATTTTATTATAAAATATTAAGAAATTAGAAAGATTCTTTAATAAATTAAATAAATATATAATTATTTAAGGATTAAATTAAATATTATATATATTATTAAATAATATAAAGACTATATATATAATAAGGCTATAAAATATAAGCCTTATAAAGAACTAAAGCTATTATTAATACCTTTATAATTATAAAAATTAATAACTTTTAATTATATTATAAAGCTACCTAAATCTAAAGAACTAGGATTTAATATTAAATATAATAATATATTTATTATTATAGATTAAATAAATAAATTTAGATATTTCTTATTATATTAAGAAATAATAAATATAGAAATATTTATATATATAATACTTAAATATATTATAATTAATTATAGTTTTTTAAAAGAAATTATTTTAAATAAAAAAATAATATTTATTTTAAAATTTTAATAAGCTTTAATAATATAACTTAGAATTAAATATAAACTTAATATAATATATTATTCTTAAATAAATAAATAAATAAAGAGATTAAATTAAATACTTAAATAATATTTATAATACTATATTAATTATAAATAAAATAATTAAGTCTTAAAATTATTATTTATTTAATTTATTTATAATAATATATTTATAAAATTAATAAAGATCTTATTATTTTATATAAATTATAGATATAAACTTAAGTTTAATAATAAAATATTAAAAAATAGGCCTCTTATTAAAAAAATAATATTTAAAATAAACTAATTATATTTATTATATAAATATATAAAAAAATAACTTAAATTTATATAATTATAAATATTAAAATATTATAATTTTAAAAAATTAAAAAGATTAATTTTTAAAAAGGGAGATATAGTTTATTTATTATATAAAAATTTTATAATAATTTAATCTTTATTAAAGCTCGATTATAAAAAACTAGGATTATTTAAAATTAAAAAAATTATCTTAAATACTAACTATAAATTCTTATTACCCTTAAATATAAGGATATATTTAATTTTTTATATTTTATTATTTAGAAAAGTATTAAAAAATATAAAATTATAAATAAATATTAAAATCTATAAAAAAAAATATAAATTAGAAAAAATTATTAATAAATAAGAAATTAATAAAAAGATTAAATACCTTATTAAATAAAAAGGATAATTATTAAATAAAAATATATAAAAATTATTTAAATATTTTAAAAATTATTAACCTTTATTAAAGAAGTTCTATTATTAGAAACTTTAAAAAGCTTAAATAATAATAAATCTATAAGCTTATTTATAATAAACTAATTAATAATACTAAAGCTATTAAATAATTAAACCTTAGTAATTATTTTAGCTTTTTTTTATTCTTTTTTTTTTAATTTATTTAAAAAATAAAGGCCTTATATAACTATATTATAACCCTTTTTTATAATTTTATAATACTATTAATATAAATATTATAAATAAATATAACTTTTATTTATTTTCTTTTAAAGCTCCTTAAGCTTATTCTTAATATTCTCTTTTATTAATTCTAGATAGCGCTTCTTTATAATAATATAAAATATAAAATACTAGGGAAATTAATATATAAATAATAATAACTATAATTATATATACCTATAGATTAAAGGGTTCTAGTTATATTATAAGAATAACTATAATAAGTATATTTAATATAATAATTATAATTATTTATTATTTTATAATAATCCCCCTAATTATTATTTTTATAAAGAGTATAAAATATCTAGGTAATATAGCTAAATTCTTAAATTAAATAAAAAAGATCTTCTTAATACTACTTTAAACTATAAAATATACTATTAATATAAATAAAAGAGGAAGTCGAGGGAATATATAGAATAAGACTAATAGTTAGTTTTAATTAATTCTAGGATAGAATTATTAAAAAAGGGATATTATATTATAACCTAGTATTTAACTATATATACCTTTTATATATACCTTACTTTTTCTAATTAATTATATATTAATTATATTAATTACCTAATATAATATTATAAACTTAGTAATTAATTATATTTAATTACTTATAATTACTTTTATTTACTTATAATTATTTAGTAATTATTATAATATATAGGAAGCTATACTTTACTATAGTTAGTCTTTACTTAGCTCCCTAGTTATTAATATAATAATTAATACTTAGATTATTACTATCTCTATATATTAACTATAACCCGACCGCTTAAATCTATAATAACCTAGTATACTTAGTTTATAAACCGACTTTAGTCTATCTACCCGGTAGCTAGCCTAACTTAAATATTACACTAGTCCGCGGTAATATAATTACTAATCCGCTATATAATCACGATAAGTATTACTCCTATTATACTAAGTAGTAAGCTAATATAGCTAAAGAGAAGAAAGCTAAGCTTAATAACTTACTCCCTCTTACTCTTAAGTATATAAATAATATAAGTAAGTTATAGCTAGTTAAAAATAATATTATAATTAATTAATAATAATATAGAATCTTATTTAATTAAGTATACTTACTATTAAGGCTTAAATAAATCCTATAACTTTATCCTTACTAATATTTATAATATTTATTATACTTTTATAGCTAATTTTATAAATTCTTTATAAGTTTATTATTAAATAATTATTAAATAATAGCTAGTAGAATATTAAAAAGGCTAATATTTTCTAGAAGGCTATTAATTAGGGTATATTTAATATTAAGAAGTATATTATTAATAAATCCGCGGCTAGTAGCTTTAATACTATAGCGATAGAATAACTACTTTATTATTAGAATTAGCTACTTTATATACTAATTACTATCTAGATTATTATAATTATTAAGATAAATATAAATATAAGTAGTACTATAATTATTATAATATTAATACGCGGATAGGTTAATATTAATAAGATCTCTAGAGCTATTAAGTTAATTAAGGAGGTTAAGGAGGAGATAAAGGACTAGGTCTAAGTATAGTTATTAGTCTCTTGCTATATACTCGCTGCCTACTTATTATACTTATATTATTTTTATTTCTAGGTTTATTTTATTTATTTTCAAGTTTTTAGGGATAAGGGCTTATTATTAAGTCGCCGCTCTATCGCTACTTATTTACTACTCGCGACTTAATCTTATTTCTTTTATTAAATACCTAGTCTTTTTATATATCTATATATACTATACTATTCTTATACCTTACTCCCCTTTACCTTATTATAACCTTACTTTATAGTTACTATTTATAATTATTAATATATTATTAGTTTATAAAATCTACCCTCTTTTAGTATATATTTTTACTATCTAGGTAGCCTTATTATTTAATTAAATATATTTATTAATTATTATTATATTTATAGCCTATAATATATTTAATTTTTTAGGTCTCCTTAATAAAAAAAAGAGTAATCTATTAGCTTAGTTATAGCTTTATTATTACTATAATATAGCTTTAATAATATAATATTAAAAATATTATAGACTTTAATAGCTAAGGGTAGTTTAATCTTATAAATAAGGCCTCTATCTCTAACCTCCTAGATAACTTAATAAGGTCCTATATACTTCTTAGTAAGCTTATAGCTAGGTTATTATAAATTAAGGTTCTTTATAGAAATTAATACTTAATCTCTTATTTTAAAGCTTTAGCTATTATAATAATAGTTATAGTATTTAGTATATAACTTATTATTTTTCTATAGTACTTTTATAGCGTCCTTATATATTTATTTAAGGGCTTTAATAAAGTCCTTTATTAAGCCTAAAATACCTTTAATACTTATAATAATAAATCTAATATTATATAATTAATAACCTTATAATAGCTTAACTAGTAACTCGCTATAGGCACTATATATAGCTATATTATATATAAATTTAGCTAAGGGTAGCTACTATACTTAATTAATTTAATATTTTTTATAAAAAGTCTATAAATAATACTCTAGGTTCTAATTCTATTACTTTATCTAATTATTTATTTAAGAATAAAAAGAGATATTAAGTTATTATTTATATATTAAGAAATAATAAAAGCTTTACTAGAATATACTTATAAAAAGGACTCTTTAATTATTAATAATCCTTTCTAATATATTATATTATAAGAAGATTCTCTCGAGGAATAAGGTTATTAAGCCTTTATTAATAATTATCTTTATAATCGCGATATAGTATATATATTTAATAAATCTATTAATTATAATAAGGATTAAGTCTTTATTCTTAACTAGTCTTATAGAAAGAGGTAAATCTATTATAAAGTTTATTAAGATTTTTTATTAAAAATATATTAATATTAATAATATAATTAGGTAGTTATAAGGTTAATAAAGTCTTAATTTAATCTTTTAATAAGTATTATACTCCTTTATAAATCTTTTTATATCCTTCTTTATACTATCTTAATAATAGTTATAATAAAGCTTATTAAATATATAATAAACTCCCTAGTATTTTATTATTTAATTACTATATATTAAGGTTAAAATCTTAACTTATTATACCTATAGTATATAAATATAATTATTATAATATAATAAGTCTTAATAATTAATAAACTATATATCGGGCCCTTAAGCTAAACCTTCTTATAAATTATTAGTAAGGTCTTTATATACTTACTTTATAAAAGTATCCCCTTATTAAATATTAAATAATTAAGTTATTAAGTCTAATTTATTTTATAAAGTTATAATAATACTCTAACTAAACCTTAGTATACTAACCCTTAATAGCTTTAATTTAATAAATATATATTATACTTAAGTATTTTAATATTTATTTATAAATCTTATATTCTTTTCTTAAGCTTAGCTTCTTTATAATAGATTATTAGCGACCTCTCTAATTATATAGAGGAAAACTAGGGAGCGTGACTCCTTTAATTAAATAATAATATAATTAATATAAACCTTTTAAATTAATCTTATTTCCCTTAGGGCCCTTATTAAGTCTATATTATTATAAAAATATTATAAGAATATAAGTAGCCTATTAAGCCTTACCTAGATTAATTCTTTCTTATTTTATAAATTTACTCTATAAAATAGCCCGTTAGCTAGGTTAGCCGCCCCTAGCCTATACTCGATCCTAAAGTTAAATCTACTAACTTATTAAGAGCCTAAGCTTATTTATTAAATAGCTTTATTTTTTCCGCGAGGTAGCTATAATTTAGATAATCTATAACTATATATACCTTATAGTTAGTATATACTAGGTAATATCTCTATACCTTAAATAACTCTATAATTATTAGTATCTTTAAGTTAGGGGTTAGGTATTATAATTCTAGGCCCCTAAGCTTCCTTAATATATATATTATTAAGTATTAATAACTTTCTTATAATTATAAAAAGACTATATTAATTATAAAGTCTAATATATTTATTTTTATTTATATTAATATAGTTAGATTAAAATACCTTAAGATTAGCTCCTTAAGAAATTTCTACTTTAATATCTTAAAAGTATTAAGCTTATAACTACTTAATTATATAAGGCTTTTTTTATTACCCTTTATTAAGTTTAATAATAATACTATAATCTTACTATAATTCTTAATAAATCTTCTATAAAATCTAATAAAGTTAAGGAATACTAGGACTTCTTTTATATTATATAATATTAGCTAATTTATTATAGCTTTAATATACTCTAGTTTTATTTCGATTATATCTTATATAATTATAAATCTAAGGAAAGTTATATATATAATTAAAAACTTATACTTTTTTAAATTAATATATAAACCTTAGTCCTTTAATTTTTATAGAACCTTATAAATATACTTTATATACTCCGCTAGGTTACTATTATATATTAAGATATTATTTAGGTAGATAATATAGGTATAGTTTATTAAACTATATAAGGTATTATTAATATATTCTTAGAAAATTATTAGTATATTTATAAAACTAAAGGGTATTATAAGGAACTTAAAGTAACTATAGTAGTAATAAAAAGCTATTTTCTATTTATTACTTTTATAAATATATAATTAATAATATATATCTTTTAAATTAATCTTAGTATATAGCTTAATACCTTATAATTAGTCTAAGATTTAGTTTATTCGCGAGATTAATATATAATTATAATAAATTACCTAATTAAGGCCTTTATAATCTATATATAGCTATAACTTATTTATACCTTTTTTAAGTATAAAGAATATAGGGGCGCCTATAGGGCTAATTAATTACTTAATTTATCCTTTAATTAAGCTATTATTAATAAATTTATAAAGGGCTTATAGCTCCTTATTTACTAGGTTATAAATCGGCCTATATAATAATACCTTCTTAAGCTTTAAATTAATTATATACTCGCGGTTATTTAATAAGGGTAATTTATTTATTAGTTTTTCTAAGAATATATTAATAAAGTTATTATATTTAGGTAATAACTTTATAATATCTTTACTCTATATATTTTTCTTTTTTTAATTATATAGGTTATTAATATATAGGTCTTATATAGGTCCTAGGATTATTAATACTATTAAGGCTACCTTAGATTTATATATTATATAGTAAATTTATTTTAAAATAATAATAATCTTAATATCTTTCTTTTTAATAAGATAGCGCTAATAATTAGAGCTAAATAAAATAACTAAGTTAATTTAATAAAGCTAGGGGAGGCCTAGAATAAAGTCCTTATATATATTTATTACCTTATAATAAATATAGTATTTCTTTATTATACTATTATTATTTATAATATCTAGAAGTTTTATTATTTTTTTATATAAGTATTAGTTAGGCTATTTTAAGAGCGGCCCTTTAATTAGTTTTATTAATAAGAGTATAAATAAGTCGCGGATATATCGCTAATTAATTATATAATAATCTAACCCCGAGTTAATAAAAGCCTTAACCTTAGTCTAGGATTTATTTATTTTAATCTTAATCTTTTAAAAAAAAGAAATTATACTATAACCTATATTTTTTTAAGTATACTTAATACTTAAAGGCTTTATATTAATATTTATTAAAAGTATATTATTATTTCGTAATAAATACGCGCTATTATTATAGATCGGGGGTAGCTATAGCTTTTATTAATAAACTTAATATTTCTTTATTATATAATTATTTAAGCTATATTTTTTATAAGCTAATTAAATATAATTAGACTTTATATAATTATTATTATATTTCTAATACTTAAGGCTATAATTAAGTAGTAATATATTAGCTAGTAGTTTATTATATAGCTTTATAATAGTTCTTAGGGTTAAATCTCTAAGAACTTAGTTATCCTAGTTAATTAGTCGGGCTAGCGAGTAGCTTAAAAAGTATATATTAGGCCTATATTTACTATAATTATTATAAACTAGCCTAAGTAGTCTATAATTAGTATTAAGTTATTAGATATTATTAAGGATAATAGTTTTATAATAAAGTTATTCTTATATTATTAATATACTATAGCTTATAATATTACTTTAATAATCTCTTATTATCCTATATAAGACTTAATAAACCTTATTAAATAATAAGTCTTAAGTAAGTAACTCTAACTCTATTAATTCCTAAGTATTAAAAAAAGCTCGGCTACTTTAATCCTCCTTTATATAATAACTATCTAGCTTCCTTTATACTTTAAAATAATAAATTAAATTATTAAAAATCTAATCTTTAAGTTATTATTAAGTCTTTATTTATATAATTATATTTATATTATTAATTAAATTAAGATAGGTAGTTTAGCGCTATTTTATAATACTTTATATATAAGTACTTATATAAAGGACTTATTATATATTATCTATAAATTAGTTTCTAGATATTAAGAAGATAATATCTAGGTCTAATAAAAAGCTTTATAAATTTACCTAGTTTTTATTATTATAGTAAGGAGCTTAAATATTAATTTTTATTTATTATTTATTATAAAGTTATTTTATAATAATTTTATAGTCTTAGCTATATAACTAGTCGCGTATTACTTAGATTAAGCTAGGGTTATATATAAGGTCCTTACTATTATTAATTATTTTTATATATTTTCTTTTTTTTTTATTAAAATATTAGCTTAAAGTAGTAAAAAATATCTAATTAAGTTTATCTTTAGCGAGATTAATAAAGAGTTATAGCTAGCTTAATATTAATTATCCTCTTAAAATATTACTTAGCTTAATTATTTAGGATATCTTAAGGACCCTAATTATTAGTAATACCTTATATTAATCTTATAAGTCTATACCCGGGTTATTAGGCTATATAGGAGCTATAGATATAGGTATATAGAGGGTCGCTAGGTTACCCGCGGGTTTGCTATTACTACTTTAGTAATTTAAAGCTCTTATACTTATTATTATACCCTTAATAATCTTCCTTTTTTTTAAGAAAAATAAAGAGATTAATTTATTAAAAATAGAATATAAAGAAAAATAAAGAGGTATATAATTATCTATTATAGCTATTAAGTCGCTATATTCGCGCTACTCCTTAGCTATAAGGTAAGGGGTTAGTAATAATTATATTAATCTCTAAGGAACTCTAAGGCCTCTATAGCCCTTATATAAGAATATTCGCTAGCCTAGCCGAGCTACTTATAGCTACGTTAGCTAGGCCCTAGACCTAGTAGTATAGCCGCGTCTAGTCTAATGCTTCTCCGGCTACTACTAGCCTCGCGGACCTATATTATACCTTACCTTAACTCGCGCTATATAGAACGCCTTTATGCCTAATAGTTAGCGTTTATTTTATTACTATTACTATTACTCTCTAGTCCTATATTAGTCGAATAGCTTATATTTTATATAGACTAGATATTCTACCGATAAGTAGTCCTTCTATTACACTAAATAGTATATATATTTCTCTAGGTATTTTAGTAATTACCTAAGTATAATATAGCTAATAAAAGGCTCGCCTATTATTATTTAAAAATATTATATTTTATTAACTTTATAAAGGTTATTAATAACTTGCCTTAAGTATCCTTATACTAGGTAGGCTTAATATATTCCTTTTTTTAATATATAAATCCTATAGTTATAGAATATATATAATAATTATAATATTTTATAATATTTAAGGCTCTTAAGATTTATTCTCTTATTATCTCTAGAGATAAGCCCCTTTTCTTAAGTCTAGGATAATCTATTATTTATTACCTAGGCTAGGATTATTATCTATTTAGTATTATTATATAATAAGGAGGTATAATAATCGAGTATTACCTTTTACTATTCTTTTTTAATTATTATTCTATTCTAGAGTTATTTTTTAAGTACTTATATATCGCGCTTATATATTTCTTTATTATTAAATAATATAATATTATTAGATTTATTTAATAATTTATTTATATTATTATAGTACTTTTTTAGCCCTATAATAACCTTATATATTATAATAATAATATATTATTATAGTTCTTTAAAGAACTATCTTATATTATTCTTACTATCCTTATAAATAAGATAGTTATTATTATAGTATCCTATCTAGTATAGTATACTATATACTAGTAGATTATTACTTAGTTTTACCTTAACTAGTATATTATATCCTAACCTAGTTATATTTAGTTATTTTAGCTTATTTTCTAGTACTAGTTTAAAGTATACTTTCTTTTATCCTTATTTATTTTTAAGTAAGCAATATTTATATATAAAATAGCCTTTTTTACTATAATTATAGTAAGTAAGGTTCTTTTTATTTATTATAGCAAGCTTCTATATTATATCTAGGTCTATAGGTCTAGTATAAATTCTATATATTATACTTAGCCTAAAATATAGTTATCTTATATTCGCGTAGTTTTTAAAGTTTTATAATTAAGGTTATTTTTTATTATAAATAAAGTATTATCCTTTTTTCTTATAATATTTCTTAAATTATTTATTATTAATTTTTATTATTATAATAATATATATTAATAATATAAAGGGTCTATCCTCCTTATATAGTTTATTTTTAACTTTATCCTTAAGTCTATAATAAAAAGCTACTATTTTATTTATTTTATTTTTATTAATTTTAAATATAATCTATATAAATTAAGCACTATAATTAAAAATAGCTCCTTTTTATTTTAGTACTTTTAATTAGTTTTTTATTAATTATTCTTTATTAATAATATTAAAGGTTATTTTTAGTATATCTTTAAAATTAATATAGTATATAAAGATATACTTAGTTTTTTCTTTTTTATTCTTATAGAGATTAATTATAAAGTCCTTAAGTATAGGTTTAAACTAATATAAAGTAGCTTTAAATAAGTATCTAGATATATATCGGACCTTATTTTCTTTAGTATATAATAAAGTAAGGAAGTACTATTAATAAGCCTTAAGCTATATTAAGAACCCCTAAAAGTCCTTAATAATTCTATTAAATAGTCTTAATTAATATAGCTTTATAATTTCTTTTAAGTCTTTATTAATAACTTATTAAATAATAGTATTATTAATATTATTTATTTTATTATATAATTATTCTTATTATTAAATATATATAGTTATTTTTTCTTAAAATATTTAATAGGATATATTATATACTTCCTTATTACGCTACTATATATCTATAAGCTATTATATAGCCTATTAAAGTTCCTATATCTACCCTTTAAAGGCTTTTATATTTTTATTATTAAAGTCGTTATTATTTTAGTCTATACTTATAGGTTATATTATTAATATAAGCTATATAGGTTTAGCGCGCTTAGTTATAGAAGTATTAAAGGATTCGCTAGCTATTATATTATATTATTTAAGTACTTAATAAAGTAATATACTAAATAAGAGCTATTAATATATAATATTTAGGTTAGGCTAGTTACTAAGTAAATAAACTAAAGTTAGTTTATAAACTAAGTATATTAAATTATTATAAACTTAAGTAGTCAGGTTATAGTTAATATATAAAGATAATAATAATCTAAGTATTAATTATTATATTAATAATTAAGGAGCTAAGTAAAGATTAACTATAATAAGGTATAGCTTCTTATATACTATAATAATTATTAAATAATTATTAATAAATAAAGGTAATTATAAGTAATTAGTTATAATTAATTACTATAGTCGTGGTATTATATTTAGTAATTAGTGTGATTAGTATGTGGTTGGTTGGAAAAAGTGGAGTACACGTGAGGGGCGCATGCGGTCGCATGTCGGGTCGTAACAGTCTTCCAGGTCAGTAGCGGCCAGCCAAGGCTCTGCGTCTATGTTGATCCGGAAGGCCTTCGGCAGGATGGGCAGCTTGTATTTACAGGACAGACCTGGTCGGTCATGCCTGCCGTGGTCGCAACGACTTAGTCATAAGAATAGCGGAAGCGAAAGTCAACCATGCTCAGGCCGTGTCACGTCAGTTGTCACATACCTGAGCTCGAGAGTAGATTTCGGGAAGGGCCTTCTCAACGACGGCTTTTTTCCCCTCAATGAGAAGTGACACAATCCAGCTCATAGTTATTTTTTTCTGCGAAGGTTTCCAATATGAATCATGCATTTGATTGCTGCCGATCTCTCAGTTCGCATCAGGCATGGTGCCTGTCCTGACCCCTGCATCACCCATCCAGCGACAGCCGTGAACGCTGAGGCCTTCCCAAAATCAAGGCTCACAGCATCCCCCATGTCCCTGCCGCAAACCAGCTCAAATCTTTTCGTCGCCCCGTGTCTGCGCACGATTCTCCGTTCCCCGTGCCGGCTTGCTCCCGGCATCGCCGATCGCCCCGGATGGACGTCCTGTGCCCATGCCTGAACCCATCGTCCGAAGACAAGCTCAACGTCTATATATAAGGAACCAGCAATGCCTACCGTTCCAAGGTCTACTCCCTCGCAGTTTCAGAAAAAGAAAAGTCACACCATCTCAAGAGTCCATCTCGTTCTAGCAAGCCGCTCAAGCACAGCGCGACCGCCGTCATGACCATCGACCACACCCATCTCTTTCTTCCCATCGCCTCCTACAGCGAGATGGTCAAGCTCTACGAGGCAGCCCTGAAGCCCGTGGGTACAAAATCCGCCAGACCTTCGGCCCCCACCTCACGGGCATGGGCCACAGCGAGCTCGACGTTCCAGCCGACCGCAAGCGCTGCGACCTGTGGCTCGTAGGCATCGAGGTGACTCCTAATATCCCCATGCACCTTGGGTTTGCGGCCAAAGGTGGGTGTCTATTTACAACAGACACAGCCGGGACTTATTGCTTACCGTAACAATAGACAAGGCGGCCGTAGACGCCTTCCACGCGGCAGCGCTCCAGCACGGTGGCCAGGATAATGGCGCCCCGGGCCTCAGGACGCATTACCACAGCGGATACTATGGGGCCTTCTTCAAGGATCCTCTCGGGAATAATATCGAGGCTGTCTGTCATGACGGCGCAGACTGAAAGGGGGCTGAGGCTGAATAATGAGGACGGGAAGCGTTGATTACATGTATGTACAAGAACGCAATCACCAGGCAGATGCACGAGACTAGCTCTGCAGTTGTCAGGTCGAAGGGCAGATGATAGCTGCGCATGCGCGCACATGTATATGAGACATGCATCGTGTCACGGCCCTTGGGCGCCAGCAGAGCGAGTCCATACCAAGTTGAGGAGATGTAGTCCAAAGGGGATCGTGTTGGTGATCTGGTCTGCTGTCATGACGACCGACTGCGCCGCCAAGTGCAGCGTCCCTAGGCGTCTGGCAGCCAGGGCCACAATCTTAGACGCCCACCAGTCTGCCCCGACGTGTGTGACGCCGACTTAATGGAAGGGAGCTTGGCAAAGGGGATGCCGTTCTTACAGGCGCAGCGCAGCTACAAACCGCTCTAGCATGCCTTGCGCATCGTTGTCCGTCTCTCATCCTTATCCAACACCCCTCAAGGTGTGGTTGCATAGGCACACGTAGGTTACATTTGATGTATGTAGATCATTTGCTATGGAGCACTGTTGACATCAAAACACCTGCTCCAGATCTCTAAATAGGAACAATTTCGATAAGCCTGGCGGCCTGTACGACTAAGCCTGGACTAAGCGGGATGCGAGACCTAGAACAGGTTGCCGGGAGCTTCCGTCTTTTAAGAAGTGTGGCATCTCAAATGGACTTCTGGACTGGACGAGTCGACGCCAACGACCAAACGAGTTCTCGAATCAAATCCAGCAGAAAGGCGACAATTTGAAACGGGAGCCACGACTATTCTACCCAAGCGAACCCTACAGTTTGAGCGCCTCCGCCGCGAGTTGCAGAATAGTCACCCGTCCGGAGGGACTGCCAAGCGCCATGAGTGATCCAGCAACGGCTATGGTTTGGGGTCTATACTCGGAAGGCAGCCAGAGAAGCCTTCGAGTTCCCTTCTGGACCCAGGATCCATTGCGACTGATTCCACAATCATGATTGTCCGGCAATGTTGGCGAGGCCTCTAATGGCTTGGCATTGGAAGGTGGCGCATGCAGTGCCTGGGCATTGATAACAGAAAAGAGGTTAGAGTTTCCCTCACGCGTCTGTATACACGTACCCGTGCGTGCGTCCCAGATTTTCACAGAAGAGTCTAGGAGCTCTGACGCGAGCTGCGTCCCGTTTGCCACGTAGGCCACCGTGCGGACCACCATATGGCACTCAAGTGTTTGTACACACGTCCCTGTGACCGCGTCCCAGATCTTGATCGTTTGGTCATCGGAGCCCGATGCGATCCTCGTGTTCGCGCAGGCCACAGACCAGACGATGGCGCTGTGACCCTCGAGTGTTTGGATGCATGTCCCCGTAGCCACGTCCCAAACCTTGACGACTTTATCGTCAGATCCTGACACAAGCTGGGTGCCGCCAGCCATAAAGGCTACTGACCTAACCACGCCTCCGTAGCCATCGATGGTCCGGAGACACGTGCCTGTAGCCACATGCCAGATCTTGATATTACTATTGTAAGAGCCCGACGCGAGGAGCGTATCGTCCGTGCCGAACGCGACAGACCACACTATGCCACGATGGCCCTTGAGCGTCTGTACACACTTCCCCGAAGCCGTGTCCCAGATCTTGATGGTGTGGTCACTAGACCCCGATGCGAGCCGTGTGCCGTTCGCTGTGAAAGCCATCGACCAAACTGCACCGCTGTGTTCCTCCTCAAATTTTCTTTGGTCCCCCTCAAGTGTCCGTACGCAAGTCTCCCTGGCTGTATCCCAGACCCTGATGGTTTTATCATCGGATCCCGACGCTGCCGACATGCCATCCTCCAAGAGGGCCACAGAAGAAATCCAAGTACGGTGGCCCTTGAGCGTCTGGACACATTGGCCCGTCGCCACGTCCCAGATTCTCACAAATTTTTTGCCGTGCCCTGAAGCGAGTCTTTTGCTGTCCGCCGCGAAAACTACCGAGGTAACGCATTCGTGGTCGTGGCTCTTCAGTGTCTGTATGCACGTTCCTGATGCTACGTCCCAAATCTTGATGGACTGGTCACCAGATCCTGACGCGAGCAGCGTGCCGGCCGCCGTGGAGGCCATCGAGGTCATCACCCTACAGTGACCTTCAAGTGTCTGCGCGCATACCCCCGCGACTGTATCCCAAACCTTTATGGTTTGGTCGCGAGATCCTGATACAAGACGCGTATCTCCTAGTGCAAAGTCCAACGACCACACTGCGTCGCTATGGCCTTGAAAGGTTTGCATGCACATCCCTGTGGTCGTGTTCCAGATCTTGATCGTTTTATCGTAAGATCCGGATGCGATCTGCGTGCCGTCGGCCGATGAGGCCACTGATGAGACCAAGCCGCTATGGCCCTCGAGCGTTTGCTCGCATATCCCTGCGACTACATCCCAAATCTTGACAGTGCAATCTGCAGATCCTGATATTAGCCGCGCATCGCCCGGTAGAAAGACTACCGACAGCACTGGGCTACCATCTTGGAGTGTTTGCACACATGTTCCCGTGGTTATATTCCAGATCTTGATTGTTTCATCGTTTGATCCTGATGCAATCCGCGTGCCGTCTGCCGAGAAGGCCACCGACAAGACCGAATCGCCGTGGCCCTCAAGTGTCTGCTCGCACGCATCCCAATCCGGCTGCATGAGCGAGAGCGACGTAACCCACTTGGGCATATCGTGCTTGAAGTGTTTCCTCACTAGGCTCTTCGTAGGACTAAACACGAGGGCCGACGCGTATAGCTGAAGCGGAGCGATCTCAATTGCTCCATTATGAAACAAGACAAATCGACGAGCGTCCTGGACTAGCGCCAAAAAATTCGGTGCTCCTGCAGCTGGCTGACACGGGTGTTAGAAATCATCTTTGGCGAAGGGTAACTTCACTCACCACTAGCCCCTGGAGCTTCTGTACAGCCATTACCGCCTGCGACACGCTGCCCTGGAGACTCATGGCCTCCAGCCAGTAGAGAAATTTGTCCTGGAGGAATTTGTGAACGAGACCGCCGTCTCGCATGTGCTCTTGTGTTGACTCGTCCTCGGGACTTGCATCCTGGAGATGATCAACCCAGTGCATGCACGAGTACCGTGCCGGGGCTAGTGGGTCAGGGTCAGGCTGGCGAACATCGCCAATGGAGACCCCTGGGTCGATCAGATTGTAAATATCACGGTGGAGGGTTTTCTCCATGACTTTGACAGATCTTGCGAAGATGGCGCGGTGTTGATGCGTGATCCCGCATGGCAAGATCTGGGGGGAGGCGCTGTCCAGCAAGAAGTCCTTGGCTGATTGATGAACAAAGTAAACGACGCCTTGGCGGACAGTCAGAAATGAACCACAGGACCTGACGAGCTTTTCTAAAGCAGGGAGTTTGTCGGTAAAGCGTGCGAGGGATTCAACAATGGAGGATAGCTCCGGTAATGCGATGGGGCGATATGTGACGGAGGCAATTGCCAAGATCTGTCGGCAAAGGTCTGCATGCCTCGACCGTCCAATCTGCTCCATCATTCGGCCGTAGAGAGAATTGAGACCGGGCGGAAGGGTATGCAGGATATCGAGTGCTTCCCAGGCCTGGACGTCCGGAGCCGCCAGCTCTTGATACACCAAAGCCACCCAGAGGAAGGTGTTTGTCGACTTGTCGGTCAGGTGCTGATGCACAGCGGTACGAGTCTCTTCGTCATAGCCCTTCAAGCGCGCTAGTTCGTCAGTCTTCTGTCGGATATAGACGCGCACAGCGTCAGAGATGGAGTCCTCGTTCAGCTCGAGACGGAGGGCGACCGTCTGGGCGGTGGAAGCGAGCTTCTCCTCAATCTCTGGCCAGTTGCGGCTCGATACAATCCATCTGGCGCCGTCCGAGGCGGCCAAGCGGATGATCAAGTCGAGAAGCTGCGGTCGACCAGCAATGCATTCGTCAAGGGCATCGACAATCAACACCGCATGACTTGTGATGGGATCGCCGAGCATAGTCGTCAGAATCTTGCACATAACTTCCCAGACATTAGGACCCTCAAATCGCTGCTTGCCGCCTCCGTCGTATTCTTTCCGGACGTACGAGATGAGCGATGGGTGCTGGCGGACAAGGGTATAGATCAGACCGCGGACCACAGCCGTAGCGGTATTCATTTTCTGCTCTGTCGCCTGGCAGAAAAAGTAGGCGAGCGAAGCGGCCGGACGCTTCTCCATTTCGTCAATGATTCCGCAGAGGAGCATCGTCTTTCCCTTGCCGGGATCGCCCCTGATCCAGAACACCCCGCGAGGGTCGGTCCGCCACGCCTTGAAGGTGGGATTCTCCAGGACCCAAGCGTATGAGTCTCGGAGAAGGCCGCCCTTCATATCTTGGATGCGCGTCTTATCATGAAAGGGGTCCGTGTCATAGAGATCGTCTAGGCATTGTTTGTCCTCCTTGGCTTGATAAATGTGCTCTTGTCGCTTGGTCTGGTCTTGGATGGCGGAGGTGATGCTCTGGAGCTCGGAAAACTGACGTTCTGCCGCGCTTGCAATGCCTTCAAGGTGAGACCGCACTTGCTGTGAATTGTACTGCTCTGAGTCCTTCCAGACGGCGGCCTCGCTTTGCTTAATATCATCAACCTGACCACCCCAGTCGTCCAATATGATCAGGTCCCGGAAGACGACGGCAATTCGATTCCGATTGTACAGACACACGCTCCTCATCTGATACAGGAGGAGTTTCTGGTACAGCTTTACAATGTGCGTCTCGAGCTGGTCTCGCAAGTCACTGTAGGCGGGTCCGACGCGCTCATCGAGAAGCAGCTCCGCCAGGTTCCAGTACCAGTCCATCCTTGATACGACGTACGACAGGCCCGACCGATTGACACCGGGTTCTTTCAGGGGGTTCGAGAGCACCTAGCGCCGTCAGCCGTGCGACATGAAGCGGGGAGGAGACGGACCTCGAGGGCGAAGGTGACGCCGACCCAGGCGATGGCAGCTTCCGGGGAGGAACGGACCACCTTGTCCACCAGTCCTCTCACGACGTTGACTGTCTGGATGGCACTGCTCATCTGCTCCTTCACAGCGGCTTCTCTAGCCGTCTTCTGCAGTCCGACCTCGACGAGGCGCTGCATACGGTGCCATCTCGGCTGGGGCTCAGTCTCTTCCGCCGTCGGCAGCTCAATCGACAAGAATTGCTCATAGGCCTCAACAATTTTGGGTTCGTCTGCCTCAATTTCATTGTACGCCCTGTTCCACAGCCTCGCCTGGAGGCCTGTCGGGGAAGGCTGGACCGCGACAGTAGGCGGCCGGTTTGTCGGAGAAGGGGCGTGCTGGGTAAGGGCTGGGCGCTGACTGCGGCCAAGCATCTGCCGCCAACGAGACGGCATGGTGTTTGCTGGTCACGAAGAAAATTTGGAGGAAGAGTATCGCGGTTGCAGCTCAAGATCCCGACGGCGCCACGAGATGTTCGGTTGTCTGGACTCTGGATGGCGCGGCATGTTGCGCTGGTGAGGGGACGTGAGGCGCAGCTGGAGTCAGCTGGAGCTGGAGCTGCAGATTGACAGACGAATAGAGTGGCAGCGCAACGCATCAGGCAGATTTGATGGTATTGGTCACACTCCCGTAAGGCTGATTGATGTGCCCATCCTACTAACAAATTGTCTTTGGTCTCCTTCCGTATCTTGCCCCCGCCCCAAGTTCCACCAGCTTTATAAGAAAGCGCCTGTTGTGAGACCATACGTAATCTTCCCCATCTGCTTCCCCAACTGGTCATGTCCCTGCGGCAAGAGCTGGAGAACAGCACCAGAGAATTGGACATCCCACTCGCCAATGCACTGCCGTGATAATGCCGCCTGCTCAAATCCGATGGGGTAAATACCACCCATGGACCAATCGATCAGAATCAATTGACCAGTGTCTTCCCGTATGATGATGTTACGGGGGGCGATATCCTGGTGCGTTAATGCCACAGCATCAAACTGAAATCGCATAGGATACTCGGGTAGACGGCCAAGCTGGATACAGACGTCAAGTCCATGGTTGTATCAGTCTTCCATATCCGATAGGGTCGCGAACGGACCAGCGCCATAGTGGGTAAAGAAAGGTCCATTTCATGGCTCGCCATCAACTCCGCCCACGGGTCCCAGACCGAATTCACTGACAGATGTTGACTGCAGCTTCTGAATCAGCTGCGCGACCTGCTCTGCAATATTCTGGTGGGCGTCCTTATCCAGAGTAGGCCAAAGCTTCTCTAGAGTCACTCCCGGCACAAAATCCATGACCATGAGCCAACATTCTCGACTTCGGCCCTGAATATTTGGAAGCGTATGGCAGAACACGCGGTGAACATTGGGCACAGGAAAGTCTAGCTTGTTTGCTAAGATTTGTGTCTCAGCTTCGCCACGTGACATACAGGCACCGCCTTTGATGACAAGATCCTCGGAGAGCTGGACAACTCTGTTGCTTCCGAACTGATATATGATAGGTCCTGTGAGGAAGTATTGAACAAGCTCTTCATTAGACACCGAGGAGATGTCTGATTCCGTCATTGGGGGTTGTGGCCTTTTCTCCACTCCGAATAAAGGCTCAAATGGTTTGTCAAGGGGATGCATTTCTTCGCGTTGGAGATTCTCTGGATCCCTCACACCGAGACGTGGCTGTGTGGGTTACCCGGAAACCTGGCTTCCGAGTGTCGTGGCTGGATAAAGGGCAGTTTGGGTGTGATAACATGGAAGGTCAGAGCAAAAAGCATCGGGTTTTCGTAGGGGGGCTGGGTCACGCGCTCTCCCGCGTTTTGTTTTTCCCTTCCTGGAGATCTGCCTCTTCGCCATTGGCTGCGTGTCAGTCCCGCGAGCAAAGCTATCACGCCCAAGTACCAAACAGACAGGAGGTGATTTGCATGTGGCTGTGATGATCTCAGTTGTACGGTACATGGCCAGCTTCTGGAAAATCTGTTCAGAGCGAATCTGGCAGCTCGAGGAGCAATCCTGACCTTGCGGTCCACGGGGTGCTACAACAAAGTCACCGCTGTTTGGCGGTCTTGTGACATGTGCGTGCGCCTGAGTCCATGTCCTAACGCACCCCAAGATATCAGAGACTTTTGCAACGGTCGAAAAGGGAATAGGAAAATAAAAGCCAAATGAAATTCCCAATGAGGAGGCCTGAGACGAACCAAGTTGATGCTGTGCAAATATTCTTCGTATTGTGTGGATGATTGCATGGTGTCGGGTAAGCCGAAATCGCACACTCGTCAGATTCCAAGTCTTGTGTTTGTTGCAGTCGGAAGGGTCTCCAACAGAGAATAAAGGACGAAAAATCTGTAGCAATATTCAAATTGACCAGAAAATCTCCTGTGACTAATTATCACACCTTGCGTCAAAGGCAACGCTGAAAAACTCAAGACTTCCCGTCGGGATCCCCAGCAGCCTCCACATCCGACACATCTGTAGCAACGCTCTCATCAGAAACCTCATCAGCATCGGAGCCATCCGTCTTCCCGGAATAGTCCGTCTCTTCTTCATCATCTTCATCTTCATCATCCACAAGATGGCCCAGCGCACTGTACATGTTCCCTTCTCCGGAAGCATACTCTTGCAGACCTGGGCGTCCGTTCGTTTCCCTGTGCTCCTCGCCACCGGCGGGTTCAATCAGGTTGTCAAGGGCTAGCGTGATCCAGTCGGCTGCGAAACGTGCGCCGCCAATGTTCGGCGCCGAAGGCCCAATACGCAGCGCCGCCAGCTTGCCACTGACAAAGAGCGGCACGTCCTTCGTCCACATGAGCTCATCTGTCAGGCAGGGGAACCCGCCCACGCCCTGGATCGGGTACTTTTTGCACATTGTCTGAAAGTACGGCAGGGTTGCAAAATCCGTCTGAATACCAGTGGCAAAGTAAATGTAGTCCATGGCGGGCAGCTCGGGGATCGCGGGCGCAGTCTCACAAACCCATCGTGTCAAGCCGCCAACGTCTTGAAGCTTAGCGTCGACGAGTTTGGTGCATTCTATAAAGGCGAGTTTTTTGGACGCGATATTCTTCTTAACCACTTCTTTGTAAAAGCGAGGCGTAATACTGCCGCCACCGCGTGCTTTCTTGAGCATCTCCAAGCGCTCTTCGTCCGTATCGCTGGTCCAGAATTCGGTCTGCATTGTGTTCTTGTACTTGCCCATCCACTCCAGCGACACGTCAAAGTGCTTGAGCACCAGCTTCCCTCGCAACAGGTGCCACACCTTGGTGACTCCTGATTGAATGACGAGGTCGGCAACCTGGGCGGAGGTGAGTCCTCCTCCAATCACAAGAACATTGGTACTGTGACCAGCCTGCATGCGTTCCTTGATGATGGGACTCGACACTTGGTCAATGTCGAATGTGTGTGTGGCTTGCGGCACGGGACCTTGTTGTGGCATTGACGGAGTCCGTGGAATTGATGCCTTAGTCGCTGGTCCGACGGCCATGACGACCGCCTTTGCGTACTTGATAGTCTTGTCAGTCGTGACCGTGAACAGCTTTTCGTCGTCGACAGAAATGCCCTGCACGACACCGTAGTCAATGTCCTCGAGACATTCTTGTCGAATCAGCCCTCCTCCCAGGTTGTAACGATCCACCACGTCGTTGCAATGGTCGACGAATAATTTCTGGGACGGTGTGTAGTAATCGTTCTGGTCCCGCAGATTGATGGCAGCACGCCCACTCTTGTTCGAACCGTACCTCCAGTCACTGGAGCCCTTCTTCTTCTTCTGGTGCTTGCTCACCTCCGCGCCGACGCAGTTCTTGATCTCGATCAGGTCCTTGTCCATCCCGGTGCGATACGCGTGACCAAGCATGGCGTCCCGGTCCAGGGGATCAACGTGCCACAGCATGGGGCTACGGAGGTGCTTGATCCCGTACGCGGTGAACAGCCTCCGCCATCGATTGAGCCACGTATCTCCCTCTGCGTCAATCACCATCATTTTGTAGTCAGCTCTAGGGGCGGTCTTTGCCGGTGTCTCCTTGCCGGATTTCGTTTGCTTCAGTGCTACCTTGGACCCGTATTGCCTCAGCCATCGCCAGCGTCGATGCTCTTCGTCAGTGTGCGTTGCTGCTGGGGCTCGCTCGCAGAGTCGGGCGGAAATGGCAAGGCCGCACGGCCCAGATCCGACAACCAAGACGTCTAGAACGTCATCCTCGATTATTCGTTCTTGCGTGGCAGGCTGCGACAAGAAAGGGCAGGCTGACGTCGTTGAGTCCTGCGTGCAAGACCGTGATTCGACATCTATGGAGTCCGCTTGCAGTGGGAACTTATTGATGCTTGCCGCCATTGTGTCAATGAAACGAGTTTCCATCCTCGAAGCCACAATGTCTTCCCCGGAATAGTCCCATTTCTCTTCGGGCGGGAAGTGAGTGTCAGTCTGCGTCGACCTGTCCATGCCCATCATCTCGGCGATCGATTGTATTGTGCGTGAAGAGCAGTCGATGTCTGTGTCCGTGCAGGTGTAAAATCATATCATACGAGAAGTTCAGGAAAAGGTAGGCGCTTCTTGAAGAATCCGAGATTATGAAAGGCCCCATCGCACTTGCCGTGAATACAGGTATCTAGTAGGGAAAGTCATGACGGCAATCTGAACACCTTGATGAGCCAAGTAATTGGCATCTGTCCCTCAGATAGGAAAAGTGAGGTCCATCGTAGCCAGACTGGAACTGCCAAGCAGCATCGTGAAGCACCTTGATGGCCAGACCCTGATGTAGTTGTCGAAAACGTACAAGGGGTCGTGACCATCAAGGTGCGCCTCTCCGATTGCTTGCTCTCCACACTTGCTCCATCAGCCAAAGATGTCCCAAAATTGTGCGTGATGTCGCTTGAGCTCTCGGTCGCTCCCATTCCAGGCCGGGCCAACGTGGGTTTCATGACATCGGGCAAGGTCGCCGATATGGATGCGAATTAGCAGTCGACCGTGTGTTAGAGGTGAACATCGCCGCACCGAGAGTCAATACTAAAGAAACACCTGCATTGACAGACACATCTTGCTAATTGGCTGTAACTGCACAACTAGGTGTAGAGTTGGTCTGAGGGACCTGGTCATGCAAGTTGACGGGGCAAAGAGCCGTCTGACGGATTTAATATCCACTAACTCGGGCTACATCCCACCAGTTAGATGTGGTCAGTGAATGCAACTGTCTGTTCTGTAGTCTCACCAGGCGCCGAGACGGTGACCAGGTAGCCTCTTCAGTCGGGGGCTGCGTAGGCAGCAAAGGACCACACCGCCCGGGAATGTGACCGCAGCTGAATTGTCGACCTGATCGACACTGCCTACTGGGGTCGACATGGCGAAAGCAAGGGATAACAAACAGCATCGAGATGGTGAATGATGATCGAGTGCCATGAGTGACATCACACAAAGTGACATCACTGGACCCTGGGACACCAGTCCATCTGGCTCCCCAAAACTCCGTCCCCCATATTGAAGTTTTAGCTTGAGCTCAATTCCAGACGCCAAGCAGCACCGTATTGATCCCGCAGCCGAGCACAGATACACCAGCTCCCAGTGAGGATCAAGCATCGTTCGAGAATTGTTCAAGATGCTTCCAAACAGATCACTCACAATCGTGAGCCGCGCTTCAGCGCTGGCTCCGACACGCCTTTTCCACACATCGCCTCGCGCCTGGCTCGCCAACAGCAAAGGCCCTATGCCCGATGACTTGGCCGAGAACCCGGTCAAGGGCCGCACAGGTGGCGGCGAGCCCCTCGACTCCTCCGCGCCTTACGCCGCCCCCCAGCCCAAGATCTCCAATCTCAGCGTACCAGGACACAATGGCTACAAGGACTTGAGCCCTGAGCAGAAGAGGGAGGTTGAAGAGCATAATAAGGACTTTGAGGCCAAGCATGACACTAGTGGCCGGGCACCGAGTGACAAAGTGAACAAGAAGTTCTGGACCGGGGGAGCTGAGGACAACAAGGGCGTGTCGGGCTGACGGTCAAGATGTGTTTGAGACTGTCAGCGTCGCGGTCAACGCCACTTGTCAGGGTGCTAGTCGGCTATTCACAGTTGTCGACATTTCATCGCAGCGTGATTGCGAACCGTGTGAATAGGCCTTCAAAATTGTTAGTTCGAGTCGCCACCTTAAACTTTTAAAGAGAAGTGGAGGTAAGCAATTATCAGGGAAATTATGAACTTTTTTAGTAATCAGTCGGGCATAAGCCCGTCAAATACAATCTAGCGGAAAAGTTTGTTCATCATGCAAATTGAGGCGAGCAGCAACAGTGACGAAGAATGAGCGACGTACCGTGTTGTCTGGCACAGTGGCCACGCATTGAAAGAGCGCCGTTTCGGACGTCACTGCACGATGCTCAGGGCCTATCCAAGCCCTGAAAGCCCTGTCCGATCGCGCCGCGAATCGAGTCGACGATGTACTTGAACATGCCTTGGTGCTTGACCTTGCCATCCATGCCGCGAACGGGTTCCGAGGTTCCCATGGTAGGCAGCACATTGTCGCCCGCGGAGAGACTGACGAAGAGCGAGAACGGAATAAGCCAGACGCAGAGGCCAAAGTACGAGGCGATCTGGTTGAAGCTGGGAACGTCGACGTTGTCGTAGTAGCCGGTGCGGGAGAAGGCGCGCGCCTGCGATTGCGAAAAGTATCGGAACCAAACGTAGTGATCGATCAACACCAGCACTATCCCTGTCAGACTCCCCATAAAATCTTCTGCAGTCTGCCGCACTCACCGCATGTCAGGATGAACAATGGATCCGTGAGCTTCACAAACGGAAACTTGCGCATGTTCCCCAGGTACACCACGTGGCAGAAGATACCAAAGAGCGTCCTCCAGAAGGGCAACCCGTCCACTAAGCAGAGCAGCAGCTGCGCAATGATGATGCAGAAGATCAGCCTCGTCAAGAATCGCTTCGCAATGACCGTATGCTCCTCCACGAGCTCAGACAGGTAGTACAAGCCTGAGGCGATAGCCATGGTGAGGAAACAGAAGCCGAGGATGGCACCAATGTACCCGATGAGCGGTAGGATCCACATATTGCTGTTCGTCTCGTTGTTGTGGCGGTGATTACGGTGTATGGTGCTGAAGCATTGTGTGATTGACGGAGGGCGTGGCGCGTCAAGATGACGGGGTCACGGGAAAAAAAAGACACGTCCTTTCTACGGATGGGAGCTGTCAAGCAGGCACCAGGGGCGGCGAGTTGCCTCGGCGCGGAGCTTGTTCCGGCCCGTGCATGCACGCGGTGGTAGCAATGGCCACTTGGACAGAGCCTTGCAAAGACGTGAACGATTGATCAGGGTTGCCAACTCATTGTATACGGAGATTGGGAGATGCTCAGACAACGCAAGGCGGGTGTCAAAATCTCACTAGGGTTTTCCGCTAGGACGAGCGTTCTCAGGTTCTCGTGCGCTTCTCTTGGCGCTTGAAGTGCCTCCCGCGCAATATCTTATCAGTGATGTCTTATCGATAAACCACAAAAAAGTTCACGACTGGATAGTTCACCATCCGTCCACGCATCTGTCAACGCCGCTGTATCGGTTCATAGTACAGCTCTTACTACCGTGGCGTGCGCACTGGCTTCAAACTACTCTTATAGTCAGCGAGGAAATCTCCATATCCTGAATTCATCATGTCGCGCCCCGAGGATGACCTGTGAGCTCCCACGCATGCGCCCCTCATCGACCCCTCTAACAGTGTTTGCAGCGCCGCAGACATCCACTACGACGATGTCGAAGCCCGCAAATACACAACGTCCTCTCGTATCCAGAACATCCAGGCATCCATGACGCACCGAGCGCTCGAACTGCTCGACCTCCCCCATCCTTCGCTGATCCTCGATATTGGCTGCGGCAGCGGCCTCTCTGGCGAGATCTTGTCCTCCGAAGAAGGCGGGTCCCATGTCTGGATCGGCATGGATGTGAGCCCCAGTATGTTGGATATCGCTCTCCAGAGAGACGTGGAGGGAGACTTGATGCTGGCAGATATTGGGCAGGGCGTGCCCTTTCGCGCCGGTACCTTTGACGCGGCGATCAGCATCTCCGCCATCCAGTGGCTCTGCAGCGCCGTCGACAGCGAGTCCAGTCCCGCGGGAAGACTGTCTCGCTTCTTCAACGGCTTGTACGCGAGTCTCAAGAGGGGCGGCAGGGCGGTGTGCCAATTCTACCCAAAGAATGACCAGCAGAAGAAGATGATCACGGAGGCGGCGGTCAAGGCTGGCTTTGGTGCGGGTCTCCTCGAGGACGATCCTGACACGAAGAACCACAAGCTGTACCTCGTGCTGACTGTTGGTGGCACGCAAGGCGGCGACATCACCAACGTCGTCGACGGCATGGACGGCGTGGATATTATGGATGCGCGCAAAAAGATCAGGGCCGAGAACGGCACCATGAAAAAGGGTAGCAAGGCATGGATCATCAAAAAGAAGGAGCAGATGGAGAGGAAAGGAAAGGTTGTCAAGGCAACGTCCAAGTACACAGGCCGGAAGCGAAAGCACCTGTTCTAAGGCCCGAGAGAGATATGGAGGGTTTGGTGGTTACATGGCACGGCGTTCCGGTTAGTCGTTCTAGCATGTATATATGGATGATACCCTTCTTATGGGATGAATGAATGACGCGATTATGTGTGAGCTATCGGGTCCAGAACGGCAAAAAATTATCTTCTTCTTTCTTTATTTCTACTCTTTGGTTCTACTCTACTGTCGCTGCAGGCCCGTGCGACTCGGGCTTCATTGTAGGGAACGCCAACACCTCCCTAATGCTCCAGTTATCGGTAAGGAACATGACCATGCGGTCGATACCCATGCCCCAACCACCAGTGGGCGGGAGCGCGTGCTCCAAAGCACGGCAGAAGGTCTCGTCAATCAGCTGAGCTTCGTCGTCACCCTGGTCCTTCTGGCGAGCCTGCTCCTCGAAACGAAGGCGCTGCTCAGCAGCCACGTTCAACTCGGTGTAACTAGTGCGGTTAGATGTGGTCAATGGAGAGAATTCTAGGAAAACTTACGCATTGCAGATCTCCTTCTGCGAAACGAACGCCTCGAAACGCTCGCAAAGACCGGGCTTGTTGCGGTCCGACTTGGCCAGTGGCGACATCATCTGGGGGTGACCGTGGATGAACGTGGGGTTGATGCACTGGCTCTCGAGGTACTCGCCAACAAGGGCGTCCAACATGCGCGGGTTGGTCAATGGGGGAGTGCACTCGACACCAGTCTTGACGAGAAGCTTCTTCAGGAATTCGCCAGTCTCGGCAGTGTGCAGCTCTTCAGAGGGCGGGAACTTTTCGCCCGTGAGCTCCTCCAGCGTGGGGATCATCTCAATGCGTCGCCACGGCGCCTCCCAGTTGATCTCACGCTCCTCACCCTTGGCGGTGTGGTATTTGGTTACGTAGCCACCAGTGACCGCCTTGACAAGACCGGAGACCAGCTCCTCAGTCATGTCCATGAGGTCGTACATGTCCGCGTACGCCATGTAGAATTCACAAGTGGTGAACTCGGGGTTGTGGGTGAGATCCATACCCTCGTTACGGAACTGACGGCCAAGCTCGTACACACGGTTCAGGCCACCAACGACCAGCTGCTTCAAGTAAAGCTCGGGGGCCACGCGCAGGTACATGTCCATGTTGAGCTCGTTGTGGTGAGTCATGAAGGGCTTAGCTGTAGCACCTCCCGCAATGGTGTTCAGCATGGGGGTCTGAACGTGGATGAAGCCGCGGTCGTCAAAGTAGCGGCGAATGTAGGAGTCGATCTTGGCACGGGTGATCAACACGTTACGTGCCTTCTCGTTGATCATCAAGTCCAAGTAGCGCTGGCGGAAGCGCTGCTCGGGGTTCTTGAAGCCATAGTGATCGTCGGGGATCTGGTGCAAGCAAGGGGACAGCAGGATCACCTCGGTTGCGGCGATGGACAGCTCACCCGAGTACTCACCCTCGCCCTGCTTCTTCTGAGGGTTTGTACGGGTAGGGTAACCGCGGACGCCGACGATATCACCACGACGGAGGTTGAGGTGCTGCTCCTCGAAGCTGGGTGCGTTGGGGTCGGCATTGTCGGCTTGGGCGAGGATCTGCAGCCTGGCGTTGTCGGAGCGGAGATCGTAGAAAAAGAGCTTGCTTCCGGCAGATCGACGAACGAAGATGCGACCACCCAGCTGGATCATCTTGTCCTTTGCCGACTCGCCATTCTTCAGGTGCTTGAATTCGTCTGCGAAGTTGCGGATATCGTAGGTGACCTCAAACTGAAGTCTGTGTCAGTACAAGACAAAACTCGAGGATGCTTCTGACCACAAACCTTGTGGGGATAGGCCTTGCCTTGCGTGTGCAAGTCGGCGACGACTCGTGAGCGGATCTCGAAGTACTGCGCGATTGTTAGCATTGGCTGGATGACGCTCGCGGCATTCTGAGGCGCACCTGGTTCGGAGTGAGGTCCTTCTCGGCAGACTCAGCGCTCTTCTGGGAGGTGGGAGCAGGGCCCTTGGTGGCAGCCTTCTCCTTCTTCGCAGCATCACGTTCACGGGCCTTGGTGCGCTTCTTGAGCTCAGTCTTGGAGACGTGCTCACCCGTGACCTCGTCGAGGTAGAGCTTGGCAACGGCTTCAGCAGCCTGGTCGGCAGGAGTCTTGTCAGCCATTGTGTCGAGCTGTGCGATCGATCTGGTGGTGATGGAATGGGTCCCTTCGTCGGTCGCAACGTGCTTGATTTCTTGCAATAAATAGTAAGGAAGAAAAAATCGGGCGAGTGCCCCTCGACGGTGCCCCGCGGTCGGCGCTGCTGCATGACTCTGCGACCCCGCCAGCGGCGGCAGCACAGCAAGGACGGGAGGTACGTACCGCGGGGTTGATAGGTCGCTCGTGCAACCAACAAGCAGAGAATCAGGCAAGTAAACAACAGGGTGACTCGACAGGATGTGTCGGTTTTCTGGTTGATGTTGCAAACAACATTGGAAATATTTTCCCTCTAGAGAAAGGTTCATCATATTCTGCATGACAACTCTGGAGTGCGGTTTACTTGGATGCCGATTTGAGGGGAATAAACAAAAACGCCAGCTGCCATCAATCTAAAGTCTGATTGGGATGACACAATGCGACTTGGCATATATCGGGAAACAATAATACAAGCCTGGAGACGATTTCCACGCGAATAATCGAGACCCAACTCTTGTATGTAAATGGACCAAAATGCCACAAAGCGCACAACGAAACGTGGCCATGATGCAAGGTTTGATGTGCCAACGGCTGTGAGTCACTTGTTGTTCGATTGGCATCTTGGCCAGTATGATGAATTTGACGAGGACTGCATGCAAATAAATCGAAAGGAAGACATACTTTGCGTAGTTAGGACGCAGCTGCAAGCAGATCGAATTTCTGCCTTGTCTGGGTCCGGCTTGACGGCCGATGTGCGATGTCACGAGAAACGGGCATGACGATCGCACAGTCCATGATGAAGTACAAAGCAATGTCTCCGCCTCACAGATTTATGAGCACATGGAACAAGTCGTCCACGAGAATCTCTTTTACTTCAGGATGTCAACAGCACCGTTCGAATGATTCCTCGAACATCTCTCATGTCTCAAGTCATATGGCAGACCCAAGAGTGGGTCGAATATGGAATACGGGCAAGGAACCGCCTCATGGGTGCTTTGTTGAGCAAAACTTTGGCTGTTGCAATGACCTTGAAACAATTGTTATGATAAAGAAATCCTGACAACAGACCGTGAGATTCGTTGCAGACTTTGGGCACTGCTATGCACCTAGATGAGCCTCTTCCCAATGACTTCACGGGTACATCTCCAGAGCTTGGCCACGAGTGGAGGAAGAGCAATTGGTGGCTTCAATCGAATGACGGAACCCATAGCCCAATTCACAGCCCCCTCCCAAGCCCTTCAGTCCAGTGTCGTTAGCGCTCAGCTTGAGGGGCCCGCTATTCGCGCCACTTGGGGTATTACGCCTATATCAGCCTAGCGCAGGCCACCAGATGGCGAGGAGAAATGCGGACATCGTGGTGAAGATTGGCTGGAACTCCCAGCCGTTGTTAGATGTGACGGCGGAGATACTCAGATGTCTGGCACACAAGGGCCGCAAATATTTGACAGTTTCCTAACACAGTTATCGGGTTTGCTCAACGGACGAAAGGATCGCTTCATAATAAAGACGGACGAAAGGATCGCTGATAATTGAATAAAGACGACAGAAAATCCATCAGAGAAACTGAGACCTGGGGAAGAGATCAATCCGGTGAGACTAGCACCAAAGCGGCATCCCTCACGCTCGATAAACGCCCATATGAAAGGGTGGAGGGGCATGACTCGCCGTTGGTCCAGTGAGCTCCCCGCCATTAGCCATCGTCGCCCGCAGTGGAGTGAGAGTGACTGTCCGCCGGCACACTGACCAACTCCGGCATAACCCGACGCCAATCATCTCTCGATCGCCAGCCGACGTCAGGATCTGTGCATGAACTTGCCCGACCATCCGTCGCGTGGGCTTCATGCACCTTCCACCACCTGCGTCGACACATCAACTCATCCAACGCACACAAAGACGTCAAAACTGGGCGCTGGACGACCAGGCGAGCAACACCAGCAACCACGATCAAAAGCGGTCGTCACCATGCCTTCCTCTCAGCGACCCTTCTTCCTCTCCTCCTTCATCGCAGCCTTCCGCCCGCAAGGGCCTTCTCTACAATCAACTACTACATCAACCACTACCCAACAGCCCACGAAACACGCAACGACAACTTCTACAACTACACACGCAGCCTCCTCGCCCGCGCCATCGCCCGCAGCGCGATCATACACCACTACCACCGCACATCATCATCAGCAACAGCCGTCGCGACCTCTGCCCATCCAGCAACAACCGAGTCGGCGGCGCGGCAGCGACTCGAGTAGCGAGGGGTTTCGAGATGCGTTGGGTGCGGACAAGTGGTACATTGGCGGGAAAACGGCAGGCGGGGAAGAAAAGTTCTTCAAATTGGGCGTCATCAAGAGAGTGAGGAGCAACGACGGGTTAAGTCTGGACAGGCTTAGCCTCTGAAGACATGACATGCAAAGATTTTCGAATTCAGACCTGTATTTTGGGCGACACACATATGGACGTTTGGATGGGTAGGATCAACGAATCCTCGCGGCCGGGGATTAAGGGTACACACGGCGTTGCGGGCTTATGCACTTTGGATACACGCGGATATATCCTCTATGAAAATGATGATTGATTGATGAATCTTTCTGTCTACCATATGAACCGCTGAAAACGCCCCTGGTCCAGCACCGTTCCGTCCTCTGCGCGCCACACGTATGGCTTGAATAAAAAGATGGCCACGGTGATGAGGTTTATGAGGATGAACCAGGCCGTTTCGAGCACCAGGCGGAGATCGTATGCCGCAGCCCATGTCCGAGCCTTTGACAATATACCGGTAGGTTGCTGCGCCGGCTGCGGTGGATGCCATTCTGGAACCAGTAAACGCCAAGTCACCCAGGGGATGATAAAATATCGAGGTTCCACCAGCGGCGCCGTAATGAGGGACAGTGAAGTCGCCAGCAGGAAGATCAGAGCAGTCGAGGTGGAGATGTCCCGCGTCGATGAAGGCGTCGAGTTCTCCACTTGGCGACCGTCGCTGGCCGTTGGCTGGTTCTGGGTGACTGATTTGGGGGTCTCAGCCTTGGACTCTTTCGGTACGTCCATTTTGAAGGGATGCCTGCTGAAGATAGGTACAGTGTCTCTGGCTGAGTCGGATCCAACTAGAGTATTCCACACTAGCCAACGGCAGATTGTGTAAGGAACAACCAAAAGCAGTCTGATTGCGCCCGATCGCCTGATCGTGTATCGAAAGACATAGAACATATAATGCCTATTGTCCGCGAGCGTGAAAGGATGGACAATCGTGTTGAACTTGACGACCGCGCAGGACAGGACTGTGGTAGCCACGAGATAGACAGACCTGAGAGTCGCGGCAGGCGCAGTCCACTTCTTCAATTCAACGGCACCTGTAACCCATTTGAATGCAAAGGGTAGAAGTAGTGGGAGGGAGAAAAATGCGAAAAAGGGCCAGATGTAGAGCATCTGCGCCAGATGAACGGTAGCTACGTGGTTAGACTTATCGCCCAATACAACACCTCCGTTCCAGAGGATGAAAGCGATGAAGACGCCGAGGATTGTGATGTGTGGCCAGATCTGTCGGAAGACGCGCAATGGGTTGCAGAGACCGGCAGCGAGGAGACTTGCCGCGGAAAACAGCATGTCTGCAGGCCGTCAGATAACGCAACGTTCCGCTCAGGGAGGAAAACTCACCATCTTCCCAAGCTATGCTCAACGGGGGATCGTGCACATCTCCCCTCATCCACGACTCTGCGCATATTTTGAGCTTTCCCAAGAGCGTCATATCCTCTGAAGGCCTCATCTTCTCAGGCTGCAGCGTCTTGATCACATGGACAGCCTCAAGTCCACCATTGAAGACAACGACCCAGAAAACGTTGGTTTGTCTCATCAGGAGAGCCTGAACCCCGAGAAACACCGAGGCAATGTCTCTTGTGACCGTAGGTTGACTAGGGCCCATGCGTCTCAGGGAGTTCTGAAAGGCTAAGAGGACAGTGAGCGTCGACGCCACATCTGTATAGTACAGCCCAGAGAAGAAGAACAGGAGCGGGAATAGCGCAATGTTCAGAGTTGTATGCAGGGTATATGGTGAGGACCTGCGACGAATGGCCGGATCGCGACCGTTGCTGAGCGATTCAATACCTTGTCTGCATTCGAACGCGACGATTGCCAGGGCCGCCAAGGTGAGCGCGTTCGCAGTGCGCAGAGCAAGCACACTGCAGCTGGAACCAGCCGTGCTGAGTCGCCACCGCAGGGGCTCGCACAGGATATTTGTCAGGAGATAGCTAGGCTATTGTCAGTGAGGGATTCAGTCTGACCAGGAATATCTCCTTACAGCCCAGGTGGCGTGGTGATCTTGTCATCCCACTCAGTCCATTTCCCAGCGCAGTACCTTTGCGCCTGCGGAATATGGAAGACCTCATCCTATCCAGGTCAGCATTGTTTCACCGTAAACCCATTGTAACTCACGAGATATGGCTCCGGCACGTAGTAGGTGGTAATGTGAGCCCAGGAAACCGCTGCGCAGACGATGAAAGCGCTGATGAGGCTTCGCCATGCAATGGTGCCCTTGTACCAGCCACGCCCTGCCGTGAGCAACACAAAAGCGGTAGTCCAGCTTGTGACCCTCTTGAGTCCATCTAGGACAGCCGGGTCATGTAAAGGCATCTTAGCAGTGTGTCGCAGGCCGTGGAGCAGATTAGTGCGGTGCTGGGTTGGCGAGACGATGATAAACGACCATGTGTAGCACAGTGTGCAGTACAGTGCTCATGAGCCCATGCAATGGAGTTGCTCCTACGAATTGCTCGGCCAAGCACAGCTATGCGATTTGAACATGACTTCGAGAGTCATTGCTCAGTGAAAGAAGGAAGGACATTACGCATAAATCACTGACTAAGTCTCGGAATTGTCACAAGTGCACCGCAGATGAACAAAGGGAAGGTCTATTGTAGTCTTATACATGCAATCGCTCTGATACATTGCTTCTAAACATCCCCCCGTCCAAGCAAAAGCATTTAGAAAGGCTGTGCATATTAGATTTTCGTTTCCCGCCGATACGGCTCGATATGTACTCACGTTGTCAGCAGGGTGGACCTCCTTGATGAAGTAGCCGCCGATCAAAGGGAGACCCTTTTCCATGTTAGTCTCATCAAAACAGTCAGGCGGCATCGCACGTACCTGGAGAATGTCGGACTTGACACGGGGAATGCCCGAGGCGAAGAAGAGGACAGCGAAGCCCAGAGCGCCACCGAATGCAGCGGTCTTGACGCCACTATGAATGCAATCAGCCATTGTTCTCATGATATCTCGATCTCCAAAAGGCTGGACGAATTTCCACCACGGCGCGCATCCTCATGCCCGGAGACGCAAAACGCCAGTACCCTGAGACAAGTCGTACACGAAGAGGCGCATCCCATGTGAAGACTGTCTAACAGGCGATTTCCCTCTCGTGCAAGTGATGAACAATTCGCAGGACTCCGGGCTATACAGATGTCGGTTGTCAAGGTGTCGGGTACTTACGTGCGGGCAACCATGCGGCCGGTCAAACCCTGGAAGTTGGGCTGGTACTGGTAGCTGTCCCCACGTTAGCCGAAATTCGATTCATGTGCTCCTTCGTTCGATGGCTTCGATCTGAGCGCCGGTTTTCGATTCCGTATCTTCGTGTATACCGTCGCTCGGAGCGCCTGTCGAGAGAAGGACATCATGTAACGTACTTGGGGCCGAAGGCACTGCGGAACTCAGCCGCGCGGAAGGGAGTCTGTGCGCGTTAGCATTTGGCTTGAAGCAGCAACTCGATTGAGATCATCGTACCTGCGAAACCATGGTGGCAGCGTTGGTATGATTATTCGTGGTGGATGAATGTCGTCGTCGTCAGTCAAGATTCAGAATTCCGAAACCCTGCGCGAGTTTGCACAGCGCAACGTCGGCAAAACTCGGGCTCACAAGGCCCACCAATAACAGCGCATTTGATGACCCACCCATCTTCAATTCGTAGATCGCGCTGTGACAGCCTCGCCGCATGTACCTCAGCACGGCAGGTCGATAAACGTCGAGCCCTTTCACTACGATGGAGTCAATGGACGGAGTCATTGACGCGCGCTTTGAGCGCCTAGAGAAGGCTCTGACGAGTCTCATCAACTCTATCCACCAGTACCATCCCTCCACAGCTCTGGCAAAAGACCTCGATGCCGCTGATCGTGAGTTAGGACAAGGCTTGGAGCAACGTATGCCACTCTCAGCGCAGCACGATGACAGCGGCAGCTAACACACGACGCAGTCCAGACTCACCAGAACAACCACCTGCGATTAGAGGCACTTCGCCAGACCTCATCAACACTCGACTCCCAGATCAAGTCCACCCTCCAATCCCTGGCATCCACGCGAAAGGATATCACGAGTACACAGACGACGACATTTCCCTCCAAGCCGAGCTACCCAGTCTCATACGCAGAGCTCCTCAACTATGCGCGACGAATATCCAAGACCACGATGCCGCCAGCGGGCACGGCGAGACAGGACGCGGTCAAGCCTACCCAGGAAAACAGCATCGCGCCAACTCCAAGTGGTACACAGTCTCCAGCGGCCACGATGAATGGCGGCGGCAGCGCCTCCACACCCTTTGCTGCTCCGCATGCAGCTGTCAACGCCAACACATCCCTGCCTGATATCATCGCGCACTACCTGAACCCGCTGTCCGGGCAGCCTTTCATCCCGTGGCCAACGGAGAATGCCATTCGAAATGGTTCGCTGGCGGCAAATCAGATCCTCGCCGAAAAGGGCATCGATCCCAAGGGCTACGATCCGGCAGAGGAGGAGGAACGGAAGAAGCGGGAAGAGGAGGCCCGCAAACAGAGGGAAGAGCAAGAGAAGCTTGCCTTAGAGGAGCGCGAGCGCAGGATCCGCGAGCAGAGGGAGCGCCAGTGGAGAGAGGAGCGCGAGCGCAGGGCGGCGGCGGATGCGAACAGAGAGAACGGTGCAGGACCGACAACAGCGGCGCCTCCCAGGCAGGAACCCAAGCAGTTCCAGTTTGCTAGCTTGGATGACGACGATGACGACGACGAGGAGTAGATGCGCATTCGGTAGGGGGGAAAGGATCATATCTATTCAAAAGGTTCCTGCGGTCTAATCCCAAAATCGTGAGGTTGCTCATGCTCTAAACGCCAGCTGATCATACAGTATGTTACAGTGCCCAGCGAGTGCGGATGCGCGCAGCCTAGTCGATCTTGATTGACTTGTAGATGCGTTGGACAAACCACCAGCTAGCAAAGTAGCCGATAGAACCTGCGAGGAGTTAGCCATGTGGTGTATACCCAGTGCTGTGGGCAGCATACCTGTCAGGATAAAAAACAGCATGGAGATGAGCGCGCTGTAGCCGATGTACAGGACAATGCCGGCAAATCCACCGAGCTTGACCTTGGTAATTAGATAGAGCAAGCAGTTGAGGAAGATGTAGCCGCCGCTCATGCCGGCGCCGATGAAGGATCTCCACTGCCAGTGATAGTTCTCGGCGCAGAGGAGGAAGTAGGTCATGAGGATGGTGACCGCTGCCGCAACAGCGATCATCAGGCCGTAGCAGAGGAACAAGAAGCCGAACATGTAGTAGATTCTGCTGAACCAAATGGAGCTCATGATGAAGTAGAGCTCGACAAAGATGGCGCCAAAGGGCAGCAGGCCGACAATGAGCACGCTGGGGAGCGGCTTGAGCCAGTTCTGCACGGGCGGGATCTGGCGCGGAATCTGGTTTGTACGCACGGGTGGCTCAATGGCAGGGGCTCGGAAACCAAGCCAAGATCCGGCAAAAGAGAGCGGGATGGAAATGATGAACCAGATGCCGATAATAACGAGCATCGTGGTGAAGGGCACTGCGCCAGACGATTGCTTTGCCCAGAGGAATAGGTTCAGGAAGAAGAAGGACGAGAAAACAATGCCAGGCACCAGCAAGGGCGTCAGTGCAATATTCAACTTCCACTGTTCGCCCTGCCACGCCTTGTAGGTGCGCGCCGATGCGTAGCCTCCGACGAAGCTGAGAAGCGTGTAGAGGAGGATCATGATGGTGCCCAGGGACCCGCGGTTCGACGGCGACAGGAAACCTAGCAGCGCGAACAGGATGGTGCAGCCGGTCATGACGAACAGCTGCACGCCATTGCCTAGCAGCACAGACAGGAGCATGGGACGCGACGGGGTGCGGAAAACATCGCCGTGCACCAGCTTCCAGCCCGAGTCTTCCTGCACACCGTCCTCCTCGAGAGCCGATGTTCCGTTCAAATCGTCGAGGTTGATCGAGTCGAGGCGGTTGTAGCGCGCAATGTCACGCTTGAGAGCGCGCACCAGAATGGACATGACCGTGAGGATGAGGATCACCACGATGATGGCAGTATCCACCAGCCAGAACCAGTGGATCTTTGGGTCGAAGACGTGGAGATACTTGTCCCAGCGGGTGGCCCACGCGGTCGGGGACTTGCGCCAGTACACGCTGTACGTAAACTTGACCTGCTGTGGTACGTTCTCGCCAATGACGATGGGGGGGTGGCTGTCCTTGCAGTCAGGCTCCCCGTCGTACTTTTTTGAGCTGGGTTGCACGACAACTCCAACGACACGAAGTTGGTTGGGGTCCTTGTTCACCAAGTGATATTCAACCCAGATCTCGTAATGGTTGTTCAGAAGGATATTGCCCTGCTCGTCACGCTGACCCATGAGGAAACCAGGGCTGTAGAACGTGGTGCCGGTGAGCTGGTCGACTATCTGTTGTCCAGCCGGCAGCCCATCAACGAGCCAGTTCAAGCTGTAACCCTGCATGATGCGCGAACGGGTGAATTCCAGGTTCCTTTGCGGGTATTCGACCGCACAGAGCGACTTGCAAGTCTCGTTCTGCGCCATGCGCAGGTCGAACGGCGAGGTCATGATGCGGTCGCCGAACAGGATGCTGCCCAGGCTCTCCGACACATATTGGGGACCGCCCTCGGGTTGACAGAATTGAAAGGCCGGGTGGTAGTAATCGTACGAGATGACCGAATGAAGTTGAGAGTCGGACGGCGAGGCAACGGGCTTGATGCTGTTCACGTTGAGGGGAACCTTGTCGCCAGGCTTGTACGAAGTCGGGGCGACGCCAGGGAGGTAGAATGCTGAAGCGAGTTGTGGCGCAATCGCGAGGAGCGACAGAAGCGCTCGCGGCGCAACATCCTTCAAGAGCATGTTCAAGGGTTGTTATGCAGAATCGTTCATGTCAGAGTGCTGTCGAGATGCGAGCAGTGCTGGGCATGAGGACAATCGCGTCGTGGCACTAACGCGTGTCGGTCGTTATCGATAAGCTAGATTAGGAGATACCAGAGTTGCGCCAATGATAGAGGCTGGAAGGCATCAGCCTCAGTTGTCGGAAGTACGTGTAATATTAGCATGTCCCAGGAGGGAAAGACTCCTTGAAAGAGCCGGCATTTTATTCCATGCCCAATGTTAAGTCTCACTCCATACGAAGACTGAAATAATACAGCCTAACCAACTCTGGTCAATTGTTCTGCTTGCTTAGCCTCCTCGCGCTCAGCCAGGAGGACCTTGATTGCCGCTTGGCATTCATCTTTGCGAAAGCTCTCCACATCTGGCCAGCCGTGCTGTCTATAAATATCTTGCACCAGGGGGACCAGAGACATGTATGAACTCGACGGCGAAGCCCAGACAGACACAACCTGGTTTGGCTCGAGGGGCACGTGTTTGAGTTGGAGGAATTGCTGCTTGAGCATCGCGAAGAAATCCACGACAGACCAGCATGGCTCGCTTCGCCAGTCCACTTCATCCTCGGGGGCCCAATTTTCGGGGTCATTCCAGACAATTTTCGGGGTCATTCCAGACAGGCGAAATAAAGGACGGGTTTGATCCGTCATTGTCCTTAACATAGCCCGGGGCCTCGACCCAGTAAACAACTCCTAGTAGAGTGTCAAGCATGAATACTAGAGGTTCTTTTTCTCCAGAGCAAAAGCCGATAACATGCGCTGGTATTGAGTCCGTAAACTCGGGGTCCTCTGTGTATATCTTGGTTCTATCCCCTTCATCGCCGGGTGCCATAGACCCAAGGTTAAAGTTCCAGAACTTCGAGTAAGGCACGGTCTGAACTGCGAGGAAGTCGCCGCTGTGCTCACTAAGGTACGGCAAGTGGCGTAGCAGCTCAATGACCTCGTTAGTCTTACCCATGCCACGGTATCTCTCCTGGGTAATAGAAGGCCAGCCACCCGAGGGTGGGTTGCTGATCAACGACTCGTCCACGTACATCTTGGCGAGAAAGCCGTAATAGTCTCGGAAAGCACAGACAGTGACCTCTTGCGAGTATGATATCCCCTCAAAATCTTCCATCCGATTGAATGAGGCTTCGGATTGAGACGATGCGGAGGATTGGGAAGACGCATCCACGTCGCAGACTACGTCCTCACCCTCTCCCAGCTCATTGAGAGAGGCGGCGGATTGTGAGGACAGGGAAGACGTTACGAGGATTCAATTTGCCAGGGGATGTAGGCTGAAGAATGTATGCTCTTTCAGTGTATGTACTTGAGGTAGAATTCGGGAGAGTCCTCTCCAGCTTTTGCAAATATACTCGACAACCAGGATAGGCAATCATGACTGGTGGCATCGCTCTTCTCGGGCGAATTGTCCCTTCATGCTCCCACATGCAGGCCGCTTTACCACATCAAGCGGTCCCCCACGCTGCAGACCGTGACATGGGGCAGCCCCACTAAAAAGTTGCAGTCGGCCAAAGCGCGCCATAGAATTTCCCACAGACCAAAATCTTCCACCACCACACGAGTATCGACCTCAACATGGCTGCGCCCACGACACTTTCAGCGCTGCTGACGTCCTTGACGGAATCACTGCAATCAGCACAGGAAGTCATGCCAAAGATTGCGGCCATCCCGCACTCCGGCGACGGCATCTCCCTCCTCGACGTCAAGAACGACCTGTTGCTCACCTACCTCCAGAATCTCGTCTTCCTCATCCTCCTGAAGCTGCGCAACAACAAAGATGGCCAGAAGGACAAGGAGATTGACGAGGCCGTGAGGGCGAAACTGGTCGAACTGCGCTTCTTCCTCGAGAAGGGCGCCAGACCGCTGGAGGAGAAGCTGCGCTTCTCGATTGAGCGCTTCCTCTCGCAGGCGAGAGATGCACAGGCCAAGCCTACCGCCAACGGTGCAAAGAAGACAGACTCTGATTCGTCAGACGAATCTGCCTCGGACGAAGAGGAGGATGACGAGGACCAGGATGTGTCCGACGCCGACTCGGTCGCTGAGGCGCCAAGATCGAAGCCCAAGATGCCCAAGACGAAGCGCACCGGTGCGCCTCAACTCGCCGCTCTAAACGACGATCCAACTATCGCTCCTCCGCTCAAGGCAGGACCTGCCGCAAGTGGCCCAGACTCGGTCTATCGCCCACCCCGCCGCGAGCGTCACGTCATGGATGTCCCCGCTGGTCGACGCGAACGTCGCCCCATGAAGTCCCATACCATGGACGAGTTCATTGCCTCCGAGCTTGCCTCTGGGCCGCAGGCCGAGCCGTCTATCGGCACAACTATTGTGAACGGTGGACGGTCCATGAAGACGGCGAGCCAGCGGGCTGAGGAGGCCGAGAGGCAGACGTACGAGGAGACCAACTACACCCGCCTGCCCAAGGAGAGCAAGAAGGAGAAGCGTCAAAAGGCCAAGCAGGGACGCGGCAACAAGATGGAGTTTGGTGGCGAGGAGTGGCACGACCTGGGCACTGGTGTGGAGAGGATTGACAAGTTGACGGCCCGCGCCCGTGGCGGCAAGGGAGCTGGTGTCAAAGCGCTGCTCGAGAAGAGTCGGAAGCGAGGGCCGGACACAGTGGACGGACCGAGAGGCAGCGGGGAGATTGGCGAGAGGTTCAACAAGAGGGTCAAGACACTGGACAAGGGACGGAGAAGGTAGAGTTTCAAAGTACGGGCAACGAAAAATAAAGACGCATGGTATTCATGGCATTGCTTCCAGGCGCCATCCTAGGGGACCACGTCTCTGAACAATTCTGGCTCGACATGCGCTGGACACAACTCCTCCCATTGCAACAATGTGCCGTCCTCTGTAGGGATGCCCTCAACCAATTGTGGCGCACCGTGTGCGCGCCGCCAGTCCAAGAGCTCCCTAGCACGACCGTGCCACCAGACCAGCTCCCACTCTGTCTCGCGATGTTCCTTCTTGACTGAGTTGTGATGGATCATGACGGGCACAACGCCGAGGCAGATTTCCGTATACAGGGGGAGAGACTTCCAGGTGCTTGGCTCCTGGGATGCGGGAAGAGGGATTTCGCCGTCGGGCAAGTCACCAAGATCGGAGCCCTTGCCGGGGCAGTCAAACCAGGTAACGTTGCCGATCTGGTCCTCTATCGGGCGGTCGTGCCGCAGGTAGCGGTAATCATGGGCTGCGTTCGATGTCTGGTGGCCCAACGTCGAGAAGTAGTCCAGGGCAATGCCAAACTCCCAAGGCTTATCGGGCACCCACTTGGCGCTGCGAGGTTCGTGGTCGAAGGCGGGGTTCAGCATGTCGTCGATCGGTGCGCCCTGGATGTGCGTGACAGGTGGTTTGGATCCCGGCCTGTTCCCGACAATGGCGTCTAGCCAGTCGTCCATTCTGTTGCGGTGGTGGCGGCGCATTGTCTCGCGGTGAAACTCCTGCTCGCCAAAGATCTCAATGAAGATGCTTTGGTCACTTCCGCGATAGCACTCTTGGGATCCATACGGGCCGTTGTCGACAGCAAGGGGTCCCGACTGGGCACACGCGGCCAGCTTCGCGGTAGCGCGCTCCAGCAGGGGGCGCAGCTCACGCACGGGGCCAATGATGTATCCAGAGTTGAGATATCGCGTGCGATAGTTAGCCCACTGGTTGTACCCCAGCATGGTGTCGGTGGCGCCCCCCCTCAAGTCCATGGGCAACGGCGACTCTGGGGTCGCGAAGCAGGCAACGCTGTGCAGAACGTTGGGGGCACAACGTTTTCCCGCGCCAAACACAATCTGCGACCTGATGCCCTCGGCCTCATAAGCCTTTCCCAAGCGATGCCTCACACGAGCATTCTCCTCTTCGAGCAGTGTGTTGTAGCGACCCAGAAGCTGGTGTACGGGCAACTGGAACCAGATGTCGTAGCTGTCCAACATGAATACAAGCTCGTCCTCGAAAGCACTGTCCTTCCTCCACTCCTCGTCATTCAGGTACTCCAAGACTCGAGTAATCTTTGCAAAATGGGAGCCACCTCCCAGGAGATCCCCACTTTCATCGTCGTCACCCCAAGCCAGTATCGTAGGGTTAGGGTAGCCCAGGATGGTCATGCTCAGCAATGTTTTGCAAAAATTCACGTTGCTCCGAGTCGCTGGTAGTAGAATGTGCATCTTCCGCATGGGGGAATCTGTCCATGCCAGAGGCGGCGGCACCTCTGTGGCGTCGTTGACAAGACCCGCGTCCGTTGTCCAAGCTCGAAAGACGTTGCTTTTCCTAGGCGCCTGCTATTGTGTAAGTCCTCCACACGAGATCACGTAGCTACGGTATACCAAGGCACTCACTGAGGTGAGCAAGACGAGCATGATCATGACGAACATGAATGCCACGGTGGCCGCGGTCACTGTCCGGCGCGGGACGTGGCATGGGAACGCCATCACCATGAACTCTGCGCGTCGACCAATTCGACGCAGCACAAGAACTGGATGCGAACGCGGTGTCTGTGGCAGAGCACGGCTGGTCGGGGATGACGATATTGAGGCAAACCCACAGGGACCAGTCAGCCGGCCTGGTGTTTGTCCTTTGAGGGAGCCGAAGAGATAGGCAACAGGACACTCGCAGGCATGTTACGCTGATACCGAGCCCGCGGCGCGCTCTCTAATCGCGGCGCCGTGTCGGGACAAGAGTTTGCTGCTTGGCAAGTCCTATGGACAAGCCTAAGAGCCAAGAAGGCCACGGTGCCTCGGAAACGCGTTGAAAAGGCATCCTTGTAAATCCTGCACGGATGGTCGGCGAGGTCCATGGCTGCGCTCATGAAAAGTCACCCAATAGACGGCTGTTGATTGGGGACAGGCGCCTGCCCTCCCATCTTGAATCGGTCCATCGGCTCCATCCTGGGAACAAGCTGGATCCGTGCCAAGTCGTGGCGTCTCAGCCGCGCTGCCCAGCAGTTCGAGAAGCTTGGCGTAATAAGAGGGCAAAGGAAAAGCACGCACTTATTGAGATGCTCTCAGCCTCTCAGCCGCTAATTAGGAAAGGAGACGTCGACACGGGCCACGGCCGCCATATGCCGAGCCCTTGGCATGGGCTAGGGCCACCGGATGGTTGGCAGCCTGGCTTGGCAAGGTACCCAGCGTTCCACTGATGGATGAACGACGAACGGGATTAATTACCGGTACAGAGCTCTCGTTGAATGCGTAGTCGCGATTGGATCTTGTTCGCAGGGGAGGCGAATAAGTTTCGTGCCGGGGGAGTCCTCCAATGGATAAGGAGGAGTCTAAAACGGAGCGAAACAGAACTTCGTACGTGCTCGTCAAACGAGGCACGGCCCATCAATATGTGAGAGCGCTGGCAGTTGTGCAGCTAGTTTTGGGTGATATCTTTGGCAACAAAGCTGTGGGCTATCCAGTACAGCTCGAACATGTATGCATAGATTGCGGAGCACTGGACGAGCATCGGCGGCACGTGATGATATGGCTCAGGTTGGGAAGAGCAGCTAATGCAAGAGCTTATTGCGGTTCACATGGCTGGAGATGAAGGAACGTTAGTAAGTGAAAGAAAGGGGGTGGATGTCGAGGAGGGCTACTGCGTCGGCCTCATAGGAAATGGAGGGGGGGCTGTTGGGAATTTAGACGTCATCCAAGGTGGTCCAGGGTAGTCCAGGCGGTATGACTGGGTCGGTCGCGATAAGATAAGAAATTTTATGGTCATGATCCATCCAGCTACACATACGCGTAGTCCATCTCAAACCCTCACTACACATCAAGCCTTCTCACGACCAATTGCACCTCCCAGCAAAGCCGCCTGTGCTCTGATCACTCAGCCTGCAGGCGTTCGACATGTCTGGCGCTGCCGAATTCGCCAAAATGGACATTGATCCGCCCAAGGCGCAGGGGCAGGACGAAGAAGACCCCATCACCGCCACCTACTCCGTCTTCCTCAACCCTGCCCTGCCCGCCGGCCGCCGCCTACTTGTTCTCCAGCAGCCCAACCGCACAGACTCGCACCACCCGCGCGCGCCGCCCACGGAGCTCCGCCTCAAGTCCCGCGCGGGCATGGTCGAGGTCGACGTCCCCCTGTCGAGCGACCCCGCCGTGTACGACCGCGAAAAGGGCCAGCGCTGGGGCCGCAGCCTGCACCAGTCCACCCAGATGAAGAGCGGCGGCAGTCACGGCTTGGCGGGCGGCTTTGGCTTTGGTGCCGTGCAGCAGAAACAGAGCGGCAGGAAGAAGCAGGAGGACGAGGACAGCGACCTCATGATGGACTGGAACGAAGCCGTGCGGCAGGGCAAGGCCCTGACCACACAGACCCTGGGCGGCCAGTACCCGGACACGAACGAGGTGCAGTACATGGTGGGCGTGTTTCAGGGTAAGAACCTGCACATCACGCCCGTGTCGTCGCTCGTCCACCTTCGGCCGCAGCTGCACCACATCGATGCCACCACGCACCTCGAGAAGAGGGCGGCCGGGGAGGGCGGTGCCGCCGGCGGGGCGGGTGCGGGCGGTGCTGGGGCGGGAGGTGCCGCAGGGGGGGCAAAGGCCATCCACATGACGATAAAAACGACTACGGATGGCGAGGCGGCGACCACAGAAACCATGGCGGACCGACTGCGCGCTGTGCAGAGCGAGCCATGGCGCAAATTGCGCTACACGGACGAGAACGAAGAGGCAGCGTGGGACGTGTACAATGAATCGCTGTTCCTGCGGAATCCTACTGCGGGAGTGCCGCAAGGAGCAGACGAAGAGGAATCGGAGACTGTCGACAAGGGCAAGAGGAAGGAAGACGCCGAAGGAGAGGAAGATGAAGCGACCGAGGCCAAGAAGCCCGTGCTCGAAGAACCAGATCTAGCCGAACACGTTCCGCACTTTTTCACCAAGTGGGGTGACAAGGAGTTGCTCGAGGCCGTCAGTGGCATAAAGCACGAGGAACCAGTTCAGCAAGTGGTACCCGTCAAGCCAGAGCCCAAGAAGCCCATACTTCCCAAGGCCCCAGAGCCCGCGGCAGACCCTGCGAGACCCAGAGCGGTGCGCACAAGAGGCGGCGCGGCAGCGGCTGGGGCACGACGCGGTGGACGTCCAAAGGCATGAGTGGAGCGAGAAGAACGGATCTGTACATAATATCAACGAGCATTGCACGGCGCAGGTAGGGACGACACCGAGATGTCTCGCATACATTGGACGGTATTTGCCACATGATGGTATGGGAAGGCTTCTTGACTGGCCATGCGCTGTTTTCTCCGGCGTATTGAAACCGTATCCTACACCGTGATTCTCTCGCGCCGTGCCATTACCTTGCTGTTTAGTCCCAGCCTTGGAGACGCAGTGGTTGGAGCCCAACCCTCCCACACGCACTCCCATGGCATGGCCCTGTCTGCTCGCATAATACAGGTGCAAAACCCCCCATAACGGTGATTTCCGCCCAATCAACCCACGAATTCAAATTTTAAAAACTCAAACACCACGTATGCTCAAGCTACTGCAGCAGCTCGACGTCCAGCCCAATGGAGCGCATGAACAGGTTGACACTGCCCAGTCGCTCGCTCGCCATGGCAGGCGGCAGCGTCTTGGACATCTGGACCGTGTCCAGGACGCGGTCTTTGACAGCTAGCACGAGGCGTGTCTGCTGATCGTGGGAGGCGGTCACACCCATAGCAGCAAGCAGCTGCCAGACGTAGACGTCCTCGCCTGTGTTCACACTGCCCGGGAAAATGTTTGGCAGAGAGGGCTCCAGTTTGTTGAACAAGGTTTCAAATGTATGGTCCCTTGAGAAATGTTAGCGAACAATGCGTCCAACAATAAAAAATGGCTGGCCTAGACTTACCACTTCTCCCACTGCTCAGGGTTGCCAGCGCCGGTCTGCTTCAGCAAGACGGCACGGCTGAGGATGAGAGTGAGCATTGAGACGCCAATCCTGGTCTTGGCGATTGTGTCAATGGGTAGCTTCATGGCGACCAGGTTAAGGACGCCATCCACAATATCGAGGCCAGTTTCATTGAAGTACCCCATGAGCGATGGCATGACGGTAGAAATGAACAGCTCCACGTTCTCGCGGGTGCGCGCGTTGAGCGTGGTGTCAGCGCCAATGACGGCTTCCTGCACAACGTCAAGCTGATCGAGATGGTAGATGATGAGGGTGAGGATGGTCGTGCGCTTCTCGAAATCCAGATGGGGGAAGATCCGAGGAATGGCCTTCTTGCCCTTGGCGCAGGACAGGAACGCGATGAAGGGGTGAGGGACAATCTCATCGACAGGGGCGTGCACTTGCAGCTCGTCCCATAGTCGGGCGACATAGGTATCCAGCTGGATCTTCCATTCGGCGTGCCGGGTGCGGAGGTCGTCATCAGCCACCTCGCTCATGGGCGGCGGGATCATGCGCACATGGTCCTCAATCTTCATCAAAGTGTTGTACACCTTCTCCACGGCCTTCAACACAGATTTCCGATCAAGACCAGTGTGGGCAGCCTTCTTGGCACTGCTGGGCCGCGGCGTCTCGCTGTCGTTTCGCTTGATGTTCAAGAGAGGCTTTGGTGTTTTCGCATTGCTGAACGAGATCTTGCCCAGGCTCCCGGCGATGACAAGCTGGGGATTCTTGGGCTTGTTCTTGGCTGCCTCCACGGCTCTCTGTACCTGTTGTTCCATGCGCTGGAAGTGATTCTCGGCAGGGCGTCCGTGTCTCCTCATGCCGCCGTGACGGCCGCCCGTCTGGAACAGGTATGTCTGGGCAAAGTTGCTCAGGGGTTGAGTCGGGTTCTGACGCTGGCCAGCGCGGATGTGGCTGTACACCTGGTAGTAAAAGTCCTCGGCAATGGAAGCATCAGTGTCACGCTCGGCTGGGTTGCCAGTGGCTGACACAAGCTGCTGGAGTTGGATGCGAGTAATGAAATTCTTGTCCTGGGGGGTCATGAGTCCGTTGTCCTTGGACAAGAGCCAGATTTTGTGGTTGCGCTTCGCCCTTCTCGTCTCTTGGTCAAGGAAGGCCGCCTTTTCCTCTTCGGACATTTGGTTGAAGTGCGGGTGCTGCTGGAGCTGGCCGATCTTGGGGAGTGAGCCCTGAGATGGATGGGGCTGGTGACCTATTGCAATGCGGGCCGCATCTCCAGACAGGCGGTTCGGGTTCTGGAGAATCTGGGTAGGCTGGGGGGCAGGGACATGATGCTGCTGCTGCGCAGGAGGCGTGGCTTGGTGGGGCTGGCCACTCTGGGGGCGCTGGAGGATTGTCACGGTTTGCGCTTGGCCCTGTTGAGGGGTATTGAGCTGCTGCTGGAGTTGCTGCAGGCTTTGAGGAGGATACTGCTGTTGTTGATAGAACTGCTGCTGTTGCTGCTGGACGCTGGGCGGTGGGGGTGTCTGGCGATATCCTTGAGGGGGGATCTGGGCTGCAGACTTGTTCTGTCGCATGGCTGCTTCGACTTCCTCCAGGCTCATGACTTTCCGGCTTGCCGCGGGCTGGACTGATGGCTGAGCGGCATATTGGGTCTGCGGCGAGGGAGCAGGCTGCGCAGCTGCTTTCGATGGCCCGATTCCCCAGATGCTTCGATCGACATTCAGGTCGGGCATAGCCTCGGGCTCCCTGTACTTCTCATATCCCGTGCGGGCGGGTTGGTAAGCCTGTTGGACCGGCTGGCTGGCATAGTAGGCAGCCTGAGATTGCGGCTGGTGATATTGCTTCTGAGACTGCTGGTGGGCAGGGCGCGCAGCGGGTATCTGCCGCTCGAAGCGCATGTGCTCTTCCTCAATGGCGCTGGCAACCTTGGCGGTTTGGCCGAAGAAGTCAAAGTCTTTTCCAACCTTGCCTGACGCGCCTCCGCTCTGGCCAGAACCGGACGCGTCTCCTGAGATCCCGCCAAAGGTATCATCGTTGAAGGCATCGTCCGCGTCGTCAAGCTGGTCGCCAAGGCCGTCATAAGTGTCTTCAAACTCGAGGGCGTCGTCGACGTCAGCGTTGCGGCCAGACAGGCCAGCGAAAGGGTCATGAGCCTGGGAAAACCCAGGCTGGGCCTTGTCGTGGCCACTAGTGTCGAAGCCAAAGAAAGACATGTCGCAAGTGGATTGTGGATGATAATAGCTATTTCGCTGCGATTATCAGCTGAGGTTCGGCACGATAGCGGGACACGTTTGGAAAAGGTGGTCTTGTGGCAGACTCGGACGACGTGCAGTGGGGCGCGGCGACGATGACGCTAGGTGAAGAGCTCCCCCTCGTTGCCAACTGAAGCTCCCTGGCCGCGCTGAGCGACAAGCTTCCCGAGGCAAAAGCAGTAGCAGGGAAGGCTTTGCACGCTTGCGAATTGTCTGTAGCACCATGATGTGCCCCGCGTTGCGCGGCCGCCACTGTGTCCAATCTGCAAAGAACCATTGCTGTGTGCCCCACGCCATACCCATGTCGCCGCCTGTCGGTCGCCAGGAGAGCTCAAGCTGTGACTTACCACTAGGTAGATGATTTCGATTCGAGGAAGCCTGTTTGGACCAAATGCATCATCGTGCTGCCAAAGGTGGAGGAAGGGTCCGTTGGTTGGGCGCCAAGCCTGACAGCTCTTTGCTGCTTCGTGGCGTCGTAGCACTGCGGTCGGAGATGTTCTTTCGAGCGAGAAGTGACAGCTGGGCGGACTGACGCTGCCGCAAGGTTCGGAAGAAGTTGCAACTGTTGGAAGTACAAATCAATACAATTCTGATCCAAGACGCTGCGGCCTTACGAGAATCCTCGGTCGTCAGCAGGTGTCTACGTGGAAAATGCCCAGGTGGCTTGCGACTCTGGCGAGCCTATCGATGGCGAGAGATGATTGGCGCATGAATGCTTACTAAGAAGCACGTGACAGCTGCGTCAACTTGCGATGAATGTCCCAACGCTGTGATTCAGCCGCTTCTGAAATTGCAAGCAATTCGTGGTAACTTGGACTCTAAAAGATTATCATCTCAGACGGGTCCGAATCAGTGCCACCAGTTCCTAGCTTCACAAGCTGACCCTCCGGAATAGCCCTCTGTCGGGAAAATCATCAAACAGAGTACCGTCGTTGGGTGGCCGAAGGCCACTTACCCTACGTTTAGATTACCCAGGCTGCCAGCATTGCAAATAACAGATACTATGCTCCTCGACGCGCAGAGAGCTCCAGTCATAAAGTACGGATCCTCTTAAAGTTTACTTGTTGCGCTGTATCAGCGTGGTTTCAAATCGCCACATGCTACGTGGAACCACTGTCACCGTTTGCAGTTGAAGACTGATGAAGAGAAAGCCGATCAACGACCACGGTCACTACATAGGCCTCCATGATTGTCACATATGACCGCTTCAAATAACCACACGGGTTGACTCGAATACAGACCAAGAAGCCAAATCCAGTAGGAAACGGTGCGAAGCCAAGAAAGAAAATGACGCGCTCAATACAGGGAGCATCGCAATTCTCTGCGGTATTGTGCAGCATCCGCCACACAAACCACAAGAGAGCCTTGAGCACGGCCATGCGGGCCTTGACGCCAGCCTTCCGACGGTAATCCTCAAGCTCTTTGCTGATGAGTTGGACCTTTCCTTGATTGACGAGGTCCTGAATCTTGGCCTCATATCCCCCTGACTCGAAGATGCTCGCCAAAATGGTCGCCACGACGTATCGATTGGGCTTGGTGATTCGGACAAACTCATCAAGGGCAATAGGGCCGACATGGCCCTGTGTGAGAGTACCGACACAGCAAAGCGCATCGTACGAATTGCCCTTCTGCGTCAATTGTGTCGATAGGTCGGCCGTGTCCAGGTGGCGGTAGATACCAGCCTTGCGAGCAATGTCGAGCATGCCAGGGGACAAATCAATGCCGTCTACCTTGCGAGCCCCGAGCTGGGTGAGGGCGATGCAAGCAAGCCCCGTGCCGCAACCCGCATCGAGGATCTCCAAGTCAGAGTGTATTAATGAGGTCCCGAGGTGTTTGAGGAGATGGGCAGCCGCGAGCACAGGACCAACACAGTCCTCGTCCTCCTTGGCCATCTCCTTGTCGTACGAAGCGGTCCAATCGTCGTAGAGAGCTTTTGTTTCTTTGACACTGGTCAAAGCGTAGGCCCGAGGAAGATGAGACATGGCGAATGGCAGTAGCGGCTCAACAGGCAGGGTATTCAAGAACAGCGCAGTGGTATCTGGAGAGAAACAGTGAGGAAACAGCGCGGCTACCCCGGCTATTTAAGCATCGTGAGGAGTAGACGCCGCTCGAGCTGAAGTCTCTGATTCTGCAGTTGCTAACCTAGGGCACTCCACGGCCACAGAACTCCATCAGCCAGCATTAGCCAGCAGTTCTTGAATACACAGCTATCCTGTACAAGGCACAAGCGTTTCCCACACCACAGACTTGGAAGCCAGAATCACCACTTGTCCAACATAAGCCGAGGAGAAACTGCGCCGAACGACATCAATAGCTCAGGGGCAAGACGTACCAATGCACATGGTTCCAGCGTTTGGCCATACGTAGGCCGTCTTCTCCCTGAGCGCTCCAATCCAACGGTTGCGACGAAGCTGGAGTTGAGCTTCTAGGGACTAGAGGATGACGCCATGTCCATGGCTGGGATACATCTTGCGATGTATATGTACCTGCCAAGAACATGAAGGTTTGACCAACCCACAATGCCCTATCCTCGAGGGCCCAAGTTATAGGGAGCGGGGGCGGGGTCATTGTTCCCAAGGCAGATGTCAAAAGAGGAGATCAGAGCATGCGCGTGGGGGCCAACCATGGGACGGTCGTGCAAGAGGAACCCTGTACGGCGGCTGATTGTACTGACGTAGCTTGGCGCGAACACCGCCGAGCCTCGTCTGCGGTCTGAGTTGTGTGACGGTGGAACGCGTTCTCCTAGAGGACTGAGAAGGCCTCCTTCGTCTCGCCTCTAAGGTCTAGTCTAGACATGCGTTGGCAGTGTGTGAAATCAGCTAAAGATGAATGAATTCTGGGCCTTGCGTCTACTGTATATGGTCATCAAGAGTAGTTTGCGCCCAGACACTAAGGTTAGCGGCGCCATGCATCGTCCGCATAAAGGAGATTCCTCTCACCCTCTCGGTCTAGTTAAGATCCCTGTCTCACCCTCCTTGATGAGCACGTTCCGCGACTGACAAAGCAGACCCGATTTTCCTAGCCGTTCCCACGAAAGAAGCGCGGCTTGACGTATCCGGTCAGCCAAAGAAGGCGAGCACTGCTATGTGCGTTTTGTCCACCTGACTCCAGCGTACCTTGCTTATATTAGGGGGGCCTCTGGAGTTGCTGAACGACGACGGCCACGCCTGTTGTGGTATATGCCATTGCTGGACCTGACATGCCCTGGATTCCGGTGCATGCCGTTGGAAGGCGCCGTATTCATCGGTGATCCGGCACCGTGTCGGTGTCCCCACGGGAGGATGCAACGGACGCAGACAGACAGGAGGGGCAACCCGCTCGTGAGCAGACCTGAAGGACTGGATGATGGGAATGTCACCTTCTTACCCCAAGACTAGACTATCTTCTGAGTTATTGGATTATGAGGACCTCCATAAGATGCGGGAGAACAGGCCCCTCGAGCGATAATCCTGGCACTTGGCGGCATGAAGGCATCGTCAGTTGATATGGCGAGGCGGCTCACATGGACCTAGTGGTCACCCTACTGCAACAGCACTTGGCAAATCTTTTCTATTGCTGAGTTTTGTCATATAGTGTCGCTTTGATCCACATTTAATTCCATGTACGCTTGCATCCCTCCCATGGCCGGTATCCAAGTTAGTCCTTACCATCCTGATCCTCTGCGACACCCTCCTCTATCTCCCTTCTCCGAAGAACAGCATCCCCCTGATGGTCAGTGAGAGCAATACTTGCCACCCTAATCGATCCGGGATGACAAGAAGTGCAGGAACTTCTGCAACGGCCTTCCTCTTGCCAGACTTTCCCCACAAGCGTCGCTCTCCACGTGCTGGAGCAGAGAACTCATTTTCATAAAGTCCTTTTCGCAGGTTGGGCATTCAAACTCCCAACCCTCGGAGCGACTGAGATAGTGCTTGGATTGATAGCATATGCGAGCGAAGTGGACAATGTCCGACTCGTCTACGGACGCTTGACAGGCTCCCGGTTCCAAGTGCAGAAGCATGGCTGAATACGTGGCGAACTTGCGAGGGCAGCCAAAGCATGTCAACCGTTTCTCGTCGTGTGTCCGGAAATGCTGCTCCATGCTTAGAAAATCCCAAATCTGGACCAACAGCACAAGGGTGGTCACTTACCACTTTGAGGTTGTGCTGGGAGTTGTTGACCTTGCCACACTCGCGACACTTGTGATGCACTGCCGCCTCATGGTCTTCCAGGTCTTCGGCCGTGGCGTGATTACGACAGCAGGGGATGCAGCGGTGGTGCTCGGTTGTCCAGTGCTCCTCCAAGTCGCTGGCGTCATCGAACTCGACCAGTCCAGGGCAGATATGGCAACCATTGTGGTTGGAGGAGTACCGCGTGTGTTGCTCAAACGCTGAATACGACCCAAAGGGTCGCTTGCATCGCCAACAGTAGACGTGGCTCCTTGACTGGCGATAGTGTTGCTCTAGGGCTCTCTGAGAGACAAAGCGCCTGTTGCACTTGCTGCAGTACGCATCATCATCATCATCATCATCATCCTCTAGGTCAGACCACACTTGAACCGAGTAGTAGAACTGTGCTGGGAGCACATAGTCGCTGGAGGAACTATCCGAGTCAGACCACATGTCGAGTGTCACGGTAGACTCCGAGTCGCTGGATTGTTTATGCTGAAAAGATGCAAGATGGCGAAAGTATAATCGTCTGAACAGGTTCCTGTGCTGTCACGATCTCACAGAGTCTCTGACGAGTTCCTCTTGAGCCTCCTGGGCTGTCATAGCCTGTTTATCATGTCAAAGATGAGGAGCGAACGTTTTCTTTCCAAATCTTGATCGCTCTCGAGATGACGCTTTCCCTCCGCGCATGTACGAGTGCATATGCTTGAACCCCTTGCTTCCATGATTCCGTGGAAACTTCGTTGAGTGTCTAGGGGACAGTAAAATAAGCAGTTCTGCCACTGTGGTAGAGGTTAGTCCCCACCGCCGAGCCACAGCTTCCAGTGCATTGCGAATCAATCTTGTGAGCTCCTCAAGACGTGAGCAACTGCCCAAGTCGCGCAGCAGCGTCTTGCTGTCGCGACTTCTGTCTGGTTATGAATTTGTGCGGTTCTCATGCATGTATGACCACACTGGGCCGGGATCGCCAATGCGGGTGTCCTTGCATAACATAGCGTGCTCGCACGGTGCCCGACAGAAGTCAAGCCAAATTGGGGTCATCAATTGCGCTACAAGTTGCAAAACTGAGGGATATGAGGGTATTTTGGGTGATTCCCGCGGTTGGTATCACATTATCGCTCTGATATGGAACAGATTACGATGACTTTCTCTGCCAAGTGGCAGTCTGAGCACCACGGCGCTTGTCCGCACCGGAGGTCCGTACCTTATCCAACTGGCTCAAGGTAAAATCGTACCAACCAGGCATTGGATACCGTAAGGTACCTTATACAGTAATTAGCTCGAATGTTTTCTTGAGTGGATCGCAAGAGCCGCGCAGGCAATGAACTCGCATGGAAATGAATTGTTCGCAAGGGAAATATCAAAGTCGTGACAGATCCTTGCTGCCCTTCCCTACGTCCACCGCGTCCAGGCAATGCGCCGTCCAGGGGCTGCTTACGTCGATACGAAGTCACCACGCGTCCCGGGGCCCCAGTTTAGCGTTAGCAGATCAGGATAGCAGACCATTGAAACCCAAGGTTCCCTCAACATTCCTCGCACCCTCATCACAACACCATAATCTGCACGTTGTCCATCGGAATTCCGGATGTTACAACGCTTGCGATGAGAGCCTGATTAAGATAGGGACCCCTTTTGAGACATCTGGCCACACCCCGTTTTCGGCCCTCCCTGCCATTCGTACCATCTCCATCCGGCGGCAGCTGAACCCCTTATCAGCTTGCCTGCTACCCGACCGACCGATCATCTTTCCTCCATCCCGTCGACCACCGCCACGCTGGCTTCCGAGAAGAATACGCCTCCTCGATCTGTCAGCATGCTGGCGTCGGGCAACACGCGCTTCGTGCGCTACATTGCCATCGCATTTGTGGTGAGTTGGTGTCCGATCCTAGCCCCAGCTGCGACCGTGATCATAGCTAATCACGCGACAACGTGCTCTAGTTTCTCGGCCTCTACTACTTCCTCTCGCACAGCGATTACCAACATGTCAACATCAAGCCCGGCAGTCTGAACACGGGCGACGTCAAAGTCGACGCTGGCGTCGTCTCACCAGAGGTTCCCGCTGCGCCGCAGTCGCAGAAGGATAGCCAGGCTCCCGTGCAGCCAGGACCCGAATCGCCCGCTGAAGCCCCGATCAAGGACGTACCTGCCAACCCCGAGGTCAAAGATGAGCCTGCTGAGGCTCTTGCGCACGGCCAATTCTCTGGATCATCCAAGCTGCTCGAGGACAAGTTCGGCGCCGAGCACCCTCTTGCCATGTCCCCCAGCGCTGCAGGATGGGACAACATCGTCGGCACCGACCCCGGCCCGCGCATGAACGCTACCTTTGTCACCCTGGCCCGCAACAGCGACGTCTGGGAAATCGCAAAGTCCATCCGCCAGGTCGAGGACCGCTTCAACCGCCGCTTCAACTACGACTGGGTGTTCCTCAACGACATGCCCTTTGACGACACGTTTAAAAGGGTCACCAGCTCGCTCGTGTCGGGCAAGACGCACTATGGTGAGATCCCCAAGGAGCACTGGTCGTTCCCCGAGTGGATCGACCAGGAAAAGGCGAAAAAGGTGCGCGAGGACATGAAGGAGCGCAAAGTCATCTACGGTGACTCGGTCAGCTATCGCCACATGTGCCGCTACGAATCCGGCTTCTTCTTCCGCCACCCCATCATGCTCAACTACGAGTACTACTGGCGCGTGGAGCCCAGCATTGAGTTGTACTGCGATCTGCACTACGACCCCTTCCGCGTGATGGTCGAGGAGGGCAAGAAGTACAGCTTCGTGCTGAGCCTGTACGAGTACAAGGAGACGATCCCCACACTCTGGGACAGCACCAAGAAATTCATGAAGAACCACCCGGAGCACATTGCCGAGGGCAACTCAATGAAGTTTGTGAGCGACGACGGCGGCGACACCTACAACCTCTGCCACTTTTGGTCCAACTTTGAGGTGGGCAGCCTCGACTGGCTGCGCAGCGACGCATACATTGACTTCTTCAATTCTCTCGACAAAGACGGCGGCTTCTTTTACGAGCGGTGGGGCGATGCACCCGTTCACTCGATCGCTGCCGCCTTGCTCCTGCCCAAGGAGGAGATCAGGTTCTTCAACGATATTGCCTACTTCCACAACCCCTTCACGCACTGCCCTACCGGCGAGCAGATGCGCATTGACCTCAAGTGCCATTGTGACCCCAAAACGAACTTTGACTGGAAAGGATACTCATGTAAGTTTCGTGCTACCATTGCTCGAGGCCACCCACTGATCAATCTCACAGGCACTTCTCGTTTCTTCGATCTGAATGAGATGAAGAAACCCGAGGGCTGGGAGAACCAGAAGGACTAAGTTTCTTCCTGGGGACCCCAATCAAATTGTACTGTATACATTTTATCGGGCGGGCACGTCTCGGGTCGTGGGACAGGTTCGATACAGTCTTGAGCACAGACTGACGGTAGAGATAATGGCGTCAAGGTGGTGGCTGAACATTTTTTTTTCTGTTCGATCACAAAAGGAACAAAATGAAACAAGACTTGTTGATCCGCATCGTCACTGATACCCTGGTGACATGTTTATACACTAAAAGATACACGCCGTGATATGCTTCCTCCTTGGCTTTGCACTACATTAACCTACAGTCGCCTTCTTGGGCTTCTTCGAACCATATTTACTCCTTGACGACACACGGTTGGCAATGCCACCCTACAAGGTGTTAGCATTTGTTCGGGGCAGCAGTCATGGAAGGAGACGCGGTCAGTCACTCACCAAATCCATCGCTCCGCGGACTAAGTGGTACCGCACACCAGGACAATCCTGTGACCTGCCGCCTCTCACCAGCACAACGCTGTGCTGCTGAATATTGTGGCCCTCGCCGGGGATGTAGGCGGAAACGTGTGTTCCAGAACTGAGCTTCACGCGCGCAATCTTTCGCTCGCCCGAATTGGGCTTCTTGGGACGTACGACACCGACACGGAGGCAGACGCCCTTCATGGCGGGGCTTTTCGAGGCCGCCAGCGCAGGCGAAGTCGCGTGACGGGCCTTTTTGCCTTTGCGGCACCCGCGGAGCACCTGGTTGAGAGTGGCCGATACGGGGGATGTCGTCGAAAACGAGCGCTGTGTTGACGACTGCACGGCCTTGGGGAGCACAGACGCAAAGGTGGGGGCCAGACGCCGGGTCGGCGGGGAGAAGAGAGTGCGAAGTATTGAGCCGACCATGATGGCGACGCCGTACGATGGTTGACCGTGGTCGGAATCGGTGGTATCACTGCGTCGCTGCTACCTGCTTGGCGCGCGTGAGGCTATCGCGTATCTCGAATTTCTGGAAGAGCGGGTCACGTGGACCGGCGGCACGAATTCTCCGGACCCCGAGAGCAGATGTCACATGTCGGGTGGACGGGGAAACTCCGGCTCTCGCAGGTCACGCTGCCCGCCCCGCGAAATCGGCAGCTGGGGGCTGGTTATCCTCGGCTGAAGAGGGTCCATACTGCCTGCGCGAGTCCGCCGCCTCTCCAGCCGGGGCTCCACGCTTCTCCGTGGGTTCTTGGCCGATGAACCGTCGATATTCGTCCTCCGTGCCGGTATATTCTCTTCCCTGCCTTTTTTTTCTCAATCAGTGACCTTGAGCCTTCACCTCCCAGACCGATCCAGTCCGTACACGGCTGTCCGCCCCAATACGCCAGTTATCTGCCTGAACGGGATACAACCCTGCACACAATGTCGTCTTCGCTCACACGGGCCATGAGGCCAGCCGTTCGTGGTACACGGGCCCTCGTGTCCAAGACCACGGCCACCGCGCCCTCTGCGGCTCTGCGTTCCAGCATCGCCAGGCCAGTTGCTGCCCGCGCCTTCACGAGCACCCCTGCCCGCGCCCAGGCCCAGGCCATGGACATCTCCGACCTCGCGCCCACACCCATCACGCACCTCTCCGAGACCGAGGCCGCCATGGCCGACGCCGTGTCCAAGTTCGCCAACGACGTCGTCCTTCCCAAGGTGCGCGACATGGACGAGGCAGAGTCCATGGACCCGGAGATTGTCAAGGCCCTCTTTGAGCAGGGCCTCATGGGCATCGAGATCCCCGAGGAGTACGGCGGCGCCGGCATGAACTTCACCTCGGCCATTGTGGGCATCGAGGAGCTCGCCCGCGTCGACCCCAGCGTGAGCGTCCTCGTGGACGTGCACAACACCCTGTGCAACACGGCCCTGCTCCACTACGGCAGCGAGCACCTCAAGCAAAAGTGGCTGCCCAGGCTCGCCACCGACACCGTCGCCTCCTTCTGCCTGTCGGAGCCCGCGTCCGGCTCGGACGCCTTCGCCCTGCAGACAAAGGCCACCGAGACGGCCGACAGCTTCACCATCAACGGCGGCAAGATGTGGATCACCAACTCAATGGAGGCCGAGTTCTTCATCGTCTTTGCCAACCTCGACCCCAGCAAGGGCTACCGCGGCATCACCGCCTTTGTCGTCGAGAAGAACACCCCCGGCTTCTCCATTGCCAAGAAGGAGAAGAAGCTCGGCATCCGCGCCTCGTCCACCTGCGTCCTCAACTTTGACGACGTCAAGGTCCCCAAGGAGAACCTGCTCGGCGAGCGCGGCCACGGCTACAAGTACGCCATCTCCCTCCTCAACGAGGGCCGCATCGGTATCGCCGCCCAGATGACCGGCCTGGCCTGGGGCGCCTTTGACAACGCCGCCAAGTACGTCTGGAACGACCGCAAGCAGTTTGGCAGCCTCGTCGGCGAGTTCCAGGGCATGCAGCACCAGCTCGCCCAGTCGTGGGTCGAGATTGCCGCCGCACGCGCCCTCGTGTACAACGCCGCCCGCAAGAAGGAGGCCGGCCAGGACTTTGTCAAGGACGCCGCCATGGCCAAGCTGTACGCCTCGCAGGTCGCCCAAAAGGTCAGTGGCCTCGCCATCGAGTGGATGGGCGGCATGGGCTTCGTGAGGGAGGGTCTCGCCGAGAAGTACTGGCGAGACAGCAAGATTGGTGCCATCTACGAGGGCACCAGCAACATCCAGTAAGTCGCTGCTGCTGCCGCTGCCGACTCAATTGCACCGCTAACCTACTTTCACAGGCTGAACACCATTGCCAAGCTGTTGCAGAAGGAATACACTCAATAGAGCTAAGGCGTATTTGGATTTGGGGCATATTATCATGGGCGTAGAACATGCAGCATCAAGGCACACTTAGATTTCCACGTTTCGGCGTTGTTGATGACATTTGCAGCAATGTGAATGCTGAAGAAAGGCACGGCGGACATGGACGATGATGACAACCAAAGTTCATATACGTCAATCCTCGCGTGCGCTCGTGCCTCCGCTGTCGGCCATCCCCCACACCGAAACTCAGATGAATGTACCCCCCCCCCCCCCGCTGTGATCTTTACTCTCTCACGCTGCCTGCTCTTTATCATTCACTTCATGTCTACGTCAATTCATCCCCTCTAATCAAAATCTCCAGTGTAGGAGAAACCGCGGAACTCTTCCTGCATTGCCTGTGAAAGAACTAGGTCTGTTAGCTCGCTGCGTACAAGATGAAGAGCGCCGGATCCACTTACCAGACTGGACGGGTGTCAGGACAGGAGTCACGCTCGTAAACTCGGAGTCGAAGTTGCTCGTGTCCGTAGGGCTCTTGATCTGCGGCAAGAATGGAGGCGCCACTCGCTTGTGGTAAATGTCCTCCCAGTTGATGTTTCGGAAGAACGGCTGCGACATGATCTCCTGTGCATCCGTTGGACCACTGCCCAGACGCTGGTCCACCTCGCGGGTCAGGAGCTTCTGAAGGATTGACACAGAGTCTCTAGGCATGTGGATCGGGTAGAGTGGCTCGTCAGCGAGAATGGCGTCGTAGATCTCGTCCTCATCTTCGCCGCGGAACGGTGACTGCTGGAGGAGCATCTGGTAAATAAGGACACCAAAGGCCCACCAGTCAACGGCTCGACCATACTTCTTGTCCAGCAGGATCTCGGGCGCCATAAACTCGGGCGTTCCACAGAACGTGCTCGTCGTCGAGCGGTACCACATATCCTCCTTGCAGAGACCGTAATCAGCAATCTTGATGTGGCCATCCAGGGTGAGCATGATGTTGTCCAGCTTCAGATCACGGTAAATGACACCGTTCTCGTGGAAGTACTTGAGCGCCAAGCACACCTCGGCCGCGTAGAATTGCGCTCGCTTCGTGCCAAACTGGCCCCTCTGAATGTGCCACATGAGATCACCACCGCTAATGTACTCCATGACAAAATACACACGGGTCTCAGTCTGGAAACAGGCGTGCAAGTTGGTGAGGAACGGGTGCCTTTCACGATTGGCGATCAAGAAGACGCGCTTCTCGGAGCGGATGCTCTCCACCTCATCATGCTCGATGATGAACTCTTTCTTCAGCACTTTGATAGCGAAAAGTCGCCGCGAGCGCTTCGCCTCCGCCAGCATTACCTTTCCAAAGTTACCCTTACCCAGAACGGCAAGGAAGTTGAAGTGATCTAGACCAATGCGCTTGCCGGTGCCAGCGTCCGTGGCCAAGGGCGATGGCTTGCGCTGCGTCGACACCTGGTTGGGCCCAGTGACCTGGAGTTGCGCTCCCGCGGACTCCGCACTGGTGGGTGACTGGGGTGGGAACGAGGGACCATATCCAGCCTGCGGTGACTGCGCAGGGGCTTGAGGTTGCTGCTGGGGCATCGAAATCGCGGGGGCCTGTTGGGGAGGAGGTCGCTGTTGCTGCGCTGGCTGTGGCTGCGCTTGTTGTGGTGGCTGGCTAGCATAGCCCTGGTGAACATTGGCGTAATCTTGAGGATTGTACCTGCGCTGCTGCTGCTGCCCGTAGTCAGACGGCGCATGAGCATCGTCGGCACGCGCGGGGGACTCGTAGCTCGGCGTTGACTGCTGCACGGGACGTTGTGGCTGCTGCGGGCTCTGGGGCGCGTACATTGCCGCGGAGGCTGCCGCAGCAGCCGCGGAGCTTGACGAGCGATCCGGCCCAGGCGGTCTTTGTTGCTGGGACTGTGGCTGATTGTACATGACCTTGGCTGCTTCAGTGGCCTCTGTCGATGGTGCCTGCGTCGCGTAGCCACCCGTTGTCGAGCCCGAGTACGAGGGTGAGGGGGAATGGGTACTGGTAGGGCTAGCCTTGCCTGGCCGCAGCGTGCGTCCGGCCATAGACGTGGTGTTGGCCTGCCTCTTCTTCTGAACTCGAATACCCTCGAGAATCTGGTTGGCAACAGCCATGGACATGCCACAAAAGTCGGGCACGAGGTGAACACACTGCGCGTGAGCGGTCAGACCGCACTCCGAGCACTTGCGGCAGTTCTTCTTGCCAAAGGGTAGTATGTAGCCACAGTGGCAGCACCAGTTGGCTGTCATGTTCGAGTAGGGGTTGAAGCGATGCGGGATGCGGTGGTTGATCTTCTCCTCCTCTGGATCCGTCTCAGCGTTGCTCTTACTGATACATTTGGTCACAACGCTGGTATAGCATTTTGTATGACAAGTGTACTTGCAATCCTCGCACTGCATGCCTGCCGAGTATTTGAGGAAATCCCCACACAGCGCGCAGCGCATAATGTTGTAGAACTGATGCTGGACAAATTTGTGGCCGTACATCTCGTGCACTTCCTCTTTGCGCTGGCGAACAGCGCCCTTTCGGCCAAGGCCCAAGTCGCCGGCTGGGCGACGGTCCACGTTTGTCTTGACAAAGCTCATCTGCAGCTGGATCTGACCGGCTGGTTCGAGATTGAACCAGCCATCAATCGGGCCAGTAACAACTTGAGGCTGCGGTCCTGGGGCGCCGTAGGCAGCGGCCCCAGGGGACTGCGGACCTCCTGAGCCGGCAAAAGATCCCGAAGACGTGCTCATGGGGAACTGTGCGGGAGCGCCAGCGGCAGCACCCGAGCCCATCCTGTCAGCGGAAACCCAGCCCGAGCTGTTCATCTCGGCCTCTATCCTCTTGCGACGCATCTCCTCGACAATGTCTGATATCCTGACCCAGAGGAGACCAATGGGCAGCGGGTGCTCGCCTGGTTTGTCGTATACGGTCAGCTCAACCTCGTTGGCCTTGTCCACGTCAATGGTATGGTACTCGGCTTCCCAGCGATCGTTGCGTGAGACACGTGTCCGTGCCATTACAGTGTCTTCCACCTTGATCGCCACAAAGGTCTCTGGCCCACGAGCAAAGCGTCCCGTGGTCGCGTGGTCTACGTCTTTGACGGCCATGACGCGGATGGCAAGCTGACCGCTCAGCGGTTTGCGAAGGTTGGGCATGTTGATCGAGTCGTCGTCCTGGTTGTCGGCCGAGTCGACGTCAATGTGCAGCTCCTCGTACCCCTTCAATGCCTGCTTCAGGAGGACAATCTTCTGTTTGCTCTCGACACTTCTTGCGGCGGCATCGGCCTTGCTCTTTCGATCGCCTTCCATACCATATAGCTGCACCATCTTCTCGACGCCCTTGAGGTACTGCTCCTCGACGTTGAGCTTGAACTGGAGCTGAGAGAGCATGAGCTGGATGCGAGGCCCCAGGTACGGGTTGTCGTATTTGATGAGATCCAGCTTGGTGAAGTTCTGCCGAGCCTTGGGCATGCCACTGCCGGGCGCCGGGGGCGCATAAGGGTGGCGGGGCGGCATGAGGTCGCCATGCTGGCCAATCTGGCTATAATTGCCATCGCCATAGTTCCCTCGGTCCCCATATGAGGACGGGTCCTTGGGCGGCGGCGTAGGGGCAGCGCCTCCCTCTCCCCCGCCGGGACCGCTGATAGACATGCGGTCCATGGCCGCGCCAGCTCGGCGCATCTGAATATCGCGCAGCTTCTCTTCGAAGAAACCGACGTTGCGACGGCCATCGCGGATCTGGCTGTCGAGACGGGAGCGTACAGCTTCGTTGTTGGTTTGCGCACGCATGGCATTGGCGGCATTGATGAGAGCCTTTTCGCGCTCGATCTTTTTGTGGATGGTCTGGATAGCCTCTTCCTCATTCATGGCGGAAGCGGGTGCGCGATACGTTCGCGGCGGACGTGAGTGGCTTGTGGATGGTTCGGTTCTTGGCCTGGATGACGATGCTCATAAGAGGCGGGGGGGTAGCAGTTGGCGAGGAAAATTGAAACCTGGAGATGACGAGGCCACCAGCAAATCGACCGCCTCTAGGCGACGACAAATGCAAAATCGGTGTTCAGCAGCGCGTGAGGGCCTTTGAAGCCTTCCCTCATCTGCCACGCGGTAGAGGGGAGGAGGTGCGAGAATGTTATGATGTGGTGGGGAAGCGAAGAAACATCCGTCGTGGTACAGGTCAGGCAGGCCAGGCCAGGTCAGGCCGGTCAGGCAGGAGGGGTGGGTGGGCGGGCTGGCCTCAGGTCCTAGCTGGTAGCTGCGAGCAAAGGACCTGAAGATGTCGTCAGTGCCTGGAGGCACGTTTTGGGTGGTGCGGGCAGCCTTGTGCCCACTACACCTGGCCTGTGGCGGGCAATAGAGGGGTTATTACGCCGAATTTCGCGGGGCTCTTGCTCGTGGGTGTGTTGGGGTTACCGAGCAGACAAGCTATCTCCCGTGTCTCCGGTTTGCGACAAGCAGCCAAAGTTCAAAGCCAAGCGCTTTATCAAAATTTCAGGTCCAGAGGGAGACGAAGCGCGGGGCTGGGCACTCTCCAGGTGAATGAGTAAAAACTTTGACGTGTTAATCTGGGGTGCTGGACAACACTATCGCGTCCTAGACCATAGGACTTCGCGTCAAAACCAAGTCAGGTAGCTACGGATGTGCTAGCCCGGCCAGCCGACAGATGGACCTATGGTGGGGCTCGGCAACATCTGGAATGCAACTCACGCTTCTCGCATGGGAGGTCCGCATCGATCTGGGCAAACGTCTTTGCGGGAAGAAGACACATGTGACTGTTCCGAAGAACTTGGCACAGGGAGAACATGCGTTCCCCCACGTAGATTGGGCCCCTCGGCGACGCTCTGCAGTTATGGACAAGTCGCTTTACATTACAGAGATCTGATATACACAGTTGCCTGGACAAAGGGATGGGCTGCCTCATTGCCGAGCCATCATCCAAAAGACAGCCCCAGCAAGAGCTGCACCTGCCGCAGCACCCTCCAACGCCAACGCTGATGCATCCCTCATACGCAAGTCTAGACGTCTGTCGCTGTACAAGTCTTGCAGTGCAATCTGCCATCTTTCAGGTTCCAGCATAAACTGCTTCCACGTGATCGCCTGATCTGGCGTGGGATAAGTTTCACCTGGCGTCACAGCAACGGGGGCTATTGACTCCTCTGTCGTCAGAGGCTCCCCGGAAACAACATCCATCGCTGCCAAGACGGGCTCCTCCAGCTCTTGGGATTTCGCTGCCGCCTCAAGAGCAGATTTGACAGCTGCCAGCTCTTCCCGGACCTCTTCGAGAACCTGCTTCTCCTCAGCCACCACGCCACGGACGAGGCGTCTCCTCCTCCACGGCTCAGCAACAAACTGCAGCACCACAAACAGCAAAAAGTTCATTCCCATGAGGCCCCAGGTGCCCCAGGTACTTGCTCTCCGAATGCGATCGCTCCATATTTGCTCTTCGTGATACCGCTTCAGTATACCCGCATTGAGCTTCTGGCTTAGTCTCTGCTCCTCAGACTCTGCCTCTGTGAGCGCCTCCTGTGCAGCAGCCACCTCGCCCTCTAGAACATGATCTGTACGGTACAGCTCGGTGAATCGCTCCAGATCCGTGGGGCTCCATGACTCCTTCCGCGCCAGAAGCGTGGTGACCTCTCTCTGCGTTGCGGCTCGTTTCGAGTTGGACGACTTGTACTGTGAGCGGGCGACCGTAAGACGTTTGTGTGCTTCGGCGAGGGCATCTTCGAGCGCGGTGTTCTCGGCCTTGATGGACTCGATGGCAGAGTATCCCGTGAGGTCGTTCAAGGTTTGCGAAGCGTTCAGAGCGCGGGCTTGTAGGTCATCCATGACAACGGAAAACTTTTCCTTCAGGCTATTCTGGAACACCTTGGAGGAGGGCAATGCGTAGCCGCGGGCAGCTGAGGCTTGTGCACCGGACCCGTCGCCCTTGGAGTCGGGATGCACCTCTGCTGCTGCATGGAGTCCTTCTTCGGTTTCTCTTCTACTGTTCATCTGTTCCCCTGCTTGGTTCGAAACAATTGCCTCGGCTTTCGCAACATCTTTCGACTCGTCCTTTGGGGAAGTCGCGTACCAGCGTGTCGGCACGATTGGCTGTGTCGACCACCGCTTCTCGCGCCATCGCTCGGTCCGAACTCTGGGCACGGACAGGATTGTCCGTCCATGGAGGTTGAGTGCCGCCCCAAGAGCAGTCCGGACCAGAGGCCGCCCAAGGGATTGCATTGTTGTCGTAGTTGTGACCGGTTGGAGTCTCCGAGAGGCGGCGTTCAACGCCAGTCGGCTTGCCAAATCCTAAGGTACGTACCGTGAACTTTCTAGAATACTGCCCCCACGATTTTCTGACCGCCTGCTGTTTCAGGCCAAATCTGTGCCGTCTGTCACGTACGCCAAGATCTGCAGTGTGCCTGAATGTGGGGGCAGCCAAGCGCCAATGACGGCAGCAACATCCACAGTGTGCAGGCGCTCCCAGCGAGCGCTGTCCATTCGTTACAAGGAGAGTTCAATGACTTTGCACGCGAGCCGGTGATGGGTGTATGGATGCGTCTTTTTAGCTCTTGTCGAGCGGATAAAACTCTGTCACTCTGCATTGAAGATGAATTAAAATTTCTCGTGCCAACCTTACAGACTCAAAAGCATTGCTTGTCCCCGAAAAGTGCCCCTCCATCACCACTGCCCCTCCATCATCCATCATCTGTGAGACAAAGCACATCTTTTCCAGTCCAGCAATTTGAAGCCAGCACGCATCGTAAAGCACATCAATATGGGTTCCAATTCAAACGATACGCCTGCCCTGCGCAACAATCCCCCTGCCATCTTCTTCACCGACTTCGACGGGACCATCACAACCGCCGACTCGAACGACTTCATGACCGACACCCTCGGCTTTGGCAAAGAGAAGCGCGTCGCCCTGAACCAAGATGTACTCTACGGCCGCATGGCGTTCCGCGACTCGTTTCAGGAGATGCTCGATTCTGTCGATACTCCATTCGATGAGTGCAAGGAGATCCTGAAGAAGAATATCAAGCTCGACCCCGGTTTCAAAGACTTCTACGCCTGGAGCCGCGAGAACAATGTGCCCATTGTCATCCTCTCGGGTGGTATGACTCCAATCATCAGCATGTTGCTGGACAACTTGCTGGGCGAGGGCTGGGACATTCAGATTGTCAGCAATGACGTGCAATCGCGAGACGGCAAGGACATCAACACAAAGGGCGGCTGGACCATCAAATTCCACGACGACTCCGACTTTGGGCACGACAAGAGCATGGAGATCAGGAAGTATGCTGGCCTTGAAGGGCGCCCGATGATGTTCTACGCTGGCGACGGCGTGTCGGATCTGTCGGCCGCCAAGGAGACAGATCTGCTCTTTGCAAAGGCTGACAAGGGTGAGTATCTCTGCAAGTCATCTGGTTAGAGGGAAAGTGCTGACTTGACTAGATCTGGTGACATGGTGCGAGAACGAAAAGGTCCCCTTTGTGACCTTTAGAGACTGGACGAGCATCACACAAACCTGCAAGGAGATCTTGGATGGATCCTTGGCCCTCAAGGACGCCGCCAAGGGTCGTCTGCAGTGAACGACTTGACGAGAACAATGATGGATGATCTATGCAATCATACATGTGCGACAAATAGAGATAGAATTATAGAGCTTCTGCGCATTGGATACAAAGGCTTCATGGTACCCACCATGTCGCTGCAATGACTACTACGCCCCAATATCAAATCTTTTGTGCTCCATTAAGACTTAACTTCCAGTATAGTTTGCTTCCATCAGTAATCTTCCCTAATTGATGCGTCAGGAACGACTTTCAAGACAACTCAGACGGAGAGGAACCCGCAGCTAATGTGCCCTCCCTTGCTTGTCCATCGTAGCGACCAAGGAGGACCGCGATGAGGAAACACTTCCCAGCAGGCGTGTATGATCCGCCTCCCTAGAACACGGCGGCGGAATACCGATTCAGCTACGGCCTCCAAGTGTCAGTCAGTGACCTAGGCGCGAGCAGCGCCTCTTCAGCGAAGAGGCAGTGTGGAGAGGCCTGCACGATGTCGGGTGCGGTAGGGCGCGCCTTGAAGCTACCTTGCCACCCAATATTCTCAGCACGGGCTGACGAAGGCGCTCCCGCGAAGGTCTCTTCCATGCGCTCCGGCAAATGTCACATGAGGTTGGGCAGACGGAAGCCTCAGAGAGGCATTTCTGTACCATGCATTTATCAGGTGTCATGCAACAAAAGGAGCCTCTCCCCAAATCTTCCAGGTTCGCAGTGTGCCCGCCGCAAACCCCACATTCACGCCAGCCTGATGCCGGGATCCAGAAAAATCATCGCGAGTTCGTAGCGTTCGCACCACTTGCCTCGTGCCTGTCTAGCAAGACCACAGAACAATGGGCCGTCCCAAGCGCAATGTACTCGCTGCTGCAGAAGACACCCTCTCGCCTCCCGCGACCCTCTCGCCAAACCAGTCCGTCGTCCGCGTGATCAAGCCCGAGGGCAACAACCTCTACACCTGCGAGTTTCCCGACAAGAAGACCCGGCTCCTCGAACTCGCACAGCGTTTCCGTAATACCATATGGGTCCGCAGGGGCGGCTTCGTGCTCGCGGAGGTCTATGAGGGGCAGAGCGAGGAGGTCAGGGCCGAGGGAGAGATTATCAACGTAGTCCGCAACGAGAAGCAATGGCGCAAGCAGTCGTACTGGTACGTTCCCTGCTATTCCCAGCACTTGCGCTTGCATCCGCGACCCGATCTGCTCACCCATGCTTAGGCCTAAGGAGTTTCCCGAAGCAAACGACAGCGATTCAGAGGAAGAGTCGACCGTCGGCAAGATGCCGCCCTCGGATTCGGAGTCGGAATGAATTATCTCTTCTTTCGGGACTCTGTCGGTATTTTGACACCAGCCGCACCACCTTCCAATCGGCCTCCTTGGCTGCCTGCGGCCATGCTGATGCCGCGGTCTTCACGTAGGGTGACTGCGTACATGCCCGCCACAGCAATGGCCAGAGTGCCCACGACCTTGCATGAGCTCAGCGAGGTGCTGGGGAAAGTGTTCCACCCGTCCTCTTGCAGATAGAAAAACGCAACCGCGATGCTGATGTTGTTGGGAAAGGCACGGGCGACGAGGTACGGCGTCGACCATGCGACGTAGGCGTAGAACTGGTAGTGCAGGCTGCGAGCGAACAGCATCCCTATGATCATGGAAGTGAGAATGGACGATATGACAAAGTCAGGTGTGACGCGGCTGGAGATGACAATCTCCTCCTTGGCCGAGAAAGGTGACTGCATCTTGAGAAGCGGAGGGATCATGGAGACGAGCGAGCGGTCGGTCGGCTTGATCCATCGCTTGATGATGAATGCCAAAAGGACAGCGACGTGTCCGGACAGTAGCGCCAGCGCAAAGCCACGAGATAGAAAGATGTCCTCGGGGACGAAGCGCCAGTTGACGGTCCATTCGTACTTGAACTGTCGGGACAACTCGAATGCCTTGCCAAAGTATCCCTTTGCATTCTTCGCCAGGAAAGGCACCGCGAGAGCCAACTGAATCTGCGCCATGAGCCAGATGAGTCGGAGGCTGCCCCCGAAGCCGCGACCCATGAAAAGCAGAATGACCACGGCGGGCAACGCCACCAGCAGTGACATCTTGATCCCCAAGCCCAGGGAGAAGGCGACGGCGCCAAACGTCCAGAATCGTCGCTGGAAGAGATAGATGGTCAGCCAGAGGAAGAAGGCCGCGAAGCAGTCGTTGAAGCAGCGCAGGACAAAAACGCTATGGAGTCGCTTCGAGACGATCAACAAGGCATAGACATAAGGAGGCATCTCTGCCTTCCGGTAGCACAGCATGACCAGCGCCAAGGTAGCCATGTACAGGACTCCAAAGATCTGTTGGGCGAGAAGAATGTTCTCGCCGTGGTCGGTGAGGTGATACAGCCCAGTAAAGGTGTAAACATGCATGGCAGGGTAGACCAGGGGCCCCGTCTGGCCCGTGATCTGGGTGTAGTCGCGCTCGCCAGCCAGAAAGGTCTTTATCTGCTGCATGTAGGCAACCCAATCGATTTCAGTGTCTGCGTCTTGTTAATCGCGACCATTTCTGGATCCTGCGAGTGAGACAAACAGGGGATTTTCCATATGATGAGGGAAGTGAGAACTGCATCGGCAAGCCAAAGCAGCGGAGGGATGTAGTTCCCAACAGCATTCTTTCCGTAGAGGATATCGAGCGGGACTTGAACTGGCCATGGCCATTTGCTCGGCGCTTTGGCATCGACTTTGGTCGCATCCGCCATGTTGAGATGCGTAGCTCAAGGTTGGAGCTGCCAGCTTAGCGCGCCTAGTTCAAGATCGCGACTTAGGGGTCTGGGGTGCAGCCGCATCTGATTCTTGCATAACCCCGATAAGGCACCCCCGTTTCATCTCACCACAAGCTCACAGCTCAATGGTTTCGCAAAGCACCGAATGAGTCGAATGCGGAAGAGAGCACTCGTGAAATCTATTCAAAGTTTGGCCCTGGTTTGCCTCTGAATCTTCTCCACCAGCGAAACGACTGCTTCTGCACAACCGTAGCTGCTCTGGTATCCCCATCCCGCGTGCCCATAGTTGTGCACCACCCATGTCCCATCTGCCATCTTCTCCTCCTCGATGCGCACGCCTCCCTCGCGAAACGGCCTCAGTCCGACAGCGTGGCGTACGATGCTGAGTCCCTCCACGCCTTTGCCATTTGCGAGGTCTGGCCGTGCCACAACGGCCCTCTGCATGATACGCTGCGCAATGTTGGGGTCCGCTTGAGACTCCCAGTTCCCCTTGTCGTACGTGCCACCGAGGATGGTGCCACCCCCGCCAGCGCGCTGCATGATATACAGCAGCTCCTTTGGTCCGTCGTTGGTGCCAGAGGTGGAGACCATGGGAGTGCACTCGTTTCTCACGACGACAATCTGGCCTCGGACGGGTGCCATGCTCTTGTCCTCAACGCCGCCCAGTTTGAGCGACCCAAGGCCCGTGGCGTTGATGACAATGTCTGCTGGTTTTCCTGTGTGACTCAGCCCCTTGGCTTCGTCAATGTGATGTAGGATATGACGCTTGACGACGACGCCCGCTTTCAAGCACTGTCCGAGCAGCCAGGGTAGATAGACTGCTGTATTGATGCAGATGCTGTCCACCTCTGCACCTGAATCGTGTCCCGGCAGCACTTCTGAAGGGGGCAGCTCACGGTAGTTTGGGAGAACATCCTTGAACCAAGGGTCCTTCTCGAAGAGTCCGTCCACCGGCTGCCCATCTACCAGGTCCTGGTCCCGGCGGAAGATGAGACTTTCTACGTGCAATCAGACGACGTACTCATGCAATCCCAATCGGCGGTGGCTTACTTTGGAAATGGATGCCTGCTTCAGGATGCTGCTCTGTGATGCGCTTGAGCTCGGGCCAAGTCCGACGTTCCCATCTGCTGTTCTCTCTGAAGGACATTCTGCGCTCATCAGTATGCTAAGCAGGGCTTGGATGGCAGAGCTGCGGCCACGGTCAGGGGGGAATCGCACGGCTGAACATTGGCGCCCGCCCACGGAGAGGCGTATTCAATGTCATAGTCACCGGGCATGTGCTTGGCCACCACGGTAATTTTGTTGTTCTTGTTCTTGGCCAGTTGAAGAGCCGACGTGAGGCCCGACACGCCAGCTCTGCGTGCGAACGTCAGTCCAACCTGTCAGTTGATGTAGATGGTGCCTTACCCTGCGACTACAATCGTTGTCTGCATTCTTGCCCGTTGGCTGGAAACCCGGTTTCCCTCTGCTGCGAATATCTGGAGGCAGTATGATGCAAAAGGCAAAGGTACAAAGCTGACACGAAGCTGCAAATCAAACAATTGACGAGTTGACGGGGAAACCTGATCCACTTGATGGCGCGAGACGTGAGGTGGAAACCGAAGTCCAGCGTGAAGCGGAGTGCGCATTGCGTCGGCGCAGCCCCGGCATCGGAAGGCGACAATGCCGCACTCTTGGCTGTGCCGAATCTTCCCACCTAGGATGTCGCTACGGTTATGTGTGTTATCTGTCAATTGACAATCGGTATACAAACGAAGCTCACTTGGTCTACGTGTATCATCGGCTTGGAAGGACGGTTCATATGGCAGCGATCCTGCATCGAGCTAGAGGAACGTTGCCTTGTCTGAGAATGTCGGGAATTCGCTCGAGAACTGGAGGCATTGATTGTCGCGCTTAAGTTTAGCCCGTGTTCTTCACCTGCAAGCATGGCAGACGATAGCAGTCATGTTGCGCGCGAGATAGCCAGTCACGAGGATTGTAGTCGCCGCGCCCACGGCGCGTGAGCTGCATTGGAGCCACACAGGGATAGGGAAACGAGGCACAGAATCATGCATTGATACCGCAGTGTCTTTGCGGTGTTTTTTTCCTCTCCCTGTCTGATCGCGACGGCGCAAACTTATGAAATCAGGGCCTGAGCCTTGCTCTTCAGACCCGCGGGGTTGGCGCCCGTCAAGTCGTCGACCTTGTCGCCGTTCTTGAAGAAGTAGAAGGTAGGCATCGCCTTGACGCCGAGCTCCTGCGCCGCATCGGGGACCTCATCGACATCGAGCTTGATAAAGTAGACGTCCTGGAACTGTTCCTCGTTGGACATGCTATGACAACAAAGTCAGCTGTGGACGGATCATGGCGGCTGGGCGCCCGCCAAAAAAGACGACGTACTTGGCCAGGATGGGCGCGATGGCCTTGCAGGGACCGCACCAGGTCGCGAAGCAGTCGACGAGGACCTTGTCGTGCTCGGCGATGGCGGCCTTGAACTCGGCGAGACTATGACGCGTTAGCGAGTGCTCTCTGGGGCTCGCGCGGCATGGGCGGGGGGCAGAACATACGAGCTGACGTTGTGGACAACCATGTTGGGCGATGTAGTGGTAAATGATCTGGTGTTGCGAGGAGCAAAGGTGCTGTGTCGAGGTGCAGTTCGAAGGGCAGATCGGAGGAACGACGACATATTAATGTACAAGGAAAGCTCTAAATTTCACGAGGAGGGGCTGAAGAGGGACGAAGGGTCGGATGGGTCCGGCAGACGCAGTGGTTGTGCTGGTGGTGGTGGTGGTGGTACAGTGGTGGTGCAGCAGTGACGGACTTGCGGAACTGCTGTGCAAAGTTGGAAGGCAGCCAGTGTCGCGCTCCCAGTGGTACGGAGATGGATTCCAAATGCAATCAATCGAAGCAAGAAGTGGAGCCTTTCGGCCGTCACCACATCGCTGATTCGCCCATTTTGCCATGACGAAGATGATGCCATGGCACACATTACCAAACAGATACCTCATATAAGCATCGACGTGCACCAACTTTATCAGCAATGACTTTTACTGGGCTGAATCATCCGCCCTCCAACTGGAATCAGGCACCACGTCACAGCCCCAGGGGCGACTTTGCTCCCTTGAACGCTCGGTTTTTGGGCCTGTTGGTCAGCACTTCAAGTGACGTACTACCTGCCTGGTCCTGGCATCCGACTTGCACCTTGCGGGCCACGGGCTACCCTGTGATGGCATGCTGCATCACCAGAGGTCGAGCCCCGTCCTCACAATCTCCAGACATCTCTCCGCAAAGTTCAAGACGTCCTTCTCCTCATGCCATGCATCGTTGTACGCCGCGCTCAGACTCAGCTCGTTACGGAATGTACCCAGGAAAAGGCCCAATGAGCTCCTTAGCTCCTCGCCCGTCACCCACGGATGATGGACGCTGAGATCTCCTCGTTTGGCCTGGATCAGACTGTCGATCTTGCCCATGGACGAGATTGTTGCCGAAGCTTGCTCCTCTGGCGGCGGAACGGGCGGAATCACCTCAGCCTCCTCAGGATCAGTCGGTAGCGGCTTCGTTGCAGCCTCAATTAGCAAGGGCGCGAGCTGGGAGTGGAGCGCATCGTCGCGGACTTTGTGATAACAGTCCTTGATGAGACTGACGACACATAGAAAGTCTCTATTTCTTTCCTCAGCTGTTACTACAGAGTCCTTAGCAGGGACTGCGAGGTCGACTTCGAGGGGCTCGCCCGAGACAGAGTGATATACCGACGCAGCATGCTTGTGGCCGTTGAAAGGCGTCGCGCAGTTTGACCGCTCGTTGCGTAGCAAGTAGCCCATTTACACCACCGATCTGTCCGCATCGGCTCTCGCCATCTTGTCGCGTGGCGCTACAGCAATCGCGGCATGAAAAACGTGCGTCACTGTAGCCCCGAGCTCCTTGCACTTGGCTGCCAGCGCGCTGGTCCTCTCGGGTGGCAGGATGATCTCGACGCGCTTGTGTACACCAGGAACCACAGCACCTGGTCGGAGCGGCGATGGTACGACTTCAGCATTCTTGGCCTCGATGCTCTTCTTGACGGAGGTGACCCTGGCCATGCGGGCCTTCACCTGGTCGCTGGGCTCGGGGGCAACATGGGCAGCGACGCGGTAGGGAGGGCTGAGGTTCTCGATGACTTGAGGACCGTTCAGATCAGGGACAGTGTAGGCCTCGCCTTGCTCAAATGCTTCAGCCGCATGTGCCATGAGATTGTCGAGCAGCATAAGTGTGCCAACGCCGTCAATGATGTCGTGCGGTGCCCGGAACACTACATCTCTCGTGACTGTGCTCCGATCACTCTGCGGCGGCACAATCACATTGAGAGCCGGCAAATCCGGTGCTGGGGGGTCGTCGTTTGCCCACTCGATACCCGTCTGTCTTTTTGCAATGATGCGGAATGTCTCCTCGAGCCAGCCGGCTGAGCGCACTGTATACGTCTTGAGATACTTGCGCTCGTCTGGGTGCAACCGCACCTGCGAGGCGACGGTTGGGTGATGATACCGTAGCGCGATCCATGCCTTGCGCAGCGCACCCTCGAGCAAGTTCCCCTCTTCCTCCCAAGTCCGCCCAGGGGGAAGAGGCACACGCACGGTGAGATGGCCGGTCACATGGAAGAATCCCCGACCACAACCCCGCCAACTGCGGCGGAGCGAAGTGTAGAAATACTCCAGCTCATCGACCTCGCGTGTCCAGGTGCCGGGGCTGGATTCTCGCCACTTGTATTGTGGATAGTCCACAGACATCATTTGCTAGGGCGCGGAACGTTGTGAATGCGGGAGCGAGAACACGAGGAGAGGGGGGCCCATCAGCATCAGGTACCGTACCTCCGTCGTCACCAGGTGAGCGAGCGGCTTCGGCTCCATAATATGGGGTTGCCCCCCTCCGGGTATTTCAGCCATGGACCAGCCGGATGGGACTGAATCGAATCGGTTGAGACCCAAGACCATTTGGCAATTTCAGCGAATTCAAATACACTTGTCAAGAAGTCTGCCCTACCCTACTTGAAGTGGAATACAGGCCGAGACATCTGTGCCCATGCTGTTCCAGGTCATAATGCACCCAGTCGTATCACGCCAGGACCGCCAACGCCCTCATAGAAAGTTCCAAATACGCCAGATGCCCCTCATCTATACTCCAGACCGGGTATACATTGTTTTGAGAAGTCAAGACATAAAACGCCTTGCTGGATGGGAAAGGAGTAGAAGCTCCACAAGCGCGCATGTGTCACCAAAGCAGCATTCCCCGAATGCCTATCAATTTGCTCGCTTGAAAGGGGTATCAGTCGTCGATGTATGCAGCAGAAACCTGGAAACTGTCGTGTGCGCCATGTAAGTCGTGGTCCCTTGGATCATAACCTATGAACTCTTGAGCTGCGAACTTGGGTGATTCAACCACCACGCTGAGAAGATCTGCATTTTTTGTGCGTGTTTTGCTCTTGTTTTTTTTTTTTTTCCTTTTGTGAGTGCCTGTCGTTTCCGATTTTTCAACGTTTTTTTGATGTTTTTCAGTTTTGACGACAAAGGAGACGTGTAAAGAGTGGATGGACCCTTGTCCAACGGACAAATGTAAAAAGGTGGTGGCCGGAATGCCTCCCAGAGGAATTTTTTTCGCAGTTCGTTTCTCAGCATGGCTTTCGTTTATCACCTACAGTTCAAGGTCAGAAATTCATAAGCTGCCCACTTGACCTTCTTCGCTCATTGCTCTTTGCCCTGCTTTCAACAGATGACGTGCGAGGACTTAGATTGAGCAACTTGGCACTGCCGGCACTAAAGTTGCGGGCGTGCCCGCCTCGCCCCAAGTTTACACTCTGCGCACGGCGCAGGTCGGCCTGCTCGTGTGCAGATGGAGTCACGGGGGACTCGCTTTCTGCTTCGTCTTCGGATTCAATGTTGAGAAGCCCTTCATGACTCTGCATCGTCATTCGGTCGTGCCTGTGTACGTGGACCACCTGCGGACGAGCCCCGAGGGCGCGCCAGCGAGCACCGGACTCACGGGTTCCATAATCTTCCTCGTCGCTGCTGGGGCGCCCGTCCTCCGAGCGTCGCGGAGCATGCGTGTGACCTGAATGACGGCGCGGGGCGAGGCGGGCTAGATAGTCATCATCCGCGATAGCAAGGTCCTCTTGCGTGCTGTTAGTCGGCGACGAGCTGACATGCTCGCGACGATTTGCCCGTGCGATACTCTCGCGAATGGCAGAGCGCTTGGAGTTGACGCGGCCCGACAGCCACGAGCCTTCAGAATCGATAGATGCCAACGACATTGACAATGGTTCGGTAGAAGCCCCAGAAACATGAGCCGTAGCCTTGCTTGGGCTGGGGATGGCAATTGGCTCAGTAGGCGACTGAGCTATCGTGGCCAGAGCTGGCTCACCATTCGGGGACTGTACTCGTGAATCGGGAGGCGACATGGGATACTCAGGCAAATCCTCCCGGAACCGTGACCTCATGCGCACTGCCGCGCCAGCGCTCGGTTTACGCGACATGTATGTGCCGGCTGTTGTCTCGCCACCTGACGGGACATCCTCCCCCTGCAACTTAGCCAGGGTTTCACTGTGAGACTGGGCTGGGTTTTGCGCTGCGGCTGCGGCCTGCATCTCCTCGCGTGAAGTGTTTGAGAAGGAGGACGAAGGGCCGCCAGAATAGCGCTTGCTCCTGCCACCCCATCGTATAAAAGAGCTGAGGGAAAACCGGCCACGCTTGGTGTCGCTGGACCAGGATCCTTGGCGACCGTTCCCTTCCTCATCGATGATATCCGGCGGAGGGGAAGCAACGTGGTCTCGTTCCGATGCTAAAGTGGATCTGGACTTGGACTTCTTTGATCGTAAAATGCCAGCGAATCGCGAATTTTGACCCAAGGTTGTTGCGGAATCTTGCCGCCTCACAGCTTTGTCGGCAGGGTCAGACTCCACGATGGCCGTGGGATGTATATCATCGGTCCTGTTTCCTGGCCTCGTTTCCTGATTGGGACCCTCTTCCGTGTTGTCAGGTGCAGGTAAGGATATTGGAGAGTGTCGCGGCGCAGACCCATTGTCAGCCTGACGCACTGCCTCAACTTCAGGCTCGGATGTTGTGACCACAGCTGATGGTGGATCGATACCCAAGCCAACAGCACGCCCTGCGATCCCCCGTTCGAGATTCTCCGAGAGCGGTGTCCCTGACGCCAGGTTTGCGACCTCTTCGCGCCTCTGTCTTTCGGCGCGTCGGTCGAGTCGCCGCTGTGCTCTTTGCTGTTCTTGTTGACGTTTCTTCTCTCGCCGGCGATCCTCACGTTCCATCAGCTCTCGCAAATCTCTTGCGTCAAGCTCATCGGCCAGATCATCTACACGTCGATGATCTTTCAATGGCTCCTCTGCTATTGGCTGTTTCTCCAGACCTTTTCGCCGGTACGTGGGATGGGGCTGCCTCGCGTTTCTGGATCCAGTCAAACGTGTCCCCTGTGAATAGCGCAACGTCGGTCGCGGTGCCAATGCGTCGAGTGCAGACACCTTGAAGGCGCCAAACTCAGAGTCCGACGAAAGACTTGAGTGAACTGACCCAGGCATAGGTAGCGAAATGTCCGAAGCCTGATGGCGACCTAGCACAGATGTGGTCTTAACGCGCCTAACGTCCTTCTTGATTGGTCTTCCGGCATTCCACGCCTCTGTAGCTGGTCGCACAGGATGGAATTCACTGAGAGCCTTTATCTCTGCAGCCCTTTGCTTCTCTTCATGTTTCTTCTTTGCACTTTTCCTCCTGGACGGATTCCTCTGACTTGGATTGTGGTGTAACGTCGGCGTACGTGTCCATGGATAAGACTGTGACATGTCCAAATCGTCGCGCCTGCGAGTGCTTGACCCAGCTCGGTCTGGGGATGTGCGTCGTCGCTGAGCCCCTCCCAGATCATCCCTTTTCCCGGGTGAGAAACTGTACGTGCGCTGACCGCGCTCGATCCTGTTTGTGTCGATCCGCTGCTTCTTCTGAGAATCCACCCTGGTGACGGCGCCTTCGGTCTGATCCCTACTTGGGGTTCCCTCTACATCTGAAAAGGCAGCGCCGCTACGAGAGCGTTTGCGCCCGCTCTTCCGGCGGAATGGCCATAGCGGCATTGTTGTGTGAGTCGTGGATCGCTCGGCGATCCGCAGTAGTAAGTGTCTTCTGTTGTCACAAGTGTGCCGCTCGCGTTGTGATCAATCGAAGCCCCCCTCTGTTGCATGGTGTTGGTGGAGTTCCGTTCGCGAGTGTAATTCCATGAGCGCCAACGCAATGTCTTCCTCGCCACCGTCCTGGCCGACGTTGACCTCAAGTATATTCCCTGCGCTCGAAAAAAGACTAATGCTTGTGATGACGACGATGCGCGGTGACGTGGATCGCGTTTCTAATAGCTGGATTGCGACTGGAATGAGCGCGAGAAATCCGCAAGGCACACGCTTCGCTGGGGTCGAGGTTATTTGATCGACGGGCCGTCGTAACTTGGAGGCGGTCGCGCAGGTGTGTGGACGCTTGTTGTAGTCAAAATCAACAGTTCGAGCATGTGTTGCAGGTCTCAGAGGATGTAACAGGTAGACGCCATGCGTGACAACTTTTGCATTGTCTCGGTAGCTGTGTGCTGCAGACCGGTTAGGCCTGGGTGCAATTAGACAGGACGACGATGCCTGACCTTGAGGGGGTTATGTGGGAAGTCGAAAGTGGAAGGCGCTGGCTGGGGGCGTGACTCCTTGCAGGGCGGATTGGGCTGCTGTCTCTTTTGTCCGAGTCTAGAGGCGGTCCACCCGCACAGGCTCAGGCTCCCTGTTGGGGCCAATCAATTGGGCCCCGCCTACAGTAACGGCACTATGTGGCCACTGGTTCCACTGGCTTGCAGCCACCCCAGCATGACAGGAAGGCTGGCCCCGATCTGACTCGAGTCAAGACCTCAAGCACTGCTCGTAATCACATATGGGATGCCGAGTTTTGAATAGAATGCCTTTCTACCGCAACTTATAACCTGGTTCGTTCGTTTCGATTAACATTTCAGGTCACCAGAAGGCCACGCAGGAACCAAGGATTGCAGAGCCTGGAAGCCCACGAGAAGCAATGACGTCGCCCCCTGTGATCTTCCCGGCCCTGGTCTCCAATGGCTGCCATGTCCCGGCACCTGCGATGGCAAGCTAAGGTACGACGTCAATGGTGCTTGTTTAATTTGGCAAGTGGTCCCATCCACAGCAGCGTCATCGCCCACCAAGCAAGGCCCACTGCTCTCTGCAGACGAGGCTGTGGCTAATGCGCTGGTGCGCTGGGCCTTTCACCAATTATTGACATTAGCGGCAATTGCGCAGCAAGTACGTTGTCGATACACGTACTGTACCAAGTACTGCAAAGCAACAATACCGGTGCAGTGGATGCTTCCCAGATTCGGTGGACTATCGCCCCTCAGCAGGACGGCTGAGGTCATAATTATCGCTGTATTCTATGCTACAGGTCTGTGACGGATGGGGAACCGTCGACTGTTGCTCACTCCTTCTGCATAGCGCAAATGGTTTGGAGTGCCGTGGTCTTGGAAAGATAATGAGGAGGGTTATAGCTGCTGGGTCCTTTCCCCTTACCAGTGGGCGAGCGCAATGTGCAGGAGATGCTGTGCAGTAAGGTATGTACCTTACTTTGTGTCAAGTGATCCTTCATGTCGCAGCCGATGTAGCACAACATGATGTCGTATCTGGTACGTACCACCACGTAATGTCCTCCTGCGGGTAGCCTGTTTGAGAATTTGTGCCTGTGCCTGCAGAGTAAATGCATATGCTACCAAAAAAAAACTCGTATGCGTGGTGCTTGATATGACATCCTTCAGGCCAAGTAGGTGCAGCCCAAAACTTTGCGGGCGGTTGAGCCCGCTGTGCATGAGCGGCTTCGCTTCGCTTCGTATCCGGCGCCGCCCCTGTCGCTCCATCTCACGTATCGGCAGCCGAGCGCAGCATGCGGGGTTCATCACGAATGGAGATGCTCACAGTTGGAATTAGTGTAGCCCGTGTAAACGCCTTCTGGCCGCTGAATCATGAGACGAGAGGGGTCTGTCGAACACCAGTAAACTTACCCTGTATACGATGGCAAGGCATTTGATGCTTCTATCGGGGATAAGGCAGCCCTGGGCGAAGCATCCCTCGCAAGCATGGGTTTCGCCGTGGCCCCTCGTTCTGGAGAAGTACAATACAACCCCTGAATAACTGGGACAGCGTGACCTGGACCCACTTTGATCACATCTAACAGCCAATGTATGGCTAGCTTGATTGCGGCTGTTATTCGGGCACTTGGCTCAGAGACGCGCTAATACAAGAACCTCTAGATACCTAGCCGTGTGATTGATTCCCTCTTTTTTCAAGTACTTTGAAGTACCCACCTCTTTTGTGATTCGCTCAGATCCTAGTCTAGCGCTTCTCTTGTACCGCTGTCCGACTTCTTCAGGGGTTGTATTGTATGTCGCAGCGCTAAGAAGAGCTGCAATTCTTTGTCAAAAGAGGGCATCCCTGAATCGGGGACGACTCAGGCAGAGCTACTAATAATTATAGCGTCGACACTATATGCGGAAAACAGAGCTGCGACTCATGTTAAACTTTCACCCTGAAACACAAGGCTGACGAATCATGAGCTGTTCCGCGATGTAGAAAGGGAGTTTCTTGTCCTGATCTACTGGAGACAGATATTCACTGGCGAGTGCTGCAGGGCCAATAGAAATGCGAGCCTGCCAGCCTCTCCTGTCTTACCGGCCGGATACGTGCACTACATCAACCCAGTGAGTATACGTTCCTTGGTAGTTACCACCTGCGGACTTGTTTCGTGCCTGTCGATTGCCGTGATCAGAAATTATCCGGGGCGTTCCTGAAAACCAGTGCCATCGGAACATGCATGACGAAGTTCCGCTGAGCTTTGTGACCAAACAACGTCCCTCGGCTTGTGCCGAAATGGGTTGGTGTCAGCGCGTAGCAGCCACGTGGGTGTCGAAAACGTGCATAGTTACGTGGTAGGAGCCGACGGGCGAATGCGCTATTCGTAGACGTTATGGAAGCGCAGTCAGCCTCTGGAGACAACCGGTTGTTGTACAGGTACTCCGGTGTGCTGTCACGCTTGTCTGTGAAAAGAGGCCCTGTGAGAAGCTCGTGTCTCACCTGGGCGGCCTCGAGTGCGACGACGGGATCATGTCTCCGCCAGTGCAGTACGGACCATCGATTGCTCATTGCCATGGGTCCTGTAAGCCCACCAAGCAACATCTGACGGCGGTTTCTATTGGCTATTCAGACAATGTCAAATGTAGAACTGCATTATCTTTCCAGACATTGATCTTTCAATCACACCAGTCTCCTGGCGTGGAGGTGCAATCGCGAAATTGTCACGTGATGCCTCACAGAAGCCCCGCGCCGTAGCAACGCGCCTGGAGCGCGCATCTTTGTTGACATTCAACTCCACCACGCAACCCTGTCCATCATCGCATAACGCGCATGCGAAGACACGATGGCGTACAATCCGCGGCACAGCATCATACCAAACTCCCAGCAAGCTGGTCAAAACCGTCGGAGAAAGGAGGAAGAGGCCGATGCGTTCATGAAGCTCCCCGACAGCGAGATCGTAGGCTGCATCTCCGACATTGGCATTCCCTTTACTGTCGCCGATCTCAAAAAACCGAATCCATCGCAAATCCAGCTTATTTTCGAGTGGTTCGCGGAACTTCTTCTCAATGCGACCCGCGAGACAATCGAGCCGCCGATGCGCGCCGCAGCAGAAGACGTTTGTGGCGAGTTCTCCGACGTGATCCCACCCGACACGCGCAACCTGATGGGCTTTTATGTGTCGCTCCGCAGTTTGCTCTACGAGTGTGGCATTCTGGACTTCACCTTCAACGACCTGTACAGGCCGACGTACGAGCGCCTCGTTCGGATCTTCAGCTATCTGATCAACTTTGTGCGCTTCCGCGAGTCCCAGACAAATGTGATTGACGAGCACTACAACAAGGCCGAGGGAACAAAGGCGAGGATCGAATTGCTGTACCATGACAACCAGGAGAAGGAAGGTCAGCTGGACGATATGAGGCGTCAGAAAAAGGCAATGGAAGCCCAGGTCCGTGAAAAGACTCAGCGGAACGAGCAGTTGAAAGCTCAATTGCTGGAGCTACGGCGGAATCAAGAGAAGGTGGCTGCGCGCCTTGACGAGGCCAAGGAACGCAAGGGCGAGTTGACGTCCATGTTGGAGCAGAAGACGCAGGACAAGATCACTCTGAAGCAGGAGAGCAGCAAACTCCGGCCATACATGCTGCAGAGCCCGTCCGCACTACAAGAGAACCTGGCAGAGCTGCGAGAAATACTAAACAACGACAAGGCGCACATTGAAGCACTCGACCGTAGGGCTCGCGCGCTGCAGACATCTACGGATTCTTTCGCGGTGGTGACGGCGGATGTTGTGTCATGCATCAAGATCCTCGACGAAATTGCCATGGAGTTACAGAAGGAGGAGGAAGAAATGGGCCGCAACGCGAAACAACGAGACGCTCTATCGGAACGCGGTAACAACGCGCGAGAGGTCGAGAGGACTGAGGGGTTACTGAAGCGCCAGCTCACAAAGTGGACCGAACGCACGGAGAAGCTGCGCGAGCAGAGCAGTCAAAAGGCCGAGGAGGCGAAGGCCAAGATGCACGAGCTCAGGGCCTTGCACAAGAAGCTAAACGAAGAGCGCACAGAAAAGGCCAAGGAGATGGAAGTGAGAAGGGTGCGGATTGAGCAGACGGAAAAGAAGGTACGTCAACACGGTTTGTTCGCTGGGACACCCTTGCTCACTTCTCTTAGATGCTGGACCTCAAAGAGAATATCGAGAATGAAGTGCATAGCGCTTACGAGGAATACCAGAAGATGGAGGCGCACATCAAGCTGTACATCACAGAAATGGAACAGACTATCCAGTGATAGGTGGATACTACACACGAGGCTGGCTTTACTGCGTTTACGATGGACGACCAAAGGCATGACGGGATGATATACCACGGGCTTGGCGTTGGGGGTGGCTTTTGTACGTAGGACATATACACTGATTGACGTATTACATGGCTTCATCCTCTGGAAGCCTCTCGATTTCGAACCACCTCCCCAGGATGCGCCCTATCTCAACCATACGTCCAGCCCACATTCGCGACTCTTTAATCATGGTGCCGTTCAGTATGGGTACCTTTTCCTCCGCAAAGGCGCTCCATGATTCCAAACCGTCCCCTCCGCCTCTTGGTTCCACTATGGCTGCCTGGAACCCATTTCTCGCGGCAGCCTCGACGAGGCTGGCGGTAGAAGTGCCAAGACCCTGGGCCGACCACTCGGTCGTCATGCGATGGACCTCGAGAAAGCCGTAGGCAATCAGCAGTGGCTGCTCTGCATTCTGCTGCTGACGATGTTGATGGGGTGGTGGTCCCACACAGGAGTCAGACTGGGTGAAGATGGACAGGTACGCTCGCAAGTGCGTCACTGTGGGCGCAAATGCAAGGCGTATATGCCGCGAGACGGAAGTTTGCAACAAGGTCTTGCGACGTATCTGCGGCAATGTGTCCTCGGGAAGGGCGTTGACCTCGCAGATGAACGCTTCAAGGAAGGGTTGCTTTGGTGCGCCGATGACGAGAGTGGTGGGGTATCGATAGCGGTGCAAAATGGTGGTGATGAGCTCAGCTGGCGTTGCTGGATGCAGTATAGTCGGCCTTGACATTGCATGCTCGGCTACATTTTCAATGATGGGTCCGTGAAGCTTGATTGATGCTCTCGTGATGTTGTTTGGGGGAAGCCGTGTTCAGGGTGACTAAATCGCGAAGGTCACAACTCTCGGTCATTTGTTGCTGTACCCCACTACGCCAACTGGGAGCGGTGGGTGAAGCTCTGGTCTTGTGTAGCCCACCTGCACGTCATCCACGTCTCTCCAACAATCTCTCAAGCAGAAGACTGTCGTGCCGCAGCGGGCCCGAAGCCTCAAGATGGAGTCCATCGCCAAGATTACAAGTCTCATGGAGACGGGTACGTCCTGCGAAGCCCCGAGCGCTGTGCGCATGTACTGACGAGCCGACCCCAGCGAGGGAGCTCACCCTTGACGCCGCCCAGGCGACGCGCAACATGAGGACGCCGTCGACGCGACCGCTGGACCGTAACCAGATGCGGAGTCTTCTCGATAGTAGGAGCGATCGGGACGTGCTGGAGGGCCTGCGCCGCGTCATCTCGGTACAGTCAAGCCAGTGGCCATGTGGGCGACGCCGTGCGAGCTAACGGGCCACGCAGATGATGTACAAGAACCAGAAGACGCTCCCCTTCTTCTCCAACGTTGTCAAGAACGTTGCCTCGCCGAACCTGGAGATCAAGAAGCTCGTGTACATCTACCTTATCCACCATGCCGAACAAGAGCCCGACCTCGCCCTCCTCTCCATCAACACGATACAAAAGTCCCTCTCCGATTCCAACCCGCAAGTCCGCGCCCTCGCGCTGCGCACCATGTCCGGGATTCGCGTTCCCGTAATCAGCCAGATTGTCAGTCTGGCGATCAAGAAGGGCATAGTCGACCTGAGCCCCTACGTGCGCAAGGCCGCTGCCTTGTCCATACCGAAGTGCCACAGGCTGGATCCGAGCCAGGAGCCTCAGCTGATTGACTACCTGTCGACGCTGCTTGGCGACAAGCAGTACTATGTGGCCGGGGCAGCGGTGGCTGCGTTCATGGAGATCTGCCCAAAGAGGATCGACCTCATACACAAGCACTACAGGGGGCTGGTTCGCAAGATTGTTGACATGGACGAGTGGAGCCAGCTGGCGGTCTTGCGGCTCATGACATACTACGCGCGAAAGTGCTTCCCGCGGCGGCCAGAGGGCGGCAAAGAAAAGGAGACATCGCAGGAGAACAAGGGCGCAGACAGCTTTTATGGCGATGATTCTGAAGGCCAGTCAGAAGCTGCTCTGGACCCGGATCTGGCGTTGCTGCTGGACGGCATCCGACCTCTGCTGCAGAGTCGCAACTCGGCCGTGGTCATTGCGGTGACACGGTGCTACGTCGATCTCGGGACTCGAGAATACGTGAAGCAGGCGGTCGGACCGCTGGTGGCGCTGCTGCGAAGTGCTCCGGACGTGCAGCAGATTGCGCTCTACAACATTGTGTCGGTATGCTTGATGAGGCCGGGTGACTTTGTCAAGTACGCCAACCACTTTCTGGTCCGGGCCACGGATCCGGCGCCCGTGTGGCGGCTGAAGCTGGAGATTTTGACAATCATCTTTCCCCACAGCCCCGCGTACATCAAGAGCCTGATTCTGAAAGAGCTGGAGCACTTTTCGCGGGGCACGGACAAGGACCTGGTGCGGGAGGCGGTGCGCGCGATTGGGAGGTGTGCGCAGACGGACGCAGGGATGGCGCCCAAGTGCCTGCGGCTGCTGCTGGGACAGATCACCAGCTTGGACGGCGTATTGGCGGCGGAGTCGCTGACGGTCATCCGCCACCTGATCCAGCAAGACCCGGACAACCACGTGGGAACTGTGATACGGCTGGCGAGGAACCTGGATTCGGCCGCAGATCCACAGGCGCGGGCGACGATTATTTGGCTGGTGGGTGAGTTTTCTGGGATCAATGGTGAAGACAACATTGCGCCTGACGTCCTGCGTATCCTGCTCAAAGGCTTTGCGGACGAATCCGAGCCCGCGAAGCAGCAAATCCTGCTGCTGGCGGCCAAGGTGTACCTTCACCACATCAACCGGACGGCCGAGAAGGAGAAAGAGAAGGAGGGCGAGGCCGAGGGCGACGAGGGTATTTTGACCGACGAGCATCCTACCAAGAAGCTCTGGGACTACACCCTGCTGCTGGTGCGATATGACGTCTCGTACGACCTGCGAGACCGAGCCAGGATGTACCGCGCACTGCTGGCTGTACCTCAGCTGGCGACGCTCATGCTCCTCGCGCCGAAGCCAGCGCCCCAAGCCCGCAGCCCGTCGGAAGCCAGGAAAGGGTTCAGCCTGGGATCCTCGACACTGGTTCTGGGCGGAGGGGGCGGTCTGCACGGCATCCCAGGGTACGAGGCGTTGCCAGACTGGGTGGCGCCCGGGGAGGAGCCCGATCGCCGACTGCGAGATACGGAACAGGTGGCGTCATCGCGGTACGACGGCGAGAGGGTGGTGGTGCCTGCAGGGGAGAAGCTGGACGAGGCGGCGCGCAGCATGCCCAGCAAGTCGAATGGTCTTGGCGAGGCTGTTGGTGCCAAGACACTGGACGACTGGCTGGGCGAGGATGATGGAGATGAGGAAAGCGAGGAGAGCGAGGAAGAGTCTGACGAGGAGGAGACGGAAGAGGAGAGCAGCGAGGAGGAAGAGGATGACGATGACGACGACGACAACGATGAAGACTATAAATCGGATGACGACGGGGAACAAGACAGGCTTATGCGGTCATGAACAAAAACCGGGGTCTGAAGTGTGGGATTGCATCGAAGAGGGGGGTACTGAATCAAGTATCCAACAATTTTGCGCGGGACGGCCCACGATATGCCTACATAACAGATGAACGCCTTCTACAGCCCAATCTACGATTCCCATGCGCGTCTATATCATTTCTCTCGACTGCCCGTCATGCCTTAGACCACTGTGGTCCGGGGCGTCTCGTTGCCAGACTCGCCCGTGCTGGACCCGGCCGGCTTTTCTCTCGTCTCCTCTGCCGCCGTGGCAGGTGCTGCCTTGCGGAACCCGTTTCGCATCTGCGGGAAGAAGATGCCCGGGTGGAAGATGGTCAAGAGGTATGCTGCGATAAAGATCATTGTGGGGTCGAGGATGAGGAAGCTCTCCTCGTGCTGCATGACGGGGTTGCCCCATCCGCCCTCGAACTCGACGATTCTGTGTTGTTGTCAGCGTTGCCATTCCTTTTCTACTTTCCTCCCTTTTCACTCCACGCCCAAACCACTCCGGAAATTGAACATACCTGTAGATGCAGCGCGCAAAGATGGCGAGAAAAGCGCCGATGACGGCGATGCCGAATATGCGGAATTTCCTGTTTGTCCAGACGGCGAGCGACTCGGGCGTGGGGCTGCCGGCTTGCACGTACGTCCTGACGCGGAGCCAGTAGTCGACGCCCATGGCGCCAAAGACCATGAGGACGACGACCTGGAGGCAGATGCCGGCAATGATCATCTTGTTGCCGGCGTCGAGGAGCTTCATGTTGGACTCGTCGGCGGCGGCGGCGAGGCCACCGCCAATGGCCTGGATGATGAGGCAGGAGAGGTCGGCGGGGAGGAAGATGCGGGGGTACCACGCGGGGGGGATGCGCGAGAGCTGCGGGTTGACGGCGAGGGCGACGTGCTTGAGGGTGAGGTAGATGGAGACGCAGATGAGGGTCGGGGCGAGGATGATGGTGCAGATCTGCAGCTGGAAGGCGCCCGAGTTCCAGGGATTGTCGTAGAGGAGGATGCGACCCACGTAGCCTGTTGTATGTCACGGGTGAGCAAGACATGGTAGGACCTTGTCGAGGACGGGACGACGTACCGAGCGCCTCGAGCAGCAGGCCGACGGCCATGGGCGCGGCAAAGGACCACGTGCGCTTCCAGATGCCCAGGCCACCGGCGGCGATGGCGCAGAGGCCAAAGGTGATGGCAAAGAAGTAGCTAGAGCCCAGGTTGGGCCGGTAGCCCAGGACGGTGGCCTCGACGGGACATTGGGGCGACAGCTCGGTGCAGGTGGCGAAGCTCATGGCGGCGGCGGTGGTGATGTTGGGTGCCTTCTTTGGCAGAGCCCACGAGACGGTCTGGGTCCTCTTTGTGCGAGAGGTGACCTCAAGCTGCGGCAAAAAGCTGACGAGACGTCAAAAGAAGGTTTGGCAGCACACCTCAACATTTGCCTAGGGACCGGGGATGGCGCATGTCATATAGGGCTCGGCACAGGTGCAGCAATTAGGACAGATTATTAGCCAGCCAGACGCAGGCCCTTTGGACAGTGGGAAACAAGGAGACTCCACAAATCATGTTGCGATTTTGGGTTGTCTGTCCACAGGCCCCGTGTGGTGAACCGCTCTTATTTGCATGCATCCGTGTCATCATCCGGCGGTGCTTGCTCCACACACACACTCTGCGGAGCGGGCGTGAGAATCGTAACGGGCAGCTCACGGGAAGGCGGAATCCAGGGTTCCTCTCCATGGTTGCGTTGTGTTGCGTGGCCGTTCTGTGTGTTTGGTGCCTGCATGCATGGTTATTGTCCGTTGCTCAGCTCTGTCTGGCCCCCGCGCGAGCCATCGCGAGAGCACAGGAGGGCAGGGCAAGATGGGAAATCAGCAGCCAAGAGTTGTGGAGGCACCGCATGGCCCGATCTGTGTGTCAGATTTGGCAGTGGTCGGAGGAACTTCCGCAGGACGGGTGGAGATGCTTCGGCCGCCTGTGGGCGAAGGTTGCGTGAATACGCGTAGAGCACGGCGATGCTGCCAATCAGAGGCTCAAGAGAGATGCCCCCTGTAATACGCGTATTAGACTAGTGCCGGAGTCGCGGACACGGACGGTCCATTGGTGCCGAACAGGGGGAAGTGGACGGAGTGTGCTAGCGGTGCTGTCATCTGCTCGTGTCGTTGACGTTGACGTTAAGATCTTGATGTTAGTAATGGGATTGGTGGTGGCAGTAGCAGCAGTGTATCCTCCCTGGCCTTTGGACAGGCTGGTCTTCGTGTCGATTCCGCCATGGCGTGAAGCGACAAGGACGAATTATTGCGAAGACATGTATAGCCCAAGCAGGCGGAAAGACCATCTGCCCCCACTTTCAAGCGCTCTCTGCGGCAAAGATGGTCTGGAGTTGACCGAGGCAGGGATGAGCGACGGAGGCCTCGAGGCTGTACAGGGTAGGTTGCTATTACGCCAACGCATCTCGACCTTTGTTCCAAGGAAAGCATTCATGATGTGACAGAGACATTTGGCTTGAATGTATATTCACATAGGCATGTGAACAAAAGAAGAGGCAAGGAAAAGCAACGGAGAGAAACAGATTGCTCATCCGCCTCCCGCATCACCAGGATGGATGGAAACAATCAGCACGTCAATCTCGTGAGCTGGCAGCAATGACCAGTACATGTACTCGATATACAGGTGGATTTGTGCCAAGTGAATTCCTTCGGGTTTCAAGGTAGAGAAAGACCCACGGCGGGCTGGGTTGTGAGCGGTTGAGCCCGCCCAAGTTGCTCCATGTGCCCCTGACGGCACTCAGCCCAAGCCAACGGCAACCAGCCCGATGCGGCATGCCTTTTGTGGTCTTTGGCCTCCTCAAGACCATTAGCGCTGATGGCAAGAGCATAACGGCTGAGCTCAATCGCGGGCCCGTCGAGTCTTGCTACCCGTCTGGGGCCAGGGCCTTGATCATTCTTGAAGGCCCACAGGATCTTGGGGTGTCAACATAATTCTGCGGGAGAATTGGAAATCGCAACAACGGCATACAGGACACCCAATTCAGGAGATGTCCATGAATCATCGCGAGCCGGTACACTCCCCACAAGGCCGGCACATTCAAGTGAAGATCTGGAATGGAGCTGTCATGTGGGTATTGGACTGAGCCTCCATGACCTAGCTAGCATTGCCTCTCCTATCATCCTCCCTGGAGAGATCACTCGATAGGAGCAACTCAATTGTCTGTCCTGTGTTTCGAGAATCTGTTTTCCGTTTCTCAAAGGTCATGATGCGTGAGGAAGCGGCAGAAATCATGTGGTCAACCTAGGGAAGCAGAATCAAGTGACTGGAGACTCAGAGACGAGGACTCAGCGGAACTCAAGCGTCTCTGCTGCCCAGCATCGCCTCTTTCCCTGACTACTTGAAAGAAATGCCAATGAATATTACAGCAGTGTTACCCGCATCATTTCTACTGGAAAAAGTCCAAAATCAAGGTCCAAAGAGCCCCCTTACGAATCACTTGCGTCTCTGAGAGCCCATGATCAGGTACGAGATCGTTCTATGTATACTCACGCTGCTCTACAGCCGTATGAGAATGGCTCATAGTGACTACATTAGTCTCCCAAGAATTCTAAGACTAATCTAACCCGCCTTTAAGAATACCCACAGGCCTCGATAAGTCTTTTTACGTCCATGCGCCACCGTGAGTCCTGGACTTAGTAGGGTGCTCCACCCTAATCTGAAGCTCAGCCCGATAATTCCGGCTCCCCGGTCCCTCACTGCACCTCCTCTCACTTCAGTACACCCTGTGACTGACAGGCCACTAACTTGGATGTGTTTTGGCGTTGAGTTAGCTGTCTTGTGCACCAGGCCCTTAGCAATTCTGGCTGTAGATGCACGTGCAGACACTGTAGAGTTGTCAGCGGCCGGAATTCTCATACTGCCACATGTTATGTTGACTCACCCCCAGAGGAACCCGGCACACTTGCCATCCGTAGGCGTGATCTCACGGCCGTTGCGGCACTTCTTGACAACATCATTGACGCACTGTCAGGTGTTAGTGGATTCATGGACACGGAAAGAGAACAGTTGCTTCGCACATGGAACTTGCACTGGCCGGGACTGAGAGGGCAGCCGTGGCCACGGGCCACAAGCTTGACATTGTGGACTTCGCTGGTATCGGGAGTCGGGCTGGCCAGCGCGACAGCCGAAACGACGGCGAGGAGGATGGAGCTGGAGAACTTCATGGTGAGTCGGTTGGAAGAAGAGTGATTGGAATGATGGTGGGACTTGATGGAACTGTTCCAAGTGTGACGGGAAATGCTGCTGTTGTGGCAAAAGGGAGAGATGTCGGGGGACAACGGTGGCTTTTATAGACGAAAAACATGCGCTTGCTCTGGGCAGCTCCCCAATATCGTCATACCGCGATCACTCAGAGAGGTCGGACAGCCCGGTCAGTGCTCAAATCGCGGTATGCATGCTATCGGAGCCTCACGAGCAAATGGCCAGCGTGAAACCGACGATCCTAGGCTTCATGGTAGCTGTTGATTGGTCTTCCAGAGTGTTTCAACGCATAAGACCACAGGCACGGCCGAGATCTCGTCCGCGGTGCGTTCAGGCCGAGTCCAGTAGCAGGCAACACGTACTGTACGGTCCACGCAAGGCCAGTGCACCTGCTCAATCTGGAAAGCAAGATGCACCGCAGGAATAACAGATTTGCGCTAGTCAGGGGCTTAATCTGCGGTTGCCTGTGGGGGATTTGCGATCCGCATGTTGGGTTGCACTTGTGGCCACACTAGCTTCATGTTTAAAATGACCCATACTACCATTTCCGTGTGGTGTCTGTTGTCCGTCTTGTACTCGAGCAAGATGTCTGAATTGTTGGTGGTCATAATATTGAGCCTCACGGGAAAGAGCCTCCGCACATGCTTCTATTGACGGTTGTTGGCTCTTATAGAGATGACACAGCTGGGCAATCATCATCCTCGAGTGCTGTGGATTCTCAAGGATGCATTATTTCGCGACGTACTCCCACGAGGCCAACAAGACATCTAAGCATAGTTCTTATGAGGTAATGCGAATCAGACGGATTGATCCAGAGTTCCTAGTGGTCCTTTAGTCAGAAGCAGCCAACGTAATAACGCCCAGGAAGGGCTTAGTCTACGAATAGACGGCTCCTTCGACTTGAGTCGGGGTCTGCTCATCTCAGGCCATGATTATTATTAGTCCTTTGGATCTACATAGCAGGTAGATCTCCAGAACCGCGGGGTAGGCAACGGTGGCTGGCGGCCCTGGCCGACACGGGCCGTCGCACGGAAGCTAACTTAGTTCGTACCCCACCGCATGTGAATTACATAGTACTTGGGGAAGTCAGGCTAACGCACCCAGACACATGACGTCTCGTGAGGCGTTGCTTTGGATACTCCCCAAGGAGCATCGTTCTAGCTAACGAAGAAGCCAGGTGAGGCTTTCTTTCTGCTCTCTCCCAGCGCTAACTGGGCATGACCTACACGAGTTGCGGTTTCCATCCCTTTGCCGTCGGATCATAGGGGGAGACGCGATGGAACGATATTATGCACCTGCTCAGCGCCCGGTTGGACAGCGGCGAAATGCCAAGGCATAGACCCTCTGCAGCTGAACGTGTAGGATGTTCAACCTAGTCAATACACTTTTAAGCGCCGCCACTAAACGTGCCGCGCCCCACCTCATGTCGGTGATGAGGTACGAGGCGGCACGGGCAGTGACGGGCAGTCAAATTTCCCATGTTGGACCTGGATGGAATTGTAGGCATTGGCGCGTGAGAAGAAGAATCCCATCGGGGCTGCCATGCCCGTGCCAAGAGATCCCAAGGTCATGCATGGCTTGCGACATGGAAGGACGCTTCTCTCCCAGCACCTCTCTTCGGGGATCCAGCACTCCGACGCACATGTACATACATTATGAGTGACCTCTCAACACGTACTGTCTCCCGTGTTGTTTCGTAAATTCAAATACGGATTCTCCCCATCAAAGCGCCATGGCAAGCGCGATCAGAATTGAGAGCTTGCAGGACCACCAAGACTGACTCCTGGCCGCAGGCGCAGCGTCCTCACTGGTAGTTGTAGCTACTGTGGCGGACGACGTAGAAGTTGTGGCATCCAAAGAGTCTAAAGGCTGCGTAGTTCTGGCCGTCTCTGAGGACAAGGAAGGAGGCCTTGGTCCTACACCGGGTTCTGTTGATGCTTTCTCATCCGGCAGAGACGTGGTGAAGGTCAACGTCAGCGATAGCTCTGCCGTAAGGCTGGAGATGAAGGCGCCGTTGTCCGACAAGAGTGAATCAACCTGGCTGCTCAGGGGGCCGAGCGCAAAAGCCGACTCGGTGGTGACGAAGAGCGGATCGTCGCATACGTAAGGCACATCATCTTCGCTGGCAGCCTGGCAGATTTGACCCGTGAGACAACACCAAGTGTCATCGCAGACCACGGGGCAGAGAAGGCTGCGATCTTCCAGCACTTGTCGCGCGATCTGAAAGGCCGAGGGAGCAGCCGAGGTGGTGGAAGCAGTGCCAAGAAGATACAGCCAGGTTTGGAGCATGAGGTGCATGGTAGTGTATTTCATTTTGCGGTAATGAATCGGACCAGTGACGAATTTCGGGATATGGAGGCAGCAGGCTGACCGAAAGGAAGGCACAAATAGGGATGATGGAAACATTCAATTGAATTGAGAGTACTGTACTCCCCGAGTCGCACATGGCAGCTGGGTTCCAGCCTTATACAAGTCTCCCGCAATGGCGACCTGCTCTGTGCTCCCGATGCCTATACTGCGCGTGGAATTCAATGAGCAACCAATACATCCATTCAATTGAGGTGACGCGGGCTTTCCCGCGATTGGCGCCTTGCAGCCTCAACTGGAGTGAGGCTGAGTGATCCAGCCACGCCAAGGCCTGGACAATGTGGGAGGCCAGGGGCACGGCGGAATAATAAGTAATGCAGATCAACAACTGCCATGCCGCATCAGCCCCGCGCACACATGCACACGTTCTGGGCCTCGAATATCGAAAGAGTGGCGCAAGCTGAACAACCACACCGTCGAAAGCGATAGACGCCAGCTGATAGCATCTGCAAGCCGCTCAACCATGTCACAATCAATCTCGCAAGTCCCACGTGTGCCTTAAGCGGATGATCGCCGCTGCATGTGCGAGGACGACATTGTCGCCTCAACTAATTGCTCAAGGATGAACGAACGTACATCGCAGTATTCTGTCCAAGACACAGGTGCTGGCAACAGTATTCCTCTTGCGTCACTCTCCAACCAGGCCGCCCAAACCAGTATGGCGACCAGTGGCGAAGATCCGAGACCCGTGGGCGAGCATATCTCACAGGCTGCATCTCCACCAGATTCACCTCCAGCAGCTTCACCTCCAGCAGCTTCGTTCCAGACGGGAAGTCCTGGCGTCCAACAGCCAACAAACCCCGCCGCACCCAGGCCACACCCAAACGGCAGCTCTGTGACAAATCCACTCCAGACGCCATCAAGTTCCTCTACAGGCAAAGGCTTCCTGACAGATAGTGTGCTCTGGACTGCCATTTGTGCTCTGGGTCTGTTCATCTTCATCACATTGGTGACATGGAAAAGCGCATCCTTGGACTGGCCACTCGCCAACCTCTCAATCACGTCGGGTATCCTTCTCCTGGCCTTCGTTTCCAAGTTCACCGACTGGGCCCTTGAGATGCTTTCGGGCCTGGGCTGGGAGAAGCTCTACTGGGGATGGTTATTGCCACGCAGCGGCAACCTTCTCACATTTCTGGTTGTGAATTCTGGACTCAGCGCATGGTGCAAGGTCCTGGTCTATGCTCCTGGAAAATCCCCTCGGTCATCTTCACGTCTTGTGACCCTATTGAAACGACCATTGCTGGCTCGCTGGCCTCAGTTCTGGGCTTTTTGGAGGCAAGTTCTGGATGAGAGACGCCAGGCGCTCGCAGGGTATTGACTGACTAGACAACCCGCAGGATTGCTATCTGGCTCCTGATGCAGTTCCCCGGGCTCATAATCATGTCCGCAGTGGACACGCAGACGGCATACCGGCCAGCGGGTTGGTCTACTGTGAGCGGTGGCCTCGGCATCTTCAACTCCAGCGAAGCTTTCCAGCTGCCTGGAGACTTTGTCAGCAACAGCTACGTCTTCAATATCCTTCAGGATCCCACCATGTCTGTTCGAACAAATGCGATTACGGCCGAATGCCGGGGCCAGGAGACATGCGAATCGTTTCTCCTTGTCGGAGGCCTCAAGTGGATTGCCCCATGGCCTTACGGTTGGCTGTCTGACCCGACGCTCACGGCCTATGTGACGCGGCGAATGCCTGTCTATCAACTGGAGGGATGGAACACGACTTTTGATAAATCCATTTCCTGGGCGAACCAAGAGTGTCGAGTCTATGGCTCCGCCAGCAGCGCTGTACAGATTTGCGCCAAGGAGAGCAACAAGGGCGGCTCAATCCTCACAGGCGAGTTCCTCAAAAAAAAAAAAGAAAAAAAAAAGACCGTATTTTGCGTTTCCTGACAGTACCAGGTATTCGTGCTTGCGATCCAGGGCAATTAGATGACACGGGTGACTGCGCGCTGAACCCAGACTGGCCAGGGTGGGATTCTTTCGTAGCGTTCTCGTCAACACTCGACATCTACCGCCTCAACACAAGTATAGCAGCCGATCGCCGCAGCAGTACCATCCTCGACGTCTTGGACAAAGGTGAGACGCATCGCCAGGACATCGAGCCAACGAACTTTCTCGATGCCTTTGACAATCTCCTCTGCCCCTTCAACCCCGACAACTCGTCTACTATCTCACGATACTGCGAGATTGGCCAAGCAAGGTCTGACCTGACGATCTCATTATGGTCCGTCGTCTACAGTAATTACAATGATGGCGCGGTGGAAAGCTCACTGGCCGTGGACACGCTGCGCAACCTCTTCGCCACCGCCCTTTTCCTCTTCAACCCTGTCTACCGCGGCGCCGTCCTGACGAGCGAGTCGGTATTCTCGCGCACGGCCCAGGCAGGACTGGCCGATGAGAACTACTTTCCAGGGTCTGCAGCCCGAGTGTCATCGTACGTGGCACCCAGGCCTTGGAGTGTCGTGGCATTCACCGTTGCGGGCGCTTCTCTGATCTTCGCGTCTCTGGGAGCGGTATGTGTCTCTTTACACGTCAAGCAGCCCACGACGTCAACATTCGACCCTGTCAATGCATTTGCGGTCGAAGTGGTTCAACAAGCTGCGGATGGTAGCCATGAACTGGGCAGCGTCGTGAAGGACAAGACCGATGAGGAGATTATGCAAGTAGCAGCAGGGCTGTTGATCAGGCAGAGGGCACCCCCATGAAGTGCTGTGTCGAGGCTTTTTGGCCGTGCGGCAAGTTGGCCTGAGCTGGCTGAGCCACCGAGTTCGGCACAAGGATAGCCTCCGGTGTGAAAGACCTCCTTATTTGCAGCCCGCACGGTGGCTCAACAAAGACAAGCGCAGCAGTCCAGGCGGATGCAGCCGCGCACACGTGGCTTTTGCTGCGGCTGCAGGTACAAGTAACAAGCGCCGCCACCGACTCCGTGACCCCCAGACGCTGGCTATGGCCCGTTGATCGCTCCGACATGGCGGGAGACCTCGAGGTGTCCGTGAACCAAGTCTGCCCAAGACACCAAGGAACTTGTGGAAAGCAGAGCTGAGCGCGTCGCAATCGGTTGGCAATCGATCGAGCCGACTTCAGGCTGGGGAACAAGATGTAAGAATAAAATCAGTAGACTCAGACGAGAACAAGAGCTGAAAGTGCCTACCCTGTTGCCGCCGGTGAGGTGATGCGTGTATGGTGAATCACCAGGCGCAAAGTATGCTGCAGTCCCCTGTATCAGGCTCGTCTTGTCTTCGACGAGTCTCATGTAATGCACACCATCACATCCTCCCAGCATGAGCTCCGAACTTAATGATGCGCAACTGTTCAGTCGTCGGACAAGCAGCAGAAATGGCCCCACCACGGACATCGTCCGTCGAGCACGAAAACTGCACGGACGAGGACGCGGCGCCAAGGGGGCGGGACCCACGCGTCGGGAGCTGTCCGCCTGCGTGGCGTGGGGATGTGACACCCTGCCGTCAGACGAGATCCGTTTGTGGCACCTTCAGTCGATCTGTGGCAGCCAGCCGTCGTGCAGCTCATCGTGAAGCTTGATGGGGAGAGCATGCGGGCGCTGCGGACGCTAGCACCAAGGAGGTGGCGAGGCAAGGGGTCCGGCCCGTCGCTGTGGGCGGGTCTCGTCTTGTCTCAGCCATGGTTTTGGAGTTTTCGTGACGGTCATGGTAGGATTTGTTGCAGAGTGCCAGCACACTGAGCACAGACAGGACGTGTCCCAGACATGCCCCGTCCCGTCTGTCTCGCGGCAGCCAGGGGCCATCTCGGCGCGTTTGAGGTCCCAACGGCCGGGTAGGGTAGCCCTTGCCACGGCAGGCTAGGCAACGCCAGGTCTCCACAGACGGGGGTCCGATCTGAGATTCTGAATTGGAAAAATGCACGCCAGAGAAGACAGGCAGATCAACCAATTCACGTTCAATCGGCCATTGATTGCCCTGCGCTGCGGGCTGCTCTGCGCCTCGCCGGCTAGGTGCGTAGTCGGCTCGGTCGCTCCTGCTGCTGCTGATTACTCCTGGCCCCTGGGGTCATTGCGAAGCTCTTTGGATTGGAAGGCGCGACGCGACCCGTGAACACGAATCAGTCCGACACCGGCTCCTCAGTCCGCCCTCACCCCAGCCCGGTCAGGTTTTCTCATCAGCAACATCACCAAATACTCATTCCCGATCCCTACCCGAGACGAATTCATGGCCATCGTCCCGAGCTGACCCTGAGCCCCCTTGCTCCAGCAGCCGCACGTCACCTGCAGTCCCTCCCATTTGATCCCAGCTTTCGGAACGCACAGACAGAGATCTCGAGACTGTCCCCGCCCGAGACGATGCTTGATACTTTTCCAGTATCAGGTCCGGGCTCCGTCTCCCCTAGTTGACGCTTTCCAGCCTCGACATGGGACAGACCGCTGTCATGGCCGGCCAGGCCAGGGCAGCAAGCTCTCTATATCAACTTGCCGGTCCTCCCCTGGGCCACAGTGACGACTCAGAGTCTTTTCACACGTGCCTATCAGTCATTCCAACATCCTCTCGCGTTTCCATTTGTTGCATCGCCTGTCTTGCCTTTACTTCACCAAGATACCCTCCGGTCGATCAATGTGGTCTACCGCGTCCTCCTCTTCGGCCTCGGACATTGTTGTCGTCCCCACACCGCGGTCCTTCAGTCCATCCTTCAAAGCCTCCTCGCCCTCCTCTGTCACATCCGCGAGTACGACAAGCCTCCCTTTCCATAACAAGCGTCGCTCCTCCACGTCCGCCTCGAGAAGGATGCATACCAGGAGCGCCCAGTCTACCACCTCCACCCTCGCCTCGATAGAATCGAGCCTTCAGACCGCCTCCCTCGATCAGCTCCGCGGCTACGCCCAGAACCACTACGCCGAAGTCCACCAGGTCCGCGAGACACAGTACATGGACAGGAGTATGGCTTCTGGTCACCAGATCCTGCGCGAGCCGCAGTGGAACAAGGGCCTCGCCTTCCTACCCGAGGAGCGCATCCAAAACAACCTGACTGGTCTCCTCCCACATACTATCGAGTCCCTCGAGACACAATGCGCCCGCGCTATGCGTATGATACACTCGCGCCAAACCCCCATCGACAAATACCTATATCTTTCCTCGCTCAAGTCGCAGAACATTGATTTATTCTACCGTGTCCTTATGGACAACATTCGCGAGCTTATGCCGCTGGTCTACACACCTACCATCGGCGACGTCTGCCTACAGTACTCAACGCTCTATACACGCCCCGAGGCCCTCTACATCTCCATCAAGCAGCGGAGGAGCATCCGCACCATGCTGCGGAACTGGCCCTACCAGAACCCAGAGATCTGCGTCGTCACCGACGGCTCGCGCATCTTGGGTCTTGGCGATCTAGGCATCAACGGCGTTGGCATTTCGGTCAGTACCATGAACAGATCATCATCCTCTAGGACACTGGCACTAATGAGCGGCAGATTGGCAAGCTGGCCCTCTACACAGCCGCCGCCGGCATCGAACCCTCCAAGACCCTCCCCATCGTCCTTGACTGCGGAACCGATAACGAGACGAACCTAAAAGACCCCCTTTACCTCGGCCTGCGTCAGCGTCGTGTGTCCGTCGATGTACAGCGGGACTTTATGGATGAGTTTATGGCCGCCGTGAAGGACGTCTTTCCCGAGATGGTGGTTCAATTTGAGGATTTCGAGACAGAGAAGGCATTCAACTACCTTGACCGCTACAGGCACACGCACAGGTGCTTCAACGACGATGTGCAAGGCACCGGCGCCGTGATTCTGGGAGGGTAAGCGCCCTGCTGCCGCAGCTTGTGTAGACACGAGAGTACTAACCATCACGATAGGTATATCGGTGCCGTCGAGCAGTCGGGCGTGCCCCTGGACGAGCAGCGACTCGTGTTCATGGGCGCCGGCTCGGCCGGTGTCGGTGTCGCCAAGCAACTCCTCGAGTACTATACGCGTCGCGGCCTGAGCATGCAGGAGGCCCGGGATAAATTCTGGCTCGTGGACACAAAGGGGTTGGTCACCCAGGACCGTGGCGACCGCCTACCCGATCACAAAAAGTTCTTTGCCCGCACCGACAACCGCGAGCGCCAGTTTCGCACGCTCGAGGAGGTCATTGAGTACGTGCGGCCCAGCGCCCTCGTCGGCCTAACGGCCACCTTTGGCTGCTTCACCGAGTCGACGGTCCGCGCCCTCAAGGCCTCGGTCGATGGTGGTGGCGCCGGCCGCCGCCCCATCCTCTTTCCCCTCAGCAACCCGCTCACCAAGGCCGAATGCACCTTTGAGCAGGCTATTGAGTGGACCAACGGCACCGTCATCTTCGCCTCAGGCTCGCCCTTCTCCCCCATCACCAAGAACATGGGCGCCGACGGCGGGCCCGTCACCTACCTCCCCAACCAGGGCAACAACGTCTACGTCTTCCCCGGCCTAGGTCTCGGCGCCATCCTCGCCAAGGCCACCCGCGTGACCGACGAGATGGTCTACTCGAGTGCCCACGCGCTGTCGACGTCGCTCACGGCCGACGAGCTGCACGCCGGCCTCATCTACCCCCGGATCGAGCGCGTGCGCGAGGCCAGCCTCATCGTGGCCCGCGAGGTCATGAAGGCGGCGCGGAGGGACGGCGTGAGCGACCTCCCCGAGGAACTGTGGTTAGAGTGGGAGGAGTGGGGGGACGTCACCCTCATGTCGTACATCAAATCGCAAGTATACGACCCGATGTCGTTTGTAGATGCAAAGGGGCGGCTATAGAAGAGATAGATGCTAGACATGATACCACGTACTTCATAATGACCAGCAAGCACGCCTGTGCGATGAGATGCCTGTGCGCTTCGCGTGATGATCCACTGTCGCATTCAGCGTTTGGAAGTGACACTTTGGACTTGAGAATCCAGGAAGTTTGTCGATTTCAACCTGCGCAATGATCCATCATGCTCATCACAGCGTCGACCATTGATCTATCTGCCCAAGCTCCCAGTGCTCAGCTGTGGCGACCGGCGAAATCCGATGCATCTCCCAGCAGAGGTTTGCGTTGTCTCACAGGGACAGCTTTCCAGGTCGAAGCTGAAGAGCATTCAAATCGCAGCAGATGATATGGTCGCATGTGACAGAGATACCCGCTTAGCGCCATGATGGATAGAACCGCCACTACGCGGCTCGCACAAGCTGCGAGGGCCACTTGCCCAGTCTTGCGCTTGTCCCGTGAGCTGGACGCAAGTGAGGCATGTGATGACCCTTTTGACGAGAGCAGAGCCGTGGTTCAAGTCTGCGCTGTTGGATAGCGCGAAAGAAGGCTCCCTGCGGCCGTCGAGACTATCCGCGAAGATTATGCGAGGGCGCGAGCGTAACCAAATGTTTGTTATCTTTATTTAAGAGGGGGGTTTATATAATAATAGCCTTTATAAGTATATCTGCGGATAGATATATCTATCCCAATAGATATATTATACTCGATAGCTATATATAGTAAATCTAAACTTAGATAAATATATACATTAGGATAGATAAAGCGAGTACTTTTAAATTTTATTATTATAAGTACAGGGTATATAGTAACTCTTACAGGGTAGTCTTTAACTCCTACAGGGTAAGCATAACTTTTGCTTACTACTATAGAGTAATTAATCACTATTAATATAAAGTTAGTAATTACTATAGGGTAGGTAGTTAATAGCTATAGACCTTTATAAGAATTAGAATATAAGTACTTATTATTAGAAATAGAATATAGAGAAGAGTAAAGAGGTATATAATTATCTATTATAGTGTTACGACCCGACATGCGACCGCATGCGCCTCTCACGTGTACCCTACTTTTTCCACTAATACCGTGTAGGCCGCCCGATAGTCCAGTCGGCCTCACCTATATCAACCACTCACACACCAGCCGACTTTATATCGCGGTCGACTTCACGCATAAGTCAATATAGGCCGACTATCGACCACGGTCGACTACTATATTTACTTATAGTATATAAGAAGCTATACTTTACTATAGCTAGTCTTTACCTAGCTTTTTAACTATTAATATAATAGTTAATACTTAGATTATTACTATCTTTATATATTAATTATAACCCGACTACTTAAGTCTATAATAATCTAGTATACTTAGTTTATAAACCGACTTTAGCCTACCTACCCTATAGCTAGCCTAACCTAAATATTATATATTAATAGCTCTTATTTAATATATTATTTTATTAAGTACTTAAATAATATAATATTATAGCTAAAAAAATAAATATTAAAGATTTAGGAGAAATAATTAAGTTTAAATCCCCCGGACTATTCGATAGTAACCTAGCTTAATTTAATAGGTTCCTTACCTAGCTTAAGATATTCTATTAATTATTCCTTATTAAACTCGCTAATAATATAAATAAAATCCTTTATATAAGAATATATCTTATTAGTATAGCCTTAGTATAGTTTAAACTATAAATAAGAGACTTTATAGAGACTAATATTAATCTCTAAGATAATAAAATATAAGCTATTTTTATAAACTATAAAAGCTTTAAAATAATTATTTAAAATATTTTTAGAAATATTAATAAGAATTAAATTAATATCTCGGCTCTCTAGAACCTTAAATAAACTAGATTTATTATAGACTATATTATAAAATTCTAATAATTATTTAATAAACTAGGATAGGATAATAAACTACTTATAACCTACTTTTTTAATAAACTTAAGCTAGAAATATAAAAAAAACTTTATAATTAGGATATACTTAATAACCTTATAAAATATATTATTAATATAATTAGAATTAATAATCGCTAGTATATAAAGTATAAGATATTAAGAAAAAAGAAGAATATAACCTATCCTTAAATATATAATAAAAGATAGAGCTATTAAGCTAATTAAGGCCGACCCTAATAGAATACTATATAGGTATATACTAAGAACCTAGGACTAATAGACCTAGATACTATATAATAATAGCTCGCCGCGATAAATAAAAAGAACCTTATATACTATAATTATAGTAAGAAAGGGTATTTCGCGCGCGAATATTACTCCTTTAAGAAAAAGCAAGGATAGAATAAGGACTAAAAGCTAGTCCCTAAAGGTAAGCTTAAGTAACTTAATATAACTAGGTTAGGATATAATATACTTAATAAAAAGAAAATTATTAAGCTAGATATCTCTAGGGTATATAACTAAATCCTTATAAAGATCTAGGAGGTAGTAATAATACTAATTAAACTAAGTAATAACTTATTAATATATAGCGTACTATATTAAATAGGGTATTATAATAATAACTATCTTATTTATTAAGATAGTAAGAATAACGTAAGATAGTTTCCTAAAGAACCACGATAATATATTATTATTATAATATATAAAATTATTATAAAATTAAAAAAATACCCTAATATTATAAATAAGTTATTAAATAAGTCTAGCGATATTATATTACTCGATAGTAAAGAAACTTATAAATATAACGCGCGAGTACTTAAGGATCGACTTTAGAATAGAATAATAATAAAAGAAAAATAGTAAAAAGTAGTACTTAATTATTATACCCCCTTATTATATAGTAATACTAAATAGATAATAATCCTAGCCTAAGTAATAAATAATAGACTATCCTAGACTTAGGAGAAAGGGCTTATCCCCGGAGATAATAAAAAGCTAGACCCTAAGAATCTAGGTTATTATAAAATATTATAGCTATTATATATCTTCTATAACTATAGGCTCTATATATTAAAGAAAGGAATATATTAAGCTTATTTAATATAAGGGTACCTAAAATAGATTATTAATAACCTTTATAAAGTTAATAAAATAGTATACTTTTAAGTAATAATAAGCGAACCTTTTATTAATTATATTATACTTAAGTAATCGCTAAAGTACCCGGAGAAATATATATATTACCTAGTATAATAAAAAGACTACTTATTAATAGAATATCTAGTTTATATAAAATATAAGTTATTTAATTAATATAAGACTAAAAAATAATAATAATAATATTAAAATAAATAACTATATATAAAAGAAGAAAAGAAAGATATATATAAAGAATAATAGATCTATACTATAGATATTATTATATTAAAAGAATATAAGATAATATATAGATATTAATATTATAGATATTTAGATTATATATTAATAAATATATATAAATAAAAAAAGATACTCTATAAGGGATATTATAAATATAGATAGGTATACTTAATAAACTACCTAAGCTTATATAATAACGACTATATATATAACCCCGAGGATAATTAAATCAATATAAAATATTACTTAATAAAAAACTATTAATATTACCTATAAAAAGGGTATAAGATAATAAAGAAAACCTAAAGACCCTTTACTTAGTTAAGATAGCTAGAGGCTAGAAAATAGTCTTAGAAGTCTAGATATATAGGCATTATTTATAAATATTATTAAATAATAGAGCGATAAGAAACTATATCTTATTAGTAGTAATTAACTAGTACTAGCTACTATAGAATTAGAAGGCTCTACTTTATAGGCTTTTTAATATAAAAGGATAAACTTTTAATTATAATAGTAGAACTATTAATTATAAGATTAATTAATTTAATATTTTAATATAAAGATACTATAAATAAATTATCTTTAATATTATAGACTTATATAAGTATAATATAATTTTAGGTTACCTATAGTTAATAAGAAGTAACCTAGTAGTTAATTAATATATAGGCTAGTTAGCGTAAATAGATATAATAATATAATAATTATTATTTAGCTAGAAAAAATAAATAAATATTTATAATAACTTAGTTATTAAAGAAGCTATATTAGTAAATAATAAGTAAGTTAAAAAAGTAAAAGAAGCTAATATATTAATTAAGAAGGCTTTATAACTAAGAATAAAATATAAATAAAATAAATATTATAAATATATTATTATTAATATTATTTAGAAAATATATAAAATAAACTAAGCTTTATAAAAAAAAAAGAAAGAAAAACCTATTATAGAAAAAGAATATATAAAGAATATTCTATAAGAATACTAGAAATATAGTAAGCTATTTAATAAGATACTTAAAACTAGATTACTATAATATAATTAATAAGATTATAAAATCTATTTTAAAAAAAGAACCTTAATTAAGTTCTACTAACTCTATAACCTTAATAAGAAGTAACTTAAAGTACTATAAGAATATATTAATAAAATATTATAAAAGGGCTATATTTAGACTTTAAAGTTAGAGGTAGGCTACCTTATTATATTTATTCTTAAGAAGAATAAGAAGCTATAACTAGTTATAGATTATTATTAATTAAATAAAATTATAATTAAAGATAGAATACCCTTATTATTTATTAATAAGCTTAAAAATAGGCTTTATAATAAGAAATAGTTTATTATTTTTAATCTTAAAGGAGCTTATAACCTTATCTAAATAAAGAAAAGAGATAAATAGAAAATAGCTTTTTATACTAAATTTAGTTTATTTAAGTACCTAGTAATATTATTTAATCTTATTAATACCCCCGCTATATTTTAATAAATAATTAATAATATACTTAAGGAGTACTTAAATATTTTTATTATAATATACTTAGATAATATCCTAATTTTCTTAGATATTTTTAAAGAATATAAAGAATATATTTATAAGGTATTATATATATTATAAGATATAAATCTCTTAATAAACCTAAAAAAAACCGCGTTTTATATATAAGAAATAGTCTTCTTAGGATATATAATTAAACCTAATAAAATCCTAATAGAATAAATTAAAATTAATATAGTTAAAGAATAACTAGTATTAATAATATTTAAGAAAGTATAAGCCTTTATAGGCTTTATAAACTACTATTAATACTTTATTTATAATTTTAGTAAAATTATAGTACTACTTATTAGACTTATAAAAGGTAAAAAAAAATTCTAATAAAAAAAAGAATAATAAGAAGTATTTAAAGCTATATAAGATAGTATTCTATCGAATACTATATTTATAACCTATAACCTTAAAAGATTATTAGAATTAGAAATAGATATATTAAACTATATTATAAGAGTATAAATTAATTAAAAGGATAATAATAATAATATTTACTTAATTACCTTTTTCTTAAAGAAATTCTATAGTATAGAATTAAACTACTTTATCTATAATAAGGAATTCTTTATAATTATCTCTATAATTAAAGAATTTAAGTATTATATATTAAGGACTAAGTTTAAAACTAAAGTCTATACTAATTATAAAAATATTGCTTATTTTATAACTATATATAAACTTAATATATAATAAATATACTATATTAAATTCCTTATAAACTATAATATTGAAATTATTTATTAGAAAGGAATAGAGAATAGCCGAGTAGATATACTTAGCCGCCGACTAGACTATAATACTAGAGTACCTAAAGCTAAGGGATAAATACTTTAGTAAAATAAGGAAAAAAATTATATATAAATAGTACTTAATTTTCTATTATTTAGAGTAAAAGTAGATATTATTTATTATAATAAAATCCTATAATAAATATCTAATAATAAACCTAAGATTTTAGAGGGATATATAACTAAACTAAGGAAAGTATTTTATAAGGATAGGATTATATAGATACCCTTATTATTATATAAAAAAATCCTTATAAATATTTATATATATCCTATAATAGGATATTAAGGAGTTAGAAAGATTCTTAAATAAATTAAGCGAATATATAATTATCTAAGAATTAAAGTAAATATTATATACTTTATTAAATAATATAAAGATTATATATATAATAAGGCTATATAATATAAACTTTATAAAGAATTAAAGCTACTATTAGTGCCTTTAAGATTATAAGAATTAATAATATTTAATTATATAATAAAGCTACCTAAATTTAAGGAACTAGGATCTAATATTAAATATAATAATATATTTATTATTATAAATTAAATAAATAAATTTAGATATTTTCTATTATATTAAGAAGCGATAGATATAGAAGTACTTATATATATAGTACTTAAGTATATTATAGTTAACTATAGCTTTCTAGAAAAAATTATTTTATATAGAAGAATAATATTTATTTTTAAGTTTTAATAAGCCTTAATAATATAACTCGGAACTAAATATAAGCTTAGTATAATATACTACCCTTAAATAGATAGATAAATAAAGAGATTAAATTAAATATTAGAATAATACTTATAGTACTATATTAATTATAAATAAAATAATTAGGTCTTAAAGCTATTACTTACCTAACTCGCTTATAATAGTATACTTATAGAATTAATAAAGATCTTATTATTTTATATAAACTATAGATATAAACCTAAGTTTAATAATAAAATATTAAGAGATAGACCTTTTATTAAAAAAGTAATACTTAAAATAGACTAACTATACTTATTATATAAATATATAAAAAAATAACTTGAATTTATATAAGTATAAATATTAAAGTACTATAACCTTAAAAGATTAAAAGGATTAATCTTTAAAAGGGGAGATATAGCCTACCTATTATATAAAAATTTTATAATAACTTAATCTTTATTAAAGCTTAATTATAAAAAACTAGGACTATTTAAGATTAAAAAAGTTATTTTAAATATTAATTATAAACTTTTATTACCCTTAAGTATAAGGATATACCCTATTTTTTATATTTTATTATTTAAAAAAGTACTAAAAAATATAAAAATATAAGTAAATATTAAAGTCTATAAAGAAGAATATAAACTAGAATAAATCCTTGATAAATAAGTTAAAGATAGAGAAATATAATATCTTATTAAATAAAAAGGCTATATAAGTAGCAAAAATATATAAGAACCCCTTAAATACTTAATAAACTACTAACCCTTATTATAATAGTATTATTAAAAGGAAATATATTAATTATTAAGGACTAATTAATAACCCTAAAAATACTAAGCTCTTAAATATACCTAATAGCTTATTACTCCTCTAAAATAGCCTCCTCCTAAGAATAGACCCTATCCTCCTTATTAAACTCCCGTATACTATAAGTAACTAGTTCTAAAGAACGCGTATAAAGTAAGTTATATTAATAATATAACTACTCTATATAAAAAAGAACCTTATAAAGCTCCCTCTTAGATTTTTCTAAATCCGATTTAACCCGCTTCTATTTATTTATAACGCGTATTATTACCCTTATTAATAAATAATAAGACCTTTATAAATATTATTAACTTATAGTAAGAAATAATACTATTCTTATTATAAGTTTTCTTTTATATAATATAGTTTATATAATAATAAGAATCTTTATTAAAGTAATATATATACTTAGCGTAAAAATAATAAGTATATAGTATCTCGGAAATATAAGAATTCTTTAGTATATAAGCTATAAATAATAAATAATAGCGAGACTTAGATATTCGCTTTTATATATAATTAAATATAATAAAAAGAGGAAGTTAAGGAATATTTATAAAGTATAATAATTAATAATTTTAATAGATTCTAGGATAGAATTATTAGAAAGGAGATATTATATTATAACCCGATATACGACTATATATACCTCTTATATATACCCTACTTTTTCTACTAATACTATATAGGCTGCCCGATAGTCTAGTTAGCCTTACCTATATTAATTACTTATATATTAGCCAACTTTATATTATAGTCGACTTCATATATAAGTCGATATAGGCCGACCGTCGACTACAGTCGATTACTATATTTACTTATAGTATATAGGAAGCTATGCTTTACTATAGCTAGTCTTTACCTAGCTCCTTAGCTATTAATATAATAATTAACGCTTAGATTACTACTATCTTTATATATTAACTATAACCCGACCGCTTAAGTCTACGATAACCTAGTATACTTAGTTTATAAACCGACTTTAGCCTACCTACCCTATAGCTAGCCTGACCCGAACGTCACATATAGCTACTAAATTACTATATTCGCGCTACTCCTTAGCTATAAGGTAAGGGGTTAGTAGTAACTATATTAATCTCTAAGGAACTCTAAGGCCTTTATAGCCCTTATATAAGAATATTCGCCGGCCTAGCCGAGCTACCTATGGCTGCGCTAGCCGGGCCCTAGACTTAGTAGTATAGCCGCGTCCGGTCCGATGCTTCTCCGGCCGCTACCGGCCTCGCGGACCTATATTATACCTTACCTTAACTCACGCTGTGTAGAATGCCTTTATGCCTAATACTTATATAGATATAGAATCTTCTAGAAACCTATTATTAGTAGGGTAATATATATAATAAGATATATAGTTATACTAGAAGATTTAATTTTATTATTTTAATTACTAACTAAGGCCTTAATTATTAATTAAGTCTTTTAATAATTTCTTTTTTTTTTTTTTTAGAATAATAACCCTTATTAATAAAAATCTTATTAAGTTATTCTTTAAGAAAGTTAGCTACCCTATACTCTTGAATAAGACTATTATAATACTTTCACTACTATTAGGATACTATTTTAATATATATATATAAAATAGGAGCGGGGTAAATAATAAGAGCTTTATATAAGCTAGAGCTAGGCTAACCTTAGCCTAGACTCTATATACCTTTACCCTAACTATAGCTACTATAACTTAGAACTTTAATAATACTCTAAAATTATAGTTATACTAAAACCTAGCTAATATTAGCCCTAGTGAAAGATTAATAGTCTAAAGATTAATACTTAAGTCTATATAATATATATAATATTCCTTTTATAATAGTAGGGTTTTAAATTACTTTTTCCCTAGTATAATAAATTAAAGTAAATAAGAATAAGCGTATAATATAATAAATCAATATAAGTATTTAGTTATAATATTTATAAGGCTACTTTATATACCCTTACTTAAGAAAATAATCCTCCCTTTTTAATTAATTTTTACTTATTTTATTAGTCTTATATAGGGTAATTAACTATAGCTTCTATACTTCCCTTAGTCTATAAGCTTAATAGCCTATTATATCGTATAGAGTCATAATTTAAGTAATATATTATATTTTTTTAATTCTTTTATAATAAGAGATATAATATAGTTTTCTAGTTATTAATAGTATAAGTGATTATAATAACCTTAGCCTATAAAAATACAGTTAATACTAATACTAGTAGTAATCAAATCCTCTCTATACTCTAAAGGGATTCAATAATTATTAGTTTATTATTCCTATATAATAAAACAATAATATATATATTATTATTTAACTTTAGAAAGGATAATTATATATATATATTTTTCTTTATATCTTAATTCTAACAATAGGAATCTACTATAATATAAGTAAAATATAGATGTTAATTCTACTTTATATATTGCCTCACTTCCTCCTAGCTATAGAGGCTAGCTCTGTAAACAAAGTCCTCCGGACTTTAACGCAAAGTGCGGCGAACTTCCACACAAAGTGCTGCAGACTTGTACGCAAAGTCCGGAGGATGCGTAGCCACACTAGATGGCCTAGAAGCTAACCAGTAGCATTCTGTCGCTACTTCGGCTCCCCGGATATCTAGGCTAGCGCTTGGACAGCTGAATCGGACCGCTCATAACAGATACCTATATCTACGTCACATTCCCACTGATATTACAAGGTAATACTATAAGAGTATCCTTTCTCATTGCTTCGCAGCATCTTATCATTCTCAAAACTCCAGATAGGACGAATACAGTGGATCTCTCTCAGGTACTGGCACGCCTCTCATTCACGGATGCCAATATGCGAACATGTCTACTTTAACTAGAGATCGACCTAAACGTGTCACAAACCGTGATCCACTCAGTGCTTCTCTTCGATGTATCCGAGGTGTATCCTAGTGCCACGGTTCAGTTTGACGCGCAGTCAGGATTGATAACCAAAGTTCATGTTCTCACGAGTCCCACTGGCGAAGCACCACCAGACAATGCTACCGTAATCGACGGTGCTGGGCATACACTTATGCCCGGTCTGATTGAATCTCACATGCACTGTCAAGAGTTTGACCTCCCTCCAGGCAGCGACTTCACGCGGGTGCTAAAACCCCCGTTGAAATGCGGCATCACTACAGTCTGTGATCTGCACTCTGGCAAAGACTTTGTACACAGTCTGTGGGCAGCCACTGCGGAAGAGGTCACACAAGCAAGGGCGACAGGCAGAAACGTTACCATGTCGGACCTGAAGAGCTCGTTGTTCGCCGCAACGATTGACGGAGGGTGGCCGAAGCCAGTTGTACTTATGGGTAATCCTACTGACGAGGTGAGACTGTGCTTCTTGATTTGCTGCCCGAATTCACTCCTACCTCAACCCACGAGCAGATACTATGGAAGTTTGACTCTTAACCATATATGAACTATTGATGTACATGTCCAGACTGACCACGTCGGCAGACGAAGGCTTTTGTTGCTACCTGGCCAAACGTAACAATCGAGACCGCGGCCGAATTCGTCAAACAGCAGAAAGCGGACGGCGCCCATTAGATCAAACTGATGCAAGAGAATTGTTGTTCTTTCAATCTCCCCACAAACTGAATCCCAATGGCATCTCTCGAACTGCAGTCCGCGTTGGTCGCGGCTTCTCGAGCAGAGAACATGCTCGTCCTGGCGCATGCATTAGATGCCCAGAACACAGAATTGGTCCTCAAAGCTGGTGCGGATGGAGTGACACACACGTTCTCTGATCAATCCGCCCCCTGAAAGTGTCATCCAACTGTATAAAAAAACAGGCGCATTTGTTATTTCGACGTTTGCAGTTCTTGCCAGTTCGATGAATCAGGAATCTGAGTGAAGAGCGAAGTTCGCAGAGCTGGCACACAAGAAGGGCATCATTTCCAGCGAGAGGAAGGAATGGATGCTGCAGCCGGTCAACATCGCGTCCCCAGAGTCAAGGATGGAGTACGCATACGAAACAGTGAAGAGTCTAAAAGCAGAGGGGATCGATATCCTCCCAGGAACCGATGCCTCAATGGGGGTCCAGGGGACTGCAGTTGGTCCAAGCTTCTGGCAGGAACTGGAAATGTTTGTTGACCTTTGCGGTTTTACCCCGAAAGAGGCCCTGGTCGCTGCGACTTCAACGGCAGCCCGACGCTTTCGGTTTGATGACAGGGGATCCATTCAGGAAGGCAAGAGAGCAGACCTGGTTTTGGTCAAAGGAGACGTCACGAAGAGAGTGCAAAAGTTATGGGAAGGCGACGGTATTATTGGTGTCTGGAAAGAAGGCTTGAGAAACTAACCCTACTCTGGTACGCACCTAGAGAGCGAAGTGAAATACGCGAATGAAACCCTCGAGTATCTGCAAGCATGAGCACCAGTGAAGGTCTGCATGTTGGTGCTGCCGGAGCCGGGCGCGACGGGCGACTCGGTGAGCTGTCCGACATTGGCGGAAGCCATGGCGTTCGCATCCACCGTGTTGGTGGTGGCGGCGCAGCCGGTGGCAATAGCTGCTGGGGTGAAAACTATGGCCGTCGCTTGAGGCTCAGTAGGGTTGGCGATGTTGCCATCACGAGGGGCAGCTGCTCCGCCTCCTGCGATGGAGAACTGGGACAAGTCGATAATGTACTCGGCCGTGATCCCACCCTGGCCGCCTGTAAAGTTGGAGTGCAAGGCTGCCACGGCAGCTGCAATCACATTGGTCGCTGCACCAAGAACGAGCAGCTTATACGAGAAGATACAGCCTAATTCAGGCTCGAGCGTGTCGCAGGTAAAGCCAGTGCTCGCGGCATCGCTAACCAGCAATGCGTTAGTCAAGCTTGTCAACACCATGGCGGTCACACGCAACAGAGCTGGGTATTATATGCATTATTAAGCGCAAAAGTTCCTCTGAGGAGAGCCAAATTTGGTTCAGCTCCTATCCTGGCAAGCTGCCTAGCCAGCTCGAGCGTACATTTAATCTTCTTGTTGGTTTCGGCGGCTCCTGGGATGCCGAATCTTGATGCGATGACGAGGCCGTAATCTTAGGACTCACTGCCTTCTCGTTGCAAAGAACATGAACGCTGGCCAGGCCAACCTTGAACTTGTTCCTCTCGATGGCCTGGTAGAGCAGCGCGCCTGCCATGCCACGCAGGTTGCGTGCCGCCTGGGCGTTGGTCGAGACCTGGTCAGTACTCAGCAGTCTCCTGCTTGAGACAGTCCAAGTTGGTGACGGCGTCGACGCCTTGGGTGGCAGCCGCCTTGTCAAGGAGGCCAAATACAGGTTCCACGCTGGCCTTGGGGTTGTTCATGGCTAGGAACTCGGTGGCGATGGTGAAGATGAAGTCGTCAGGAGCCGCAAGAGCACTGAAGTGAGTGGCCGAAGGAACAAGAAAAGAGCGAAACCAGTCGCGATCTAAAATGAAGAGAGTGTTGGTTTGCAGAATGCGGAAGAAAGTCAAAGAAGCGAAATGGTTATCTCAATGAACTCTCGCCGATACGTTGACTGATTGCAAATTCATCGTGAAAATGGCTTCACGTCAAGATATACACTTATTTCTCATCGCCCATAGTCACGCGCTAGCCGCAGTAGCTGAGGCCCTCCTTGATATTTTCATGGCTCCGGCATATTCCAGATTTACCTTAACTTCCGTTGCACTGGAACAAGTTTGCATTATCCACGCAAAAGGGCTCCTGGAGCTCTGAAAGATTGGTGTCGCAGGCACAAGATGTGTCAATGCAACATTTCGGGTCCCTGGATCACCAACCAGCGCCATTGCTTGAATCTCAAATTGGTCGCTGGCTATGTACTTTTGAATTTGAATTGGACAGGCCCGTGTAGATGTATTAAGGGACACTCGATGGTGAGGCCGAACGCGCAGGCTGTGGTGATGCACATCAGCGTTTCAGATTCAGCGTTTCAGATTCAGCGAGCCACATCTCAACCCGAGTTTTGCATGCGTGGCAGAACAGAAACGCGCCAAGGGCCAAGGCCCAAAGGGCTCACCCGATTGGGGGGACGTGGCGTTCATGGCGAATGGAGCAGGGCTGATACGGGCGCTTGTTCGTCTTGATCACATAACTACCATGGGACGGCCGCAGCCGACAGTTCAATGTTGTCTTCATGCGGTCTGTGTCAACTTGATCATTATCGCATGCGAGAAACCCACCGGCAATTGATGCCGAGGGTACGGTGGAATATTAAGAGGGCTCCGGCACCTGGTCGTTCTTTGCATTCACAAGGCCTGAAAGACAGCCAGGGTCCATGGTGGACGAGGCATCTTTCTTTGCCGCACTTGCAGAAGAAGGTGCCAAGCCCAATTGATTTACCCGGCTGCTTCTCTTGCGGCCGAAGCAGACGGATTCAGAATCTACATGTCATTTCTGGGTCGCAGGAGAAATGCCTGACCTGGGTGGGAAGAACGAGGCCCGGCCTACGCTCCGTGACATCAAGGATAGAATCGCACGATGGCCATAAGTCACAGGCTATTAATGCGCCGCATGTCCCTACGTGCAATTTCAAAAGGCCACATGATATGTTCAGTCAGGGTGGTGGCCTCTTGTTGCATGAGCCAGCTCTAGCCGCCGTGCTGCCAAGGATGCCCAGTAACTGGCGACGTTCCATTCTGGGCAGTATAGAAGACGTCATTCACGTATGGCAGTCAGCTTCCTGCTCGATTGTCTCTCATTAATCACGCGTCGAAACCATGCCGGTTGGCAGTGAAAGGGCGGCCTTGATCAGGAGGTTGGTGAGGGTGGACGTTTCTCCTAGTTCGATCAAGCAGAGGTCGCCAAGTGAGGCTCCTTGACCTTTGGAAGCACGAGCACTTGTACCACCGAGCTGGTCTTGATCCATGGAGCGCACGGAGCTGATGCCTTGGCGCGGGGAGAATTGTCTCCCATCAGGACTTGTCCTTGCAGACACGCGCGTGGTCGAGCGCATGCCCCCAACAAAGACCAGGACGCCCCTGGTCATCTTGTATTCACAGCATCGGCATCTTTCCTATCATGGTGCAGGCGGGTCTGAAACTCACCTTGTCCCCTGGCACCGCCGCCACGCTCGGGACAAGACCACCAAATAGGCCTAGATCCGGGGCTCCAATCTCCACACACCCCAGACTGTTGATGGAGAATAGGCCGATCGGCTCTCGGGCAGTGCGGAGTCACGGAGAGGGGGAGGAGACGCGGAGATCGTGGCAGCGGACGGCTCTCGTGCATTTGTTGCTGATGCACGTTGTTTTCTGGGCTGGCTCATCGCTTGGATGGAGCGAAACAACAGCGTCTATCTGCGCATTTGCTCAATCTCGTCCCTCGCCCGAGTGCTGGCCGTGATGCATGCTCAGTGCATCTTCGCTGCGAATCTTGAGCAGATGAACAGATTCGAGCACCGCCATCAATGATGGAGTCGCAACGGAAGCAAGTGTCGAGGTTCCGACCACTCCCAGGCTCGAGACGCGAGCCGCCTGGCGCACAACTGCGCCGGCCACTCAAGGATGCCACACTGCGCACATGTGTTGCCATTATCATGCCTTGAAAACGGCCATGTCTGCTTCGGCAGATGTTCCAGGAGCCATACCCAGCAAACCAGCAAGTCGGGGCCCCGCCAGTCCCGTCCCCTAGCAAGTCCTGGCCCCATTGCAGACTCAACTCCTGAGAGCTGTTGGTTGGTGCGCGCCCTTGCATATGCACGTGCGGGCGTTACCCATATGCACCTTGGACAGTGCCCTGGCGCCACACGATCTGGTGCGTGATTACATGCTCCTGCCTGTACTGGCACATTCCACCATGGAAGAGAACAGGGGTTGACCGTTTGACCTATCATTGCCACACCGACACGGGGAGCGAACGGACTGGCTGTAAGCCGCGCCGGACGTGAATGTGCTTGCATCGGGGGAACTACTCAATCAGGGGCCGCACAAGGGCCTTGTAGGGCGAGCCCGTTCCAATGCAACGACCTTGGGATGGCATATTGTGACGGCTCCAGGATATATAAGAACCAGAAAACGCGGGGGTCTAGAGATCGTGTTCAGCCAGCCAGCTCCATCCCCAGCGCACACAGTCCACTCCTTTCACCATCAATCATACACTCGTTTATCAAGCCCGATCTTCACGATGAAGCTTCTCGCCCCCATTGCCGCCACGCTGCTCGCTGGCACCGCCATGGCTGCCCCAGCCGTCGAGGTGGAGGAGCGCCAGTTGTTCAGCCTCTTCTCCAAGAATGACCTCGAGCGCGGCAGCTCCAGGTCTTGCCCAGAGGCCATCCTCATCTATGCCCGTGGCACCAGTGAGCCCGGCAACCTCGTGAGTCTCCCTTCTTGCACCACCCTCTCCGCATCGCCCACTGTACATACGCAGCAACTGACATGGCGCGCAGGGTTTCATTACGGGACCCTCTCTCGCCGGTGGTCTGCGGCCCGCCGTCGACAGCCTCTGGGTGCAAGGCGTCGGCGGCCCCTACAGGGCGACCATCAACGACAACAACCTGCCCCTGGGCACCTCACAGGCCGGCATCAACGAGGCCACCCGTCTCTTCAACCTGGCCCGCCAAAAGTGCCCCAACAGCGACATCGTCGCCGGCGGCTACAGCCAGGGTGCCGCCCTCATCGCTGCCGCCGTGGGCAACCTCGACGCCGCCGTCAAGGAGCAGGTCAAGGGCGCCGTGCTCTTTGGCTACACCAAGAACTTCCAGAACAATGGTCTCATCCCCAACTACCCCGCCGACAGGACAGAGGTCATCTGCAACCCCGGCGACATCATCTGCGACGGTGTTCTCGAGATCAAGCCGCCGCACTTGGCGTACGGAGGCCCTGCACGTGGCCCTGGCGCGCTCTTCCTGGCGACGCAGGTTGAGAATCTCTGAGAGACTTCTCTGCGCAACATTCACAGCATGCATGTTTAAAGTCCTGGTCGAGGGAGCGGGGAATCGATCCCATTGGCGTTCATCATGGGGTAGGGTTGAAAGCTTCGCCATGCGCATATATAGTAATACAGAAGTGTGCGTGGGACCTCAAGCCACCCGAAACAGACTGGATGAGACGTTCATGGACATGGTGTTCAACAAATATGCTCTTTGATGTAGGCCGCACAAGCTGCGGTCTAATTACTGCGAGGCGTTTTCGTTTCACTGTGCCTGAGTGTCCTGGAAGCTGTAAATTCCATTCTCTTCACATCTCCACTTCCGGCTTTCATATATATAGTATAACGAACTGGGATGCTGAATTGGAGAGTTCGATGCAGCCGTACAGAGGACGACTGGTAACTCGAGGCGCCAATCTGCTCCTTCATATTCGGAACATTTTCTGTTTGCATCACACGGAAACATTCATCGCTGATATTGGGCTGCACATGTTTAGTGTTGTTCGACTCAAACAGCTGGGCCCATCACGAAACCAACATCAGTCTTGTCGTGGAGTGTGACGACGACAACGACAACAGCAACTACAGATCCACCGTCAATACTAACAGGGCCTGTGATCATCGCTCGTTGACTCTGGGTTGTCTTCATCGGGAGAAAAAGAGTGCACGTACATGAATTCTTCTCATCCATGTCGGTCTCGACATGCTCTCCTGGTAGCCATGATCATGGCCTAAAGGACAGGCAGGTCAGACGAGACATGAGTTGTACCACAACGAACGTTGGTGGCTTTGCATGAACGTATGATTTACATGGCTAGGTTTCTGGCTCTTCAATATTGATTAAGCACAAATTTCCCAAGGGCAAAAACTTTTGTCAGACGTTTTGAATAAATGGCAACTTTAGGCCTGGGGTTGGAAACCTCCCTTACCTAAGAGCGTGCACAGGACAACTACCGATTGCACACCTATACTATACACAACCACGGTGACTGGTTCACGCAAGAGATCTCGCTGCGATCCGCCACAGATTTATAAGGGATCAATAAAGTCTGTGTAAATGTATATACGCATAGCACTGTGATGAGTTGCTATAGGGTGGGCAAATAGAGACCCGTGGCTTAAATCCACCGCTTACTCCGAGACTTACAGTACGTATCACGCATATTCGAATATATAAAACAAACAAAAGCTCTAAAGAATGAATAACAATATTAGACTATTATTAACCTTGCTATAGTTACGTTAAATTATATGCTTCCGAAAATATTTATTCTATCCGGGTTATATGTCAAGACACAACGCCGCAGACATATCAAGCCCGCCACGCAAGGTTGTCGAATAAGAGAATTAGCAGACCAGCCGCGGACTGATTGGATTTGCTATCGCCCTGGCAAAAATGCAAAAACATACAACAGCCGTGATTCGCTGGTCGTCACCGACCCAACTACTGATCGGCCCCTCAGCGGCTTGACTATGGGAGAGCGGACGGGATCCCGTGTTTTCCACTGGGTATGGTCGTATGTGCTTTGACAATGCAAAAGACCAGTTTATGAAGCCACAATTTTAGTTGATTTCACGCTGCTGATGCTCCAAAGCCGGAAGAGGCGGGAGCAGACTCTAGAAACTGCTCTGTTAGAAGAGCTGGCCATTCGACCGCCGGCAGCTATGATCGGAGCTTCACTGCCTAGCGCAACCTGGGAAACCAAGAGGAGACATACCGCGTGCGCTTCTGTCCTCAGAAACCATGGGCCAACACAAGCGACACTCCCTGCACAGCGTAAATGTACACTTTGACCCCTCAGACAGGACAGCGCAATCCTCACTAGGGACCCCGGCATCTTGGGAGAAACTCAACGATGTGTCCCATGTTTATAAACTTCGGGTTTATCGGCGCAACTTTGAATCCACCGTGAAGGAAACAATGACGTAGCTTGGTGACCATGTCTATCTGCGTTGCTAGGAAGCCTTCTTGCACGTGCGGATTTGTGTATGGGAACAGAATGATGGCGTTAGTTGTATCCGTGACAGCCGTGGCGTGCGATTTGTTGAACCATACTCATGCGCGGTCGAGGTCAAGTTTATTTCGTATCGTGTCCCCCGAATAACCTCATCACGACAGACCACTATTCTGCCCTAGAGTGCCCAAGTCCAAGGTGAAAAGTAGAGGGAATGCACGGCAATGGCTTCAGAATCTGACTGCATCGCGGTGGAGCAGGCTATCGGCTACCAATTCCAGGACAAGAAGCTGTTGCAGGACGCGCTGACGGCTGCGGGAGCAGAGGGAGACGGGCACGACGGGAATAAAAACCTGGCACTGGTGGGTCAAGCAGCTATTCGACTGGCCATCGCCGACAGCAGTTATGTGAAATCGATACCACGAGGTGAGCCCTGCCTGATGGAACGGCAAGGATCTTGCTCAACTTGTTGCAGACAGGACCGTAGAAGTGCAAGCCCTCCTCGAGAGCAAGGGCCATCTTGCATCGGCTGCTACCCAACTGGGGATCCCAAGTCACATAAAAGTGTGCAAGAAGTCGGGGGCGGCTTCAAAAAACGTCGTCACCCTGGCCATGCGCGCCATCATCGGGGCTGCGTGGAAGGATGCGAAGTCCCTGGACGCTGTAGGCGACATTATCAAACGTCTCCAGTCAGTCTCTGCGACGATGTGTGCGATGCATGCACTAAGATCAAAATGTTTCTAGGCCATCTATCAAACTATTCCAGGACCATTTAAGTACCATCTCGTCTCCCATTCCGCAGCCAGTCGTCAATCTGGATAACTTTCAAGAGCTGCCCCCACTGATGAATCCTTCCGTTGACGTCCTCTCCGATCCTATGTGCGACTCAGGGGGCGTCAGCGGACAACAGTTTCTTGGGGCCAGCAGCGAGCACGTGGATCCCTTTGCCGTTTATGCCACCACGGATTGCCACGGCTTCAACAATATTCAAAACAATCCTGCCTCTCCACCGTTTAATGCGCCGGGTTTCATGCGAGATCTAACTATTGCTCCAGTCGGTATGAGCTCGGGAGTCGAAAGAGACGGTCCGCAGGCAGCGACCTCAGCGGCCGGATCGACATTCGCCCCTTGTAAACGTATCTTAGATGTCAGCAGATCTTCTGCTTCGATTTCACAAACAGAAACAGGCTTCCGCAAACCCAAGCGGCCCAGAATCGCCGCTGCGAACAACGATATCAAAGCGTTCCACGATTACATTGCCACGGAGAACAGGCACTGCGTGGAGCACGGCGCCCTGGCACCCCATGAAACGTACCTGAATCAGACTCTATCGCGCAATCACATGGAAACAGCAAGCAAGAGTGGCAATCTTTGCATGAGAATGCTGGCGGGAGCGTGCAGTCCTTCATCCATCGTCACTCTTCAAGCCACCTTGATGTTCATGAGAGGTGTTCATGTACCTGTCCAACCTCCTGCCGCTAACTTGTCACTTTCAGAAAGATTCTCCGCCATTGAGGTATCAGAGAGGCACATGACGTGTCTAACCATGCTCAAGAGGTGTCATGTACTCAAGCTCTGGGAGCATAACCATCTTCACGACAGATGGGTGAATTTGGGTGCAACGTCTGAAAGAGCTCCTGGTAAGCCTGGCAACCCCAAGAACCAGGCAAGATCTCTGGCTACTAGAGCCATCGTGAAGCGCGTCTTCCCAGGGATCTCTGAGCGATCAGAGGGTTACATCTCCAAGTACAACAAGATCAAGAGGCTCTTGAGTCTAGGCCAGAAGCTTGGGATGTTGACAACCACGTTCGGCCTAGGAATCCTTGGTCTGATTTGCTGCGAGTCCGACACGACCAAGGCGTCCTTCCCAAACTTTTCGGCCGAATGTCGGTGACACAGCCCTCTTTATCCTCCTCGTTACTAAAGCATCGTAGGCTATGTTCAACCTCTGTCATGGACTTTGAAGACATCTTGAACGTCCTGGAAACGTCCCAAGGTCCTCTTTTACGAAGTTTCAGCGAGGGTGCTGAGCCCATTGTACGGCACATACTGCAAGGCACCGTTAGGGAATCACGGATCTTTATACTCGAGTCATTCGAGCCTGATGAGATAATGCGATTTCCAAAAGGCTCACGAAAGCTCCTCACGATGCTGGGAGAATCAAAACAGGAGCGGTGAAAGCTGGCGTGGCTGGGAGTTGAGGGTTGAGATACAGAACCGAGAGAATGGTCGCTTAATCTCAGTTAGATGCTCCGGCATTTACGTGCAGATATATAAATTCATCCAATTGTCATTGGCTGGACCAAGAGACAGGATGGTTCTTAAGAGACGAGCTGCGCTAATGTAGGAGCGATTCTGAAAGAGTAGATTTACGCGCCCGCGTGTTCGTAACCACTTCTTCCGGTTTAGCTCGTCTCATTTCAGAACTACCGGCTGGGCAAGTGCCTGGAACTATCAGCTCTAGTGACTTTTGGTCGAGTACTTGGATTCCTGGCCTCTCTTGAAGTTACTATATATACATGTACTCTCTCACTTCTCACACTGATCACAAATACTCGACAACCCAAGATCCTTGATCATCTTGTCTTTCACGAAACAGAGCAGCAATTTAAATGGCTTCTACATCCACCATGCCCGAGACTCTGGACAGCGTCTCTTATCTGCTTCATCACATATTCTTGCCATCCAAGGTTCCGACAGAGAGCGACTACAGCCCCGAAAATGAGCACCATGTGCTGAACACAACGCTGGAGAGCCTTGAGGCTTTCCGCACCATGAGGCCAACTCGCCAGCAGGGCGCCATTGATACTGCAATCACGATGCTCCGCAGAATGCAGGACACACATGTGTGCGCCGCTGGTCAACATCTGATTGACAAACATGCTCTAGTACATGCTATCAAACAACTCGTCGAGCATGGTATGTTGCTCGGTTTCATCTCGTATCAATTGCTCTCGGGTAACACGGGCTCCTCTAGGTGGATCACTCATCCTCCACGTGTTTGCTCAGAATGCAGGAATTCTTCTGAGTGCTGTAGACGAGGATGTCCTTTTCGAAGTATTTGAGGGATCGCCCCTCAATCACGATGTCATTTCAACCAGGGGCCGTCTCCGGAGGGCTTTCCCAGCCTCGGGCATATACCTTCACCGCGACATTGTACTTGACGCTTCCTTTCGCGAGGCCTTTACGTCCACGGTGGCCAAGACGAGCCAACAAAGAGTGGAGGACACCCAGCCAAAAGGCGAAGAAAGCCGGTCACATGCACGATGAAGATCGCGATACGACGCACCCCCGAATCGTCACCGAGTTTCTCATCTCTGTTCTCGCGCCCCTCGGACGAACGGCCACGACTTCGCCCATTTGGAAGAACACCCGAGATGAGGTGTTCTACAGCAGCAGCCTCCAGCCCTGGAGGAGGTCACCCATCTGGCTGGTCATTCGTGTCGCCATGGAGTTGGTACTGTCGCGGCTCAGAAAGGGTGAATATGGAGACACCTACAAAGAGTTTATGATCTTTGCCATGGCAAGGGTCTTGTCAAAGACACACCATTACGAGCTCCATGGAGATTATCTCCTGGCCATGGGCTGCAAGATACGCCAGCGACTGCTCAAAATGGACAGCGTGAGCCACGCCACACAAGAATACGCGCGAGGCGTGCTGGGAAGGGCAGACCAGATTTTGGAGAAGAGATGGAACCAAATCCAAGATTTGGAACTTTTCAAACCTCCACTTTCTGGGCTGAATGGCCTTAACTTCAGCAAAGATACCTTGGGTCGCATGCCCCGGCTGGAGAGTTCATCGACAGCCTCGGCACGAGATGCCTCGAACAGAGTCGTACAGCGTTTAACCCAGCCTTTCAGGTGGCGGAATTTCCCAAGAATGAACTACCCTCCCTCAATTCTACAACAGCAGATCAATTACATTTTGAGCTCATGGCCTTTGAGACGTGGGTGGCTTCGAGCCTCAGTTCTTGGCTCAGCGCCCATGGCTCTAATGAGGCCACGGCCGGTCGGTTGCGGGAGCTCATGGAGAGGTACCGCCAGCTGGCCGAGCCTCAATTTAGCTCGGATCCAGAATCGTCTTCTTTGATGATTCTTACTATCCTGGAGTTATGGGTTGGGTGCGACAAAGCTTCTCTCTCGGCAAGCCCGCTTCTGAAAGACTACGACCCAGGCGTCCCGAGTGTTCTGTTCCAGAATTTGCTGCTGCCTTTCAAAGAGCAGATGAAAAGGCTGTGCAACATTGAGGAGTATCTGATTGATCGCTCCGCTCGTTCGACCTACCCGTCATCACACGTGCTAGAAGCATTCGGCACACCGGACAGCTTCTCAGCAAGATATTATGAGCTTTCGCCGGCACATCAGCGACTGAAAGAAAGCATCGAAAAATGGGCAGCCCAGTGTCGCGAGGACAAAAAGGCCGAGTTTCAAAGGAAGAAAGCCGAGTACCGCACGCCGATGAACCACTACGAGTCCACTTCTTGCCAAATGACCAGAGAATGGTCGGACTGGGACGAGTGCTATTATGAGAAGCATTATAAGAACAGGTTTACTAAGTGCGGTTACTTGCGGGAGGCCGAATCCATGACCATACACATACATGAGTGGCCCCTACCCACCGATCCCCTGCAGGTGTCCTCGACTGTCTTCGAACTCAAAGTGCCGCCATCATTTGGTCACTGGCGCGATGCGACCATCTTCCTTCGTTCCGAGGTGCTTGGATCCTCATATATCACACGCCGGACTCCTCGAAGCGAATATACCCCTGAAAGCTACAGAGCTCTGTCGAGATATTTCGAACCTTTCGGGGCACACCAGCGCATCATCCCTCTTTCGGAGAACAAGCCGCACGAAGTGACACATCGCAATGCGAAGAAAGTCGGAAGTGTTTCGGTGCAGGAAGTGTGTCTCCGGAACGGGCTATACTACCATTACTACGACCGGCGACTTCGCAGTTTCGTCCAGCCTTTCTTTCAGGGCGACAAGGTGGAGGAAAGATGCACGTACAAGCTGCCCTCGAGATCATCCGCATTGCAGAAGTTCCTGCTTCGAGGACCAGAGCATCCCAACGGACCATCACCCAACACAGTGATAGCAAGCCAGTCCACTTGCCCTCAGCATATGCCTCTTGGGGAGTTCAGAGCCCTTTGCTCCGTGCCCCTAGGGTACCATATCCAGTGGAAAAATATTCTTGTCCAGCTTCACGCACCTTCGATCAACTTTAACACGACCGAGGCAACCTATGCTTTGCTACAGTGTGCCCATCAAGCCGGACCGCGGGGAAATGGCGACATCCTTCGAGAGAGTCATGCGATCACTAAAGATATCAGACTCGTATATGCTCTCTTAGACGGGTTAAACATGACTTTGAGAGGTATTGAAGACAATTGGCAGTGCAGCCATACACTCTTCACGCTAATTTCTCTGGCATGTCGGATTCATACCCTGACAGAGGACATAGAGGGTCAGGAGAAATGTCTCAACTTTCTCAAGAGTGCCAGGGAAACCAGCATGCGCTGGCTTGACGACCTTTGCGAAAAGCTACAACTGTCCACATACGACGAGGAAAGGGGCGATCTAGGCGACAGAATCCTGACGAATGCCCTGATTTGCTCTTCGTCATTCTATCTCGACTCTGCCACGATCCAGGAGCTTTTTCGCACACCAAGAGAGATCTTCATCTTCTTGAAATCCTCTATTCTGGTCCAGGAAACAAAGGACTCGAAGAGAGACGTTGGGAGCCTCAACGCCCTGTTGTACATGCGATGGCAACGTCTTTTATACCGTTCATACCAGCTACTTGCCGAAAAAATCGTCGACAAGGGCGACAAGTCCCTAGATGGCGTTGTAAAGAGTCAATGGCCAGCGTACCAAGCGATTTCCGAGTGGAAACGATCATCATCAGTGCATAGAAACTGGTTGATCAACAACGCGACGACTGTGGGAGCCAAGGAGCCTCTCACTGTTCATTTCAATCTTTTGGACGGCGAGTTACTCGTCAACGGCCTGCCACTGAGCCGCTTGCCTGGCGAGTATGTAAGGCATAGCATGTTTAAGGTGCTCTTTGGGCAGACTACCATCGAAGTCATGCCCACAGCCGTACCTGGGATGCGGTTCTCAGCCAAAAACGAGGTCGCCGGACATACTTTGCATTTTGGAATGTCCAGAGATTCTGAGCTTCTTGTACAAGCCCAATGTGGGAATTCGCAGCAGTATGAGCTCGTCCCACGTCATCGATTGGAGAGATACTTCCCCGTGACTCTCGTTGCGGACTACGTGCATTGGCTCGACTTGAAGCGTGGAGAAGTGGTCTTCTGCAAATTAAAGAAACCTTGGGACTTCTCATCTGCATTATGGGTTCTGAAAAAAATTAAGAACACGGAGTACTGGTATTTAGACGCCGACAGAAGACGTTTAGTTGACGTTCGAAGCACCAGTGCGGCAATCATCGCCAAGATATTCGAGCCCCTTGAGGATTGCCTCCATATACACTGCAGCTTTGAATCTAGCCGTGAGTTGCTCGAAATCAAACTTCCAAGGCTTCAGCTAGGGTTCTACATGTCTCGAGTCAACGGAAGGATCTACTCCCGACAATATCGCGGCATGTTTGTCGATGAGGACCAAATGCTGGGCAGTCTGACTGGTCTCCGCAGCAAGCTCGTTCTACACGGTCCAGGGAGTGACTATGGCAGAATGGTCTTGATCCCACAAGGCAAGTTGACCTACCAAAAACTTGGAAAGCATGTGACTGTCCACGTCGACAAGGACACAGTCACCAAGACGTATGCTTACCAGGTAGACGACCAGCTTGGGAGACTTGTCGGTGACGGTAGCCTTCTCTCTCGACTATGGATCTGCTATTTGCATGCTTTGACATCTTTCTGTCTGCCGGACACTCTCACAGGCAAGACAGGAACTGAGGAGGCATTGTCGATCTTGGGCTCCGCAGCAGTGAAGTCGCTCGAGATTTCGACCCAGGAGAGTATGGAGATACTTGCTGGGATATCCGACTTAACTCCGCGAAGGGGATATTATCCAGCCCATGAGCGAGTGATGCAGGTAGTGAAATGGGATCCCCGATTGGGTTTTCTCAATCAACATGGAGGATTCTATCCGGCCGTCCAGAACCTGCTACATAGGCACGCTCGATATCGTCTTTTCCAGCCCGACACACATGTCCGGCCACCTGAGTTGACTGGTGTCGACGACCATCTCCTGGAAAGGGATGATATCCGCTCCTGTACATTTCGAGTGGCAGAATTTGGCGCCGAAGGTTTCTCCACGCAGTATGACGCGGCCTATTCTGCCAGGGACAAGTGGAAGTCTACAGAGTCTTCAAACCGTGTGGCTTCCATGTCCAAGATGATACACTGCAAGGAATCGAGGCCACTATTCGACATGCCAAAAGATCTAGGTAACTATCTCTGGCAATTTTTGGAAAATCATAAAGTTGTCGAAAGTGGTTTCCCGTCCCTCGACCCGTCCGAGCTTAGCTACGATGCCCGGTGGCTGTCAGGAGACGGCAGCTACATCGCCAGGAACTTTATCAAACTTCACCTCCTGCTCAGCGCGAAACAGAAGTCAGTTAATAGGTTCAGCTTGACCATGTGGCTATCTTCGCTTGCTTACGCGGCAAAGACTGACATGGCAATTCTCTACATCCTCTCGGCTTTCCGCCTTCCCACCATGGCGCATGTAGTGCCTCCTGCCTCCCACCAGTTTTCTGTGTCCAGAGGCTACTGCGTGAATCGTACTGAGCTCATCAATGCGCTACGGAATCATTGCATTCCGATATATCTATCCCCCGAGGCTGACGTCTCTCGACCATATTATGAGACAAAGAGGAGGCACTCGGAGAGGCGACAGGCTATATTCGCAACACATCAAACCGAGGCTCGCGAAGCACTTTTCCAGGCGCTAGTCAGCCAATGGCCGTGTGAAAGGCTGGACCGGGGGGCTGTGGAGGCGCAAAAAGAAGAGTGGTCTGGGTACTACCGTACAGGCGGCGTTTTGGATGCAGCAAACCCCCTTTTCAAGGTGTGGCATGACAATCGGCTTCTCAGACAATATATTGATGAGCTTTTGGGCCTGGTTCCCCGGTCCAGTTTTCAGTGGCGTATGAGCTCTCCATACTTGCCCCTACCAACCTACAACCAGCGCCAGGTTCGTCGTTTCTTGACGATGGAAAGTCTTTTCCAATGTCCAGCTCCCAAACGGAGAGACACCGCGCCCCCAAACATGGAACATTTACTAGTACAGAAAGAGGAGTCCCTCGATACCAGGGAGAGACTTTTGCATCTGATTGCAGATTTGGAATCGAAGGCCACTTCTGCCTTCGAGGGACGCTATACTGCAGCGTTGCGAGCTAGCCTTCAATCTTTGAAAGAGCAGAAAGCAACCGTCGAGCTCAGAGAGCCGGTCGCGGCCATACAATCTCTTCTAGAAGAGCAGAGCGTCCTTTACCTGCATCACACAGATAACGTCTACTCCGGGATACTGGACGCAGTAGGATTTTCTGCAGATTCACAAGAAGGCTGTGCGAAGAAATGGCCAAGACTGTGTCCCGCATCTTTGCTTCAGCAGCTGTCTCGGACGTGGCACGAGCTCTCAGAAGACTGGAAGAGGACTATGATACAGTATGCGCTTGCTCTCAGCTATCAGATGCAGACCAAGCGACGCATCCGTCTGTGCAAAAACGTGGCAGGTTTGATCAAGGACCTTGCCAACACGGGCCATACAAACTGGGACCCGTATGAATGTCCCGAGACGCTCCTTCTTGAGATCGAGAGTGGCATAACAATCCGTGAGGTCCAGGAGCAGGTCGCGCAAAGTATGAGGGCCACGTCAGCAGGACCAAATAAAGTCATGCAGCTCAATATGGGTGAGGGCAAGTCCTCGGTGATTATTCCCATGGTCGCTATGGTGCTAGCGGACGGCATTCGGTTGGTGCGAGTCATTGTCGGAAAGCCACAAGCAAAGCAAATGCTGGAGATGCTGGTTTCTAAACTGGGCGGCCTCATCAATAGGCCGGTTTTTCAGTTGCCATTCTCCCGCAACATTCAGCCCAGCGCGTCGGACGTGGCTGGGATACAGAGTATTTTCCATGATTGTATCGCCGAAGGTGGTGTTCTCCTCGTCCAGCCCGAGCATGTCCTGTCCTTCAAGCTCATGGCGCTTGAGCGTACGATTGTGGGAGAAGACCAAGTCGGGCGCAGCATGCTCGAGTCTTTCGAGTTCCTGAACAAGAAGACTCGGGATATTGTGGATGAAAGCGACGAGAATTTCAGCGTCAAGTTTGAGCTCATCTACACCCTAGGGTTGCAACAGCCCATAGATGAGAGTCCGAATCGATGGACGCATATTCACCGTGTCCTAGACATCGTCAGGAAAATTGTGCCGCTGGTCAATGCGGAGCTCCCTGAGTCGATGGAAGTTTCTTCACGCTGCCATGGGAGCTTTCCACGAACTAGGATCCTGACGGAAGACGCTGAGAAAAGGCTGCTACATCTAGTTGTCACTGAGATCTGTGACAAGGGGCTGTCGGGGTTTCCCATTTCGAGATATCCTCCATCCATTCGATCCGCCGTGTATCACTACATAACTTCTGCGGACCCCACGGATGCAGAAGTCGACGCGGTTGAAAAGTCCAACTTCTGGTCAGAGAAAACGAGGAACATTCTGTTTCTGCTACGGGGCCTATTTGCAGAGAGGGTGCTCATGTTTGTTTTTGCGCAGAAGAGGTGGAGAGTAGAATATGGTCCTGCCCAAGACAGACAACCTCCCACCCGATTGGCAGTTCCCTACAGGGCAAAAGACAGGCCGAGTCCGCGGTCTGAGTTCAGCCATCCGGAAGTTGTACTGCTCTTGACATCCCTCAGCTACTACTATAGTGGCCTGACGGATGACGACCTCTTTGCTGCGTTTCGTCATCTCTGCCGATCAGACCAAGCGGACATGGAGTACCAAATGTGGGTGAGCGACGCGAATAACCTACCCGAATCCTTGCAACAGCTGAGCGGTCTGAATCTGGAGGATGTGTTTCAATGCACAAGTCTCATATTCCCCTGCTTTCGACATGCCAAGGCTGTTGTTGACTACTTCCTCTCCCACGTCGTCTTCACCAAAGAGATGAGGGAGTTCCCTCACAAGCTCACAGCATCAGGCTGGGATCTCGGTGAAATCAAGAGCCATCCAACGACCGGTTTCAGCGGGACAAACGACTCTCGCGTAGTCCTCCCCTTGGCAGTGGAGCAGCTCGACCTGCCAGAACAGGAACACACCAATGCCCTGGTTTTGAGCTACTTGTTGAGGCCGGAAAATACTATAGTCTCGATGGACTTGCGCGGCGGTGTGCCTTCAATGTCTGATGCAGCGAAGCTGCTGTCCCACGTGGTGTCGCTACAGGATCCAGTGCGGGTGATCCTCGATGTCGGCGCGCAGATTTTGGAGCTCACGAATCTCGGGGTGGCCCAGACATGGCTCTCCATGCTCAAGGACGATGAACGTACGGAGGCGGTGGTATTCTTCGATGAAAATGACCGCATTTGTGTTATTGACCGACACGGAACGATTGAGCCTCTGCACACGTCCCCATACGCCACCCAAATGGACGTTTGCCTCGTGTTCTTGGACGAAGCCCACACGAGAGGCACAGATCTGAAGCTGCCGCAGGACTATCGCGCTGCCGTCACTTTGGGGACAAATCTGACCAAGGATAGGTTGGTTCAAGGTATGTTTGGCTATCGTCGTTCGAACGAACGCAGGGAGTAACCAGTATTCACAGCGTGCATGCGAATGAGGGAGCTCGGCAAGGGACAATCGGTGACAATTCTCCCCCACGAGATCGAAATGAAAATACGATCCCGGAATACTCGCGACTCTCCTATGGATGTGGCAGCGGTCCTTGAATGGGCAATCTCCGAGACCTGGCGAGACGCGAGACGTAGCATCCCCGTCTGGGCGATGCAGGGCAAGCGATACCATGAGCATCAGAGACTGTGGGCGATTTCTCGCGACGAAGGCGGCAGCATTTTCATTTCCCAGGAAGTGGCTCGTCAATTCCTCGAGGATGAGGCACAGTCAATTGAGTCGAGATACAAGCCTGTGGTGAAGACAAGAGTCGGCCAGGATCTGGATGAGGAGACTAATGACCCCATTGACCTCCGGTGCCAAGACTTTGGAAACCTAGACCACCGACCTGCCACACTACGGGAAGAACAGGAGCGCGAATTATCTCCAGAAATTGAGCGTGAGCGTCAGGTCCAGAGGGCGCCGCCAACCAAGCCATTGCCGCATCATGTTCATCCAGACATCATACGATTTGTGTCGTCGGGTATCCTGCCGGACGAGTCTGGTGCAGTGATGCCTGCCCTCAGAGCATTTTCGGAGACTACAGCTGCAGCTCATGTTGACCTTTCCAATTGTCGCTGGGAGCTCTTGGTGTCTGTCGATTTTGCACAAACGATCCAAACAAAGGGCCTGGGTCCAGTGGGGGCGTACGATTGCTTTCAGCGGCCCGTGCAATGGATTTTGACAGGCCCTGCATGCCCATTGACAGGAGTTGTGCAACAGATGGTCGTCATCAGCCCTTACGAGGCGCAGGAGTTGTTTCCCGCGATTATGCGTTCCGATGCCGTGTATCTGCACCTCTATGCACCCCGACCTAACCTTGGCTACCGCCCTCTGGACTCTCTGGACTTGTATACTGTGCCAGAGAGGCAGAGATATCCAATCTGCCAGTTTCTCATCACGCAGCTCAACTTGTTTGCAGGCCAGCTGTACTTTGACAGCTTTCAGGAGTACGAAGATGTTTCTCGCTTCCTTGGTCTGGGCATGCAACATCAGAGTTTATCCGGAGTCTCAAGTACAGGACCATCTGAGAGAGGCTGGGTGGAGTTCTTCAAGTCAATCTTCACAAAGGTCAGACGTGATTGTGAGAGCATAGACAAGACGCACATGGGCCGCTTGTTGAACGACGGGGTTCTGACGGAGGAGGATTTCGAATTTACTGTCTTAAAAGAGGATTCGGGATGCATATTATCTTGAAGGGTTCTTCATGGGACTGAAGGGAACAGAACTTGCCTAATTTAGTCGATTTTCAAAATCTGCACTGACAGTCCTTCAATACGTGTATGCATCCGCGCTGTTGTGTAGACTGGGATGAATGTATGCCCACATCCACTCTTGGCCTACATGTATTCTTGACTGCACCAGAAATTTCACTACTCTTGCGAACTTTAGCACCCGGTGGCTCCAGAACAACAATTATTATGCTGCCTGTGCAGTCTTTCATACATGTCTGTCTGTACTGGGGATTGTCAAACTCATTTTCTGCCTCACACTTTCCCTACGCAGCGGTCCGTCACAGACAGCGATGGCGCATGGGAAGTTTCCGTGCTCTGGATTGATTCTTGGCATGGTTTGCGTTGCCAACTACATTTTATTTCTCGCCCGCAGTCATGGCATAATCCTACGAACTTTGAAACATTGCCTTTTGATCGCAGGTCACCATTTAATCTTCAGTTAGCTTGTGTTCATGTATTTTGAGTGCTTGGTCACGCTTTTCAATCCACGTCACAGACAGTTAGAGGGATCGGAGACGAACAGCGTTTCGGCGGGGATGCCGTCGTCGAGGTTGGCCATGGCCGAAAGCCCATGGATAGATCTGGCATTTTCAGGTACACGCACCGTCGACGCTCAATCTCTTTGACATGATTGCAATTCAGTGTTGAACTAGGCGTGGATGATGTGCACCTTGTCTTTGTCATCTGTCGCGACGCAAGGCGTATCTGGCGCCACAAGCTTCGATGACCCTTGGCTTGTACTCGCCGAGATGCTCCTCACGGAAATTAGGCGAACCTTTATGAAGTCTGAGTGGGCCGGGAAGCATGATGATAAAGAGCGCAAAGATTAGTACAGTGTGAGTTCGGGTTGTGTGAAGCCTCCTGGACAACAGCATCCGAGTGGGGTTAAATGATGATATCTCTCTTTGCTGTCGACCATTAGAAGACCTGTTCTGCTTCACGTCTTCTCAACCCATGAATCGAAATAAATAAATTTGAGTGCCTGTTACGATTTTCCTACTCGCGAGAAGCCACGATGACTTTATGAAAAACGTGCTGAGCTGGCATGGTGATTGAATGCGAGGAACTCAGTAGTGATTCTGCCGAATCACCAACAGTCCATGGCGCCTTTGCCCCTACTAGGAAATCCGAGAATAGAAGCTAGCGACCAATAGATGATCTCGAATTGAGCGGCGCAATGAGTAACCTTCTCGATGTATACTATGTTCCGGACGAGACCGCATCCGGTGCCAAAGTCAACATCCTCGGCACAGTTTGCCAACCACTGCATCCTGTTGACAAATTCTCTCTATTATAACGCTCGCATATCAGGCGTAGTGACTACCATAGAGCTATCATCGCCTTCTTTTCTCTGATTTCCTGAAACCTGTTCGGTCTTGGCTTACAAATCCATGACCATGTTTCATTCATTGTAACTCATCGAACTAGTCAGTGTTGCTTTGGTGTACAAATATGCAAACAGCGTATCCGCCTCCCCATGGGACAGACGTGCCATTAATCTTCAATGTGTGAATTCCCCAGTAGCCGCAGGGGGTAACGGATGTGGGGAGGTATGGAAGGCTAGGAGGTGTTCGCGCTGCAAGAGATTGGAGCTGCGCATTTTCACACAATTCACAGACATATGTCAGTATCATCTCTGTCGCATTGATCATGGCGAATGCTTCCTTGTCGCGAGCTGTCATTATGAAGCGAGGTATCCGCTGCCTTTGCTTCGCCGCCAACGGCAGCGTGGCGTCCTAACACGCGGTCAAGGAGGTCCTGTCGAGTTCAGGCCGACTCCAGGCATTGTCATGGTACATTCTGGTTGGACGAGTCACCGAGGCCAAGTCGTGCGTGAAGAAAGATAGGCAAGTGAGATATGTGACAAAGGAGCTGGACTAGTCTCGGACGACATGATGGGTAAGCCACACTTTCACACCCCTGCCCTGAGCTGACACGCGATGCTAGTAAATCCCCCACTGCACCTTGACCGTCGTGCTCGCGGTTGTTCCATCGCAAGGCATGACTCCTTTGGCGCCAACCCGACCACCGCCGCCATATTTTTTGATGGAGTCGTTGATCACGTCAATCACATCCTGGCCTCCAACCTTGAACATGACGGCGCCATCCGGGTCGTCAGTGCGCTCAATCCCAAAATGGCACGAGCCGTATCGGAGAATCTCCCTGTGGCCCTCGATGCCGTGCGTAAAGTCGGTGGACCCGTCGGACTCGATGTTCCTGATGATCTGCTGGCAGTCGGAGACCAAAGGGGAAGCACCGCTGCCTTGGTTCTCAAACGACGAGTCGCCGCAGTAGCTTTTGCCCATGGGGAGGTCACAGGGGAAGTGCTCCGTCCCGCCTCGCTTGCCCGTCTTCCAGGACTGCCAGGCGCGGGCGGGACTGCAGACTGGCAGTTGGATGAGACCAGGCGTCTCGGCATCGGCACCGACCATTTTGCGCCGGATGTCGTTATCGTCAGCCATCAGGGTGAAGTTGACGCGCTTGTTCTCTTGCTTGTTGTAGCGCCAGGTGGCGAGGGCGCCCTTGACAATGTCCTCTTTTGTGACGCCGCCGAAATCTTGGTCCCTGAGGGAGCCGATGCCCGAGGGCGCGGCGAATTTGTTGTTTGTGCATACTTGTTGGCAAGGACCACCATCATTCCATTGGCACTTGCACGTGGTGGCTTCGCCATCCGGCTGGACAAGGTAGTACAGCTTGCCGTTGTGGCAGACGGATGTAGCGTCGGCGGTCTCGTCGTCAACGTACTGGCCGAGGGGGTTGCCGCCGCAGTCGGAGCCCGAGTCAAGAATGAAGGTGTACTGCTTAGAGCGGCGCTAGAGGCCGGGAATGGCGAAGCTGAAGAAGGTCTTACGCGCCGCGATTTCAATGTCAATGGCTGTCGGCCCGTTGATCTCCTCCCCTTCTCCCTCCTCCTCTTCATCGCTTCGACCTGAGAGCATTTGGCCATCTTTAATAATGGCCGTCAAAGCGTCCACCGACTCGCTGCTGCCGCTGAAAAGTTTCGAGAGAGACATACTCGTGCTCATTTTCCAGCCAAGAACAACCTGACTTGCGTATTCGGAGAAGTCCAGCTGATCCTCCGGGCTCCACCTATTGTCGTCGTCTGGTGCTTGAAGCAGATCCTTTGCGAGGGTCGTGCCTTGGCCGATCATCATCAAGGCAGTGTCCTTGGCATTGTCAAACGCAAGGTCACTCTTGAAAGCCGGCAGGGTCTTGAGAAAACCATTGAAGAAGGGCGCAGCGCCACCGAGGGCCCCGATGGTAAGTAAGTCGATCATTACGTTGTACCATTGGTTTGTCTCGGGTTCGGGAATGGGCGCAAACACATTCTCCATCCGCCTGATGGTGGTCTGAACACCTCCCATCATGTCATTAAGCCCATTGAAGTAATCATGAAACATACGATGGACTGTAATGAGCGACTTCCAAATGAGATGCGCCGCTGCACCAGATTCGGGCCCATTGGCGCTGGCCGGGCACACGAAAGGCCCCTCGCAAAAGTCCTCGCCGCCTCCGAGAGACCCGCAGCCCATATTGTCGCCCGCTTTGAGTGTCTCCTCTATCGAATCGACGAAGGTGGTTGAGTCAGTATCACGGTCATAATTGGCCCAGTTGTTGACAACCTCACGCCAGGCGGAATCAGCGTCCAGCCCCTGCCAGCGCTCCTTGGGTGGATACCTATGTTGGTAAACAATGTACTCGTGCTCGCAAGTCATCTCGCGCCAAATGCCCAGCGGCAAGGTATTCCTCTTCGGATCGCCGCCGGCGGCAGCCAGCGAGATGAAGGATGCCCAGTCCTTGGCCGGCTTGGGGACATCGTGGAACTCTTGCAAGTCGCTGGCCCAGTCCGTTGTCCCAGCCATGCCCAGGCTAGTATACAGACGAGTGCGGACGGCTTTTGTGCTCTCACTCATATACGAGACCCATTGGTCGTTGTCGTAGACGAGAATATTGCTGTTGCTGCCCGTGTCTAAGAAGTGCTTGACGACGCGGCCGCTCTGACGCTTGCGAGCAAGGCCACCGCTCACGATTTCGTTAATCTCAGCATCAGCGATGTAGCCGCCCGTCTTGGTGCACCGGCCTGGCGTGGCATGCGAGGTGACTCTGTCGCCCGTGAAGTGGCAGCTGGGCCCCCAGCAGCCCACCTCGGCCATCTGGAACGAGCGTCCGTAGCTGGTAACGCCCACAACAATCTTCTTTCCGGGCACGCCGGCCTTGGTGATCATGGCAAGGGAGAGCCTGGTCTCGGTCAGGTTCACTTGGCTGCGCAGGCACGTTCCCGTAGGGCAGGACTCCTGCGAGTACTCATTGTGCGCATCCCACTGGCCATTTAGATCGTAGGTCATGTAGACGATGTAATCAACAATATTGCTGATCGCTTTGATCGGGAACTGCTTTAGATACCAGTATGACGCCGGGGCGGCAATGGCGACCGTCCTGCCGGGCAGGAAGTTCTTGAGGGTGGCGAGAAAGGCGAGGTAGTTGGGGCCGTCTTCTGCCGTCCCGGGGTCCCACTCAGGAAGGTCTGGCGCGCCTGGATACTCCCAGTCAATGTCGACGCCGTCAAGGTCGTGCTCAATGATAAAGTCGGCAATATTCCGCGCCATGACCGCGCGGTTGACGGGCTTGACACCGTCGCGGAAGATCTTGTAGGTCGGCTCCTCATTTGAAAAGGCCCAGCCACCGAATGAAAGAATTTTTTTCGCATTCCGGATGCGCGTGAACTCTTTGAACTGGTAGGACGACAGGGTGTCGCCCACCTCCACCTCAAAGCTGGGGGTGAGGGTGCCGAAGCCAAAGTGAATGTGCGTGTATTTGGAGGTATCAATCTGGAGGGCATCCTGGTAGAGGCAGTCGCGGCTCAAGCCGTAGCCCTGGAAGTAGGCGATCCTGATGCTACCATCACCCGTGCCCTTGACGACATCCGTGCCGCAGTTGGAGATGCAGCCGTACGTATCCTTCTCGGCCGTGCCCGGCGGGCCTGTATTGGTGTCGACGCAAAAGTTCTTATCGATTCCGCACTGGCCCCAGACATTGCAGCATGCGTTGAGGGGGCAGGGGTTGAGGTCGGCAATGTCAGAGCCGTCCGTGGGGGGGCTTGAGCCGGGCTTCTGAGGGCCACACTGGGCGTTGGGAATCGGGGCCGGGAAGGGCGGCTTCCCCTCGCTGAGACACAGTTTCATCTTGGCATAGAGAGGTGTACAGCCGGAGAATCCCCATGTGTTCTTGTTTAGGTCGAGGATGTCTTCCATCGTGAGCCCGTAGTTGGCGGCAATGTTGGCGCAGTTGTCATCGGCCTGGACAGAGTACGAGAAGCAATCGCCGTTGGCATTGGGCTTCGGACGCCTGTCTGGCAGTGTGCCGCTGGAGCAGCAGACCCACTGGTTGACTTTGAGGTCGTTGCAGTCGATGCCAGAGTTGCGCTTTGTAAAGTCTGCAAGGGAGATGCCGCACTTATCCGCCAGTGCGGGGCAGTATTCGTTATGTTGGACCTGCACCGACCGACAGTCTGCGCGTTGCTGGAGAGGGTTTGCGTCGGCACGGACGGGGTGGGAACGAGTCATCGTCGTATTTGACAGGCCGGCGTCGAGGACTGGGGTGGTCAACGTTGCTTCGCCGGCAAACTCTTGCGATCCGGTGAAGGACAGGCACTTGGCACTGGCCCATGTCTTGATGGCCTCCTGAATTGGTGTAAAGGTCTTGTTGCTGGTCACGGCAACACCGAAAATGCGCGTGCGATCCGACTTTGCGTCGCAGAGCTGCATCGCCAGACTGGGCGCTGTGATGTTGAGTTTGTCGAAATTGTCTGCAAAGACGCTGAGGACAGACGCGCCTAGGCCCTGGCGAACCAGGCCTTGTCCAATGTAGACACCAATGGTAGCCTGACCCGAGCGTCCATAGAGGATGAAGGGCCTGTCCGTGGCATCGGCGTGGCCATTGTCAATGTAACCGCGCATCTGTTGGACAAGGGAGCGGATGCCAGCCGCGGTGAGGCCAAAGCCTTCATCCCACCAGCCGAGCTCCAGTTTGACGCTGACAGGTTGGGCTGCGTGGGCGAGTCCGCTGGGCATGAGGCCTGGCTCCATGTTGTCAAAGTCGACGCCAAACGAGGTACAGGCAGAGATGCGATGGTTCGAGGCCACCTCGTCGACAGGGTCGTAGAGCCCAAAGTCGTAGAAGACAGTGTCTTTGCACCTCTGGATGAGGTTGAGGTTAGGGTACACTGGCCAGTCACTAGTATCAGGGCCAGCCTCGGAGCATCGGCCGGGACAAAAGTCCACAGCTTGAACCGAGCCTGGCATGACGCTCAGCGCGCCAAGCACGAAGGCAAGCCAGGGCTTTGGTATGATCATGTTGAGTCCTGGAACCGTAAGTCAGTACATGTCTCGCGAGACGATGCGCGTGAGTGAGAGGCAGTACCTAGAGTCCTAGGCTGTCAACGGCTTCTCCTAGAAGGATTCCCAGACCATGGGGCGATGAGTGCTGTTTCATGGCCACTGGAGGAGCGTAAGGCAGTGGATTTATATTTGCATTTTGGGAGTCTTTTCTTCTCCACGACGTGAGTCTGTTGGTTCCAACCTTCATGTTCTTGCAGGTGGATAGGTGTGCCGTTAAAGAACGCACGTCCAGGGGCAATTTCCGTCGGGCATGACACCCCATAATAGTACATGTTGGCTCGTAACACGGCCCCGTAGCCAAGATAGTCGAGCCCCTTGGCACGTCGGCCTAATGCAGGAGCGAAGGGCACCAAGAGTCTTCCACGCAAAAGGGCAAACACAACTTCAGGGCCTCGGGGTTATCACCGGCCGAGCCACCACCACCACCAATCCAGGCAACGGCATCCAGACCCCGCAGCCCGCCCAGCCAAGCATGGTGAGCAACTGCGACCAGTTCTACAAGGTCAAGTCGGGCGACACGTGCGCCAGCATCGGCGCCAAGCACGGTGTCCTCGCGCAGCGCATCTCGCAGTGGCAGCCGTCGGTGGGCACCGACTGCGCCGGCCTCTGGCTCGACACGTACGTGTGCGTCCACACAGTGGGCTTCCAGCCGCAGACCCAGATGCAGTGTGGCGTCGGAGTCGGGAACAAGCTCTGGGGCGGCAACAAGCCTGCCGCTCTTGATTCGGTCCGCCTGTGGTGCAATGGCGACTCGAGCACGGACGGCAGCGGCGGGTTTGCGACCGCGCAGTCCAAGGCGGGATGCTACAACGCGCCGTTCGGAGTGAATCAAATCCAATTCACAGCCCGCAACGACTTTAGGTCCGGGGCGTCCCTCTCCGTCGCCAAATGCAACGAGCTCGTCGCCATGGCCGTCGACCGCTGCGCCAATGGAGGCGTCTTGACACAGGAAGGATGGCGGATTAGGTAAGACCAAAGCCCAGCGAGCCCAACTCCTGTATTCCCCCTTGGCAACTGAATGGACCTTGCTAACACGTCTTGTTCGCATCAGTGCCGTCGTGGTCGCTGGACAATGCTAGCACGGTAGCTCCTCGCACAAAACATGGCCGCCTTGACTCTTATGGCGCAGCGACCGTTTTGGTCGAGGTAGTCGCGGTATCCAGCCAGCGTTGGCAGTCACTCGACCTGCGCCGTGTTGCTCGTAGCTTCAGGGAGGAAGAGAGCTGCTGAGGTGGAGCGCGGCAAGGGGGGGAAATATCAGGTTTTGTGGTATTGAATACTATACACTAATAAGATTTTCGCTACTGTCCGAATCAGCAGTCTCATTGGTCTGGCCCGCTTCGAGAATACAATAATCGCCTCACCCGAGCTAATGGAATGAATCTATAAGCTTCGAGGTATCGTCTTTTTGATCATAAGTCACCAGGCAGTCTAGTGAGCTCCTGCTCAAGGAGTTGAGGTTCTGGGTTAAGCTTGCCAAGTCCTCTCACAAACAGTCTGATTGGGCTGAGAAGCACGGTAATAGAGTGTAAACATTATCAGAGTGTAAAATCAGGTCGCGTCAAATCGATGGACACATTGGACTCAATGTTCCTCATGACCTTCCGGCAGCCCCAGACAAGAGCATAGCCACCACGTGAGGCTGCGTTAATCGCTTTCCTCTGGAGGAATATCGCAGGGAAAGTGTTCCGCGCTGCCTTTCTCGCCTCGCTTCCAGGACTCCCACGCCTGGGCGAGACTACAGACGGGTAGTTGAACAAGGCCAGGTGCCTCCACAGCGTCATCGACCAGTTTACGCCGGAAGTCGCGGTTATCGACTATTAGAGTGAGGTTAATACGCTTATTTACTTCGTTGTTGTAGCGCCAGGTGGCGAGGGCGCCCTTGACAATATCGTCCCTTGCAACTGCGCCAAAATCGAAATCCATCTTGGTCAGGGAGCCGATGCCCGCGGGCGCGATGAACTGGTTGTCGTGGCATGTATTTTGGCATGGACCATTATCGACGATTTTCTCGCACCGGCACGTGGTGGCTTCGCCGGGGGCCTGGACGAGGTAGTACAGCTTGCCGTCTTGGCAAACAGACGTGGCGTTGGCCGTGGTATCGTTCATGTACTCACGGAGAGGGTACCCGCCGCAGCCAGAGCCCGAGTCGAGGACAAAGACGTGCTGCTTGGAACGGCGCCAGAGACCGGGGATGGCGTGAGCGAAGAAGGCTCTGCGCCTCGCGGCGTCAACGTCCATTTCGTCCGGCCCTCGCCCCCCGTCGCCGTCAGAGAGCATATGGCCATCCTTCATGATGCCTGTCAAAGCGGCCAGGGACTCGGTGCTGCCGCTGAAGATTCTCTCGAGGGACAAGGCGGTCATGTTCATCCAGTCGTTGACAGCCTGACTGGCGTAGTGCGTGAAGTTTTTTGGCTCCTTTGGTGTCCACTCGACTGACTCTCGTGGCGCTTGGATCACTTGCTGTGCGAGGATCGATGGACGGCTGATGAACAATGAGGCCCTATCCTTCGCGTTCTCCGCCTCCATGTCTTCGTCAAAGCTTGGACGAATCTCGGGGGAAATATCAAACAAGTAAGTGGTACCAGCAAGCGTTCCGACGGTGAGGAAATCGATCACTACGTCGTACCACTGGGTAGATACATCCGGCTGGGGGGTGGGCGCGAACACCTCCTCCATCTTGCTTATACTGCTCTGCATGCCTTCCCTCATTATCTCGAGCCAGTCATAGTAGATATGAAACAGGCGGTGGATTTGTATCATCGAGTCCCAGATGACATCTGCCGCCGCGCCGGATTCGGGCCCATTCGCGCTGCTAGGGCATTCCCAGCGCCGATCGCACTGATCCTTCAAGCCCCCGAGCATCTCGCAGTGCATGCCCTCCCCAGCTTGCAGCGTCTGCTCTACCGACTCGAGGAATGTCAAGGCCCGGTCTCTGTCATGATCGATGTAATTGGACAGGACTTCACGCCAGGCTGAATCCGAGTGTAACCCTTCCCAGCGCTCCTTGGGCGAGTAGTCGTGCTGGTGGCTCACGTATTTGTGCTCACAAGATGAATCCCGCCACGTGCCCAGCGTCGAGGGAGCCCATGGCTCTGCTATCTCCATGTCGATTTACGTGGCTGATGGGAGAGCCAGTCGGTGCACGCTCAGAGGCTTGTCGTGGACGAACACTGCGTGCTGGCAGATAATTCACGACTGCTGCTTGATGGGGACTCTGGGGGCCGGGGGGACAGGCACGAAATTTATAAATGAAGCAACGCCAGCCGCTTCTCTTGGCAAGACGCAGCCTTGACAGGCGTGGCATTAGAGAAAGTGTTGCCAAGACCCCACGGCCCAGGCTAATCTCCGTCCGAAAAGGCCCCCGTCACATGCGAGTTGGTCCCCCTCCACGCCGGCGCCATGCAGGGCGGAATGCATTTAGAGCACTGGAGAAGAAGCACACTCGAGGGCGGCCCAGTCTCGGCCTTCACAGGAGTCCTCGCGGTGCTGCTCATCACGAGAGGTGATTCTATACATTAGGTATCAATGGAGTCTATGAACGGGAAATCGTGACGTCGGACGGGTCCATGCATGGCCCGACCCTGTTAACACACAAGTCAAACAAATCGAACAAGGCTGGCTTCTGTCCTTCCCGTGGTCCCTGCGCCTCGTTCAGACACCGAAAGGAAATGGAGACGAGACCGGCGGTCATGCATATTTTTTTCAAGCAGACCGTGACTTTGTGGACGGTCCCAAAACATCCGACTCAAAAGAGGAGCAAGGCGGCGCCGAGGGCAACACCGAGGAGGCTGGTGATACCGCCTGCGGCCAACACGCGCACCGCGTGATCCTCCTCCTCCTCGTCCTCCTCTGCCGGGCACTCGGTAGGTCGGGACCCAGACGGACCTTGGCACGCCTCCTCCAGGTCTTTGGCCTCCATGCTCGCCACGGCGGACTCGCCAACAATGACCATGCAGGGGTTCGAGGTCGGGTCAGAGGCTAAGGTGCTCATCATGGCGCACGTCCTTGTCTTCTCCTCGCTGCCTTCCCAGTAGGTAGCGTTGGCGATGTAGTCGCCCACCTTGATGAGCATGCCTTCGTTCGGGCAGTTTTCAATATCGCTGCCGTTGGACATTGCGGCGACGAGATCAGGCTTCGTGCCGCCTTTCTTGAACTCCACTTCCATGGAAAAGACCACATTAGGGTGCGTCTGTGTACTCGAGTGAAAGTCCAAGGTCATGTCGCCGTATATGCTTTTGCATGCCACCCAGCTTAGCGTCCACGCCATGACGATGGGGCCCTCGCCCCGTATGTCGACATAGTCCCAGAGCAGGTGGGGTGTGTACCCCTGGCCGCGGACAAATTCGAACTTGGTCTCGGAATCTCGGAGGACCTCAATGTCTGAAGTGTTCACGACGGTTCCGTCGTCAAAGACAATTGGATCGCCCGGGGTGACATTTGTTGTGTTGAGGATGCGGTAGTGAAAGGTTGGGTCAAGGTGCTCGGCTAGGAATGCATTCTGTATGGCAAAGACGATGGGGAACTTGTCCGAGGGCTCGTATATCGTGTTATTGCGGGGAAATACCAAGGCTGCGTCGAGAACGCCTGAAGCGGTGGCGACGGCGCCTAAGTAGGCACAAAGGCCAGTGACAGTCCACAAGGCGTGGGAAACGAAGCGCATGGTTGCGTTGGAGACGTCGGTCTGCTGTGGTGAAGGACGCGATAGGATGGCTGGGGACGTTGTCCCCGTCAAGTTGGATTGGGAGAGGAAGGAATGTCAGGAACACAAAATGCGCGTGCGTGCAAGATTAATCGATATGGCTTGCCTCATGCATAGTGCATGTAGGTGACGGTGGGGTGTCAACCCGCGGCAGGGGAAATAACGATGAAGATCAGGGTAGAGTCGCAAGCACAACAGCAGCAGGCAAGATACCTCTAAGTTAGTCCTCGACTGTTCTCAATGTATTTTCGAGAACACATGTGATGAGTGGCATGTTGGTCCTGCGCAAGCTGGGCAGGCTTGGCGGACTTGGCCAATCCACACGCCCCTGCATGCCTCCAAGATGCAAGAGTGCGAAAGGGGAGAAAAAAACGTCCAAACCGCAGAAAAAGAGCTACACCGTCGGAGCCGGCCTGCGGGCCGATGACAGGCGTCCTTGACGAGGTCATTTGATTGATCTTGATTATCCCCGACTGGGCTAACAAGAGGATCGATCTCCTCCCGCAAGGGTCTCCTGTACGTGCAATTGCCCGTGGAGAAAGGCCGGGCGCAGGCGAGTGGAACGATTCCCCACAAAATAGAAGGCGTTCCGCTGTTCGATTATGACCCGATTTGTCCGCGCTGAAGCATAAAGTTCCCTCACGTGCCGCCTTGCTGCACTGCCCAACCAACAGCTGTCGCAGACTCGGAGCCAACAGTCGACGCAGAGTCTAGTCGTGCCCCTGCAGACCTCGTCTCCCATTGCGGTCAGCTACATAGGCACAGAGAGGAAGACAAGTGCGCTTTAGGAAGGTCCGAAGATTGCCAAGGATCTGAGCCCCCTTGGCATTGCTGCGGATAGCGGATAGACCGGCGACATCCTCGCATTCGGGACTGGGCGGGACGTACGTACTCAATCACGGCCGGTAGTGGGTGGCGCCACCTACCCTAAACACGAAGGCACGGTGAACACGACCGGAGCGGAAAGCTACTGTTCCCTAGCTGCAAGCAACTGTCAATCATAAAAGACGACACACAGGGCATATGCCCATTTTCAAGGTGGATATATGCATACTAGGCATGGCAAAAGTGACTACTTGGATTCAAGAAAGGGAAAACAAGCTGAGTCGGCCTCGAGTAATTGCCACGGAATTGTCGGTGTTGGGGCTGTCAATCGGAAATTACCTGATTTGGCCGTGTGCGAAACGCACGGGCCAATAGGAAGTCAGCTTACCGGCCCGGCGCTTAGACCCACAGCCATTGCTGCACATCACGACGCACCTGCAAGTGATCATCACGCCAAAAGCCGTCTCGCCCGCCTCGTTCGTCTCACTCGCACAGTTCTGGCTGCGTCAACGGACTGGAAATTGTCGCTGAGCCTACTTGCGGGCCGATTGCAGTTTTCACATATACACGGACGTGTTTCCTCTGCGGTCTGGGTCGATCTTGGTGGCATTGGCATCAACTACATGTAATATTCAAATAGCAAACAGAGCCAAAACCCCTCTCAGAATCCTGGCATGGCAGCACATACGCAGGGCAGAAATCGCTGATTGGTTTGCTTCTTTCTTGGGGGGGTTAACGAGGAGGAAGGCTGGAAGTCCACACATGGGCTAGAGCTCGGACATCTCCTTGGACTATTTGGTCCCATTTCTACACATTATTGCTGAGATTCAGAGAGTGAGAAAGTGGAATCCCGTGGATGTACTGTATGTAACTTTGCGCTGAATGGGGGACGAAGACTGCCGCGAACCCAGTCGAGTCGACAGGCAATCAAAGTCCTCCCTGCTGCCAAGTACCTGGACAAGAGCGACCATGGCCAAGGTCAGTGATAAAGGCCGTCATCTCGAAGGTCCTTGTGATTAACCTGCAAACGTGCCCATATAGTGTCTTCTACAGAGCTGACATGAAAACGCGCTGTCTGCGCGAGTCCACGTCCACAGAGCGCATGCGCACGTTGGACCTGCTTTTTCCATTAACAAAAAGCAGGAACCAAACCTGGAAGTGCTAAGAGCAGTCAAGGTAAATACTTATTCAAATGACATGTCCAGAAGGTTTTGGTGCAAGTTGAAAAGCTGGAAATTACGTGATCCTATGGAGCCATGGCACGTACTCTTGCCAAATTTGTTGAAGCTCCTCTTAGGTTCGTACACCTTTGTCTCTCACCATGCCATGAAGCAGCTCCGAGCATCGTATTGGCTGCAATACAGGACCTGGCTACATTATCCCAGGACACTGTCCGTCTGTCCCATGCAGATAGTCGAGGGCAGCCTCAGTCCGTCGGCTCTCAGGTTCTGAATCACACGCTAAATGGACAAGGCGAGACTGCTTTCTGCGGCAAGAGACATGCTGCTATCTTGTGATCACTGGCGCAGGCCTTTGTCGTTGTTCAGCGCTATGCCTCTCCAATTCGCCGGTGCGTGGTGGCAAAGATCTGATTTTGTGCGGTGTGCCCCACAATCCTGAAGAGTTCCCCGAGACACACGCAGCTCGCCATAAGGCGAAGGAAATCCAAGTGAGCTAAATGAATAAACCCTTACGTGTCTCACAGAGCATCATAGCTCTGTAATTTCGGTTTGTTGCACGTGCCGATCCCCGAGACACGGCCGGCGTGGTAAGACACCATCCCGTCAGTTGCGCAAGAAACATGAGCTGAGCATCGACATACGGCAACACATAAGCAAGGGAAAAGCCAAGAACCTCGAGAGTCGTTTTGAGACATTTTTATCAAGGAGATGCGGCCGTCCTCGGCGGAGAAGAGCAGCTCGCCTCGATTCCCCAGTACATATAGCCAGCACATGTCCCTTCATCCACCACCGCATCTGCCACCGGCAGCCAAACCCTACCCAAGCCAGTTTTCGCTACCACTGTTTCAGCCATTGCTTCCCTCGACAACATTATTTCTCACAGGCCATACCTTGACATCTTTCCCTCCGTCACCAGGAAGCCTTTCCAAGCCTTTGCTCTCTTCATCACCGCTGTGGCTGCCCAATATCCCCCCCGGTACCATTTGCCGAAGCAACCAGGAATGCGATAACAATTGCCTTGGCGGATGGTGGACCGTTGCCTTGAGAAACAACAATGCCGTGCTCCTGTGCGACCCAACAAGAGCCGATCCCACCCAGTACTACGTGGCTGCGTGCGGAGAATTCACGGGCATTGACGATTTTCGTCCTGATGAATTTCAGATGAGGTTTGACAAGAAGTACACGGAGAAAGTCTGCAAAGATCAGGGTGGGCAATTCTGCGAGCGTGGTTGCGTGCTCTCGGGTATAGCTTCAAAGGAACGCACCCTGCGGAATAAATGGACCGCGGCTTGCATCCCGGCAACGGGCTCTAGCGCCGCGGTGTCCACGGAAAACAATGAGCCAACGGCACGCATTCGTGCAGCGTGTCCTGAATAGGAAACGCGCAGATCATGTTTCCCATACCCGACTTGGGGTTCCTATCAAACTATCAAGGCAGGCGGCGTACAGCTCATCGACGATGACGAGGGAATCATGAGGCAAAAATTACACGGCGAGAGAGGGAACTAATGTCGAATGTGGTAGGGATGCCACGTGAGAAGGGAAACGGGTCAAGGGGCATTGTTAGGAGACTAAAGAACCAGGACGAGGACACATGGTTCGCTTTCGAGAGAGCCAAGATTTTAATCGTATTCTGTATGGCGGGTTCAAGTGCGTCACCCTGTCTACTCCTCATACTCCTCCTCCTCTTGGGCTACGTCCGGATCACCCTCATCATCAACCTGCGCCTCTCCCTCCTCCTCGCCCCCTTCCTCGCCCTCACCACCATCCTCCACCCCACCCTCTTCTGGCTCCGGATCAGCCTCCTCTGCTGCCGCATCGCCCTCGTCGTCCTGTGCCTCCAAGGTGCGCGTGGCCTCCTCTTCCCCCCCTTGCTCATCCTCGCCCTCGCCTCCCATCGAGGAGGCCACGGCCGCGCCTGTGACCGCCCCAACCCCAAGACCGGCTCCAGCAGCTCCAGCAACAGCAGCGCCGCCGCTACAACCGCCGCCACGCTCGCCCGACGGATCAGGCCCGCCACGGGAGCGGATCGGGTAGGATGCGTCTCCCTGGACGCCGCCGTCTCCGACAGGGCCTCCTCCGGACCTCTCTGCGGCATACCCTTCGCTGGCCCCGTTGGTGTTGCCACCCGCCGCGGACGCATAGTAGTCGCCAGCAAGTCCACGGCTCTGCCCTGTCTGCACGGGAGCCGCAGCCTGTTCCGGTGCTTCCGCTTCCGCTTCCTCCTCCGCCTCTTCCAAGACATCGTCAATGTCCTGATACTTGCAATCCTCGTCGCCAAAGTCGCTGTTGGCGGGCTCTTCCTCACCCTCCTGGGCTCTCCGCTGGCGCACAAGGCGCTGCTGGACCTGGCGATCCCTGACCTTCTTCAAGCCTGGCATAAGCCTCTTGACGGCCGGGAACTGGCCGGCCCTGTGCTTCTTGGACCTAGCCACATAGGACGCATAAAGGAGCTTAAAGTCCTCCTTGCGACCCAGCTGGACGGCCCGCTCCATGGCCCCCTTGTAGGCCTCGTAGGGGAGGTCCTCGCGCTCGAGCAGCAGGTTGATAATCTCGTGCCGCTCCTGGGTGTCCGAGTCGTCGCCCCCTTGGCTCTCGCGGGCCACGGCAGCCGCGAGGGCACTGCCATACTTGCCGCCGCCGGCCACGGCCTTGGTGAGCACATGTATCTTTGCTCCTGCTTGTCCTTCGACTCCGTCTTCTGCCACTGGCCCATCCCCCAGCAGGCGCGCGACGAGGACAGCGTCGCCCTTGAGAGCCGCAGCCTGGATGACGGTGCCGAGCTTGCCGGCGGATATGGTGGCATCCGCACCCGCGTCGAGGAGTAGTCGGGCGTTGCGGTTGCAGCGGGCCGACGCCGCCTCGTGTAGCGGCGTGCCGAGCTTGGCGTACTGCTGGGCCCCCGGCGGGGGGACGACGTTGAGCTTGATCCCTGGACGCGCCAGCAGCAGACGGAGACACTTGTCGTCCTCCTGGACGGCCGCCGCGTGGAGGGCGCTGTAGTGCGTGCCGCCATAGACGTCGAGCGCGACCTCGTCAACCTCGTTCTCCAGGATGGCTTGGACGCAAGCGGGCACGCCCGACGCCGCCGCGGCCTGCAGGACGGTGTGGTACGCGCCACCTAGCAGGTTCGGGTTGGCCCCCTTTTCCAGGAGCAGCCGGCAGGTGGTCGGATGACCATTGGCAGCGGCAGCGTGGAGCGCGGTGCCGAGTTGCTTCCCGACAATGCGGACGTCGGCGTCGTGCTCGAGCAGGGCCTTGACGCATTCGTCATCACCCAGGGCCGCGCAGACTATGAGGGCTGTGTCCCCCTCCTCGTCCTGATCGTCCACGTGGGCGCCGTGGTCGAGAAGCATCCGGACGTAGTTGGCCGGCAGCGTCGAGCCCGCGTTGATCAGCGGAGACGACATGCTGGGTCCGCCCGCCCTGTTGGGGTCGGCCCCCTCGCGGAGCAGTAGTTCCACGAGCTTTCCATAGGAACAATAGGTGGCAGCCGTCAGGGGGTTGGAGAGCCACCCGCCGCCGGCATTGGGATCGGCCTTGCGCGCCAGCAGGAGCCGGGCCACCTCGACGTCGCCGACCATGCAGGCCTCCTGGAGGGCGGTGCCCCCTGCGCAGCGGGTGCTGTGGCCGTCGACATGCGCCCCGTGATCGAGGAGCAGCGCGACGAGGTCCTTGTGGCCGTTGGCCGCCGCTATGTGGAGGGGGTGTCCCACCTCAGCGTTGGGGTCCGCGCCGTGCTGAAGGAGCAGCTTGGCGATGCCTACCGTGCCGTCGTACGCAGAAGCCGTCAGAGCGTTGCCATACTCCTCGCCCGTCGCGTTGGGGTCCGCGTCGCAGGTGGCGAGGAGGAACTGGACAATGGCCTCTTGCTGGGCGTCCGTGGCCACGTACAGGGTGGCGTCCACGTCGGGGCGCGCGAGCTGGTTCGTATCGCGCGAGGCCCAGAGCAGCTTGACAATGTCCTCCTGCCCGAGCGCCGCAGCTGTTTGGAGCGCCGTGCCCAGAGGCAACGACTCGGATCGCTCGAGGATCTCGGTGACGACGGCCGGGAAGCCACTGCCCGCGGCGTTGGCCAGGGCAGCACCGCGCGAGTCGAGGTCCTCGTCGAGCTCCAGAAGCGAGGAGACCATCTTCATGTTGCCCGTCGTAGCCGCAGCGGCGAGGGCGCTGGGGTAGTCCTTGGAGCCTCGCTTGGGGTCGCTGCCCTTGGCGAGGAACTCCTCGACGAGCTCCTCGTAGCCACGGAGGATGGCGGCTACGAGGGGAGGCTCTCCGCCGTCATCAGCCGTCAGCGAAATGTCCGCGCCCTCGTCGACGAGGAGCTGGGCCGCCTCGACCTGGCCCCATTGCAGGGCGACCGTGAGCGGTGTGCCGTCCCCAGCAGCCATGGCGTTCATGTCCGCCTTGTCGCCGCCCTCGTGACCGTCGAGGAGCATCCGCATGACGTCCAGACGACCCTCGCTCGCGGCCATGTGCAGCGGTGTCCACGCACCCGTCTCGAGGCCGTTATTGATGTCGGCGCCCGCCTCCAGGAGCCGGATACAGACGTCCGTGTGGCCTCGTGCGGCGGCCCAGTGGAGAGGCTGGTTATCCCAGCTATCGAGCTGCCCCAGCTCGTCCATGTGTCCGTGTTCCAGAAGCGAGTTGACCAAGGGCAGCAGGCCGAAGAAGGAGGCGACATGGAGCGCTGTCAGGCCCTTGAGCTCGCCCTGGCCCTCCTTGCTGGCGAAGGTCCCCCACCAGCGCCGTCTGGCAGTCGAGTCGAGGGACCAGAAGCGCTGCGAGATGTCGAGCGAGTGGACAAACTCGGGCGTCGCATCGTATCCGTGACGCAGCCAGTACTTGAGCGGATACACCAGGGCTTCCTCGTCAATGTCGCTCTCCGCGTCCTCCTGCTGCGCGTCATTTGTCGTCTCCTCGTCAAACAGCTGGTCAATCTCGGCCTCCTCCTTGTCAACGACCGCCTTGGCCTTCCACTGCATGATCAGGGCGTCGTCGCCCTCGTCGTCCTGCGCGAACCGGGACATCATGTACGAGAAGCACCGCAGCCCAACGATGCCGTGCTGCCACTGGAACTCGGCGCCGCTCTCTCCCTCCTCCTCACTGCCGATACCGAGATACTTGGCGAGCCCCGGCTGCTGCAGGGCCGTCCTAGCGAGCGGGTGGATAAAAGAGACGCGGGTCTCCTGCGGCCAGTAGCCCCCCGAGTCGACGCGCGCCTCGGTGGTGCTGATCCGGAGCAGCGGCCCGCAGGCCTCGACATACTCCAGGACCTTGTCGTCTGGGAGGTCGGCGATGACGGCCAGCTCCTGGATGGTAGGATCCTCGTACGTGACGACGAGGGTGCGAAGGATCTCCTTGACCACCTCCAGCCCCTCTCTCTTGTTGGTGTCCCCGAGCACTTGGGCCCAGGCCTGCTCGATCAGCACCGACACGTCCTGCGGCAGCCGCTGCAGCGCCTCGCGGACGCGGACAAAGGTCGCAGGGAGCTGCATAAGCAGGCTGCAGACCACGTCGACCCACAGCGTGCTGCTCTCGGCCCGCTTGACGAGGCTGCTAAAGACAAAGTACTCGAGGGCTAGGCTGTACCCCTTGGCCTCGCCGAGCGCCTTGACCCTGTCGCGCGTATACGTGGTCAGGAACTGGAGCTGCCGCGCACTCCTCGAGCTGCTGTTGAGATCGATCCTGCGCACTGTGGCCGTCTCGGGTGCATCCTCCTCCCCGGGAAGGTCAAGGGCCCTCCTGATATCGGGACGGTCACGGCTGAGCAGCATCCACTTGGCCTTCTCCCGCAAGGCATCCCCCTCTGGACCGTCCTCGCCCTGGAGCATCGCGGACAGGCAGGTCAGGAGCTCCGTCCTCGCGTCGTCCTCCTTGAGCGCGTGCACGTTGGCAATGACAAAGTAGACCTCCTCGACGGCGGCATCCTGGAGCATGTCGGCCAGGCCCCTCCAGAGCTTGCCCACGCTCGCACTGCCCCGCGCACCGCCTCCACCCCGGGACGAGGGGGCCTTGTCAGCAAAAACCTTGACGTACTGCGCCAGTTCGCGCCGCTGGACGATGAGCTGCCACAGGAGCGACCGGACGACGTTCTCTACGGTGCTGCCCTCGGCGCTCGGGTCGCAGAAGAAGTAGGCGTACATGATGGTCTTGGTCGACGAGGGGTCCCTCTCGGCTGCGCGGACAAGGTCGTCCCTCTTCTTCCGGAGCACGTCCACGGCGACCGCGGCCGCCTTGGTCTTGCCCAGCCCTTCGTTCCCAGACACCCACAGGCACTGAACAGGGTCTGCCTGGCCCGCCCACCGTTCGAACTCGGGCTCCTCGAGCAGCCAGCGCGAGTCACCACTGAGGTTCTCGGCGCTCTCGAGCTTGCGCTCGGACACGACCACGTTGAGGCTCTGGACGAGACGCTGAAAGGTGGCGTCGTCGACGACGGACTGGCGCGACGCGCGCAAGCGGGCCTTGACGAGGGGCCCCGCGCCCTGGACGGCCTCTCGCACAAAGTGCAGCACGTACTTGTACTCGGCGTCCTTGGCGTCGTCGAAGCGGTTCAGCTGCCGGTGGTTGCGGCCGAGGCCAAAGTGCTTGGCGTGGGCCAGGGCCAGCGTCGCCGACTCGCGCGAGACGACCATGTCCCCGCGCCCGACCTTGGGCGCCCCCTTCCACCGCTCCTGGAGGTAGTTGGTCGGCACGAGCTCGTAGAGGCAGAAGACGGTCGGCCGGGGCTCCTTGGCTGCCAGCCGCGCAAAGTCCTCGCGCAGCTCGTGGAGCGAGTCGCGGTGCGGGTCCAGCATCTGCAGCATTTGCGACCGGTACCCCTTGCCGTTGAAGTTCTCGAGCAGGCCGGCCAGCAGCATGCCGCGGAACGACTCGGGCGCGCCCCCAAACGGCGTGCCGAAGAAGAGGGCGCCCGCGAAGCACTCGACGATGCGCGTGTACGCTAGCTCCTCGGGCTTGGACGCCGCCAGAGTCAGCGCCTTGGCCAGCACGAGACCGCCCATGCTGTGCGCGAGGAAGATGAGGGGCCGCGTCGGCTCGTTGCGCGCCTCGCTCCTCCGCTGCTCCGCCAGGCTCACAAGCAGCAGGCTCGCCACGTTGTACAGCGTCTGCTCCTTGGCGTCGGACCCGAGCCACCGCGAGTCGTAGTGGTACAGCATGACCCGCGCCCCCGGGATCGCGTCCGGGAGACCGTCTTTGGCGTCCTTGAGCCACTGGAAATCAGTCATCTCGGAGCCGAAGCTCTTGCTGGGGTCAGCCCCCAAGCCGGGGACGGCCACGATGCTGGAAGGCTTATTAGCTAGATGCTCCACGACCCATATCGCCACCGATGGACTTGCTCGACATTGATGCTTCTCTCCGTCGCATCGCGCGCGTTGGGGTCCGGATACAGAATCTCCATGACGCGGCTCGTACCCAGACTCTTGGCCTGGTGTGCAAGGGAATGTTTGTGATGCAGAGACAATGGCAGAGGGAACAACCCAGCCAGGAGCGAGGGTCAATCTTGGTCCTATATGCAGTGCACCCAACTGTGTCGAAACTTCCCGCCTCCTCCCATATTCACCCGTACGGATCGTGATTCGCCTCACGAGGCCAGGGTCCTCAACGCCCGTCAGCCCTAGTCGCGCATCTCTGTCCGAAGGTGCGGGGACCTATCTAATTTTATCCCCTAAGCGACCGCCATATGCACGCTGCATTAGGGCTGACGGGGACGTCTCATGTCACGCCAGGGGGTGACGGTCAGATCATCGGGTAGGTAGAACACATGTCTTCGATCGACGAAGAGCACTCGGGTGTCCAGAGTCGGCTGGTCAAGGACGGCGTATCGTGAAGAGCGGCTTCTGATATGCTTCCCGTGATTGTGAGGGCTGACGAGTCGACAGTCGGTCATTGTCAGCTCATGTGTGCGTGGTGAAGTCGGGAGGTCGACGACCAGAGACGAGGTGGGAGGGCGGGCAGTAGCGCGCGGGCGGGAAGGAACGCAGTGGGGGAGGGAAAGAACGTGGCAGGGGTAGGAAATCACCTCACAGGGGGTGGTCAGGGATTTTGTGGGCGGGGAACAGGCAGGGAATGGATGTGCGACGCATGCCGGGCCGGTGAGCCGCAGAGGGCGGGACGGGACAAGTGGAGACTGGTTGCAAACAGCTACCCTAGGGCTCGCCTAGCTCTTGAACTAAGGTCTAGGGCTAAGGCCTACTTAGTTAGATAGTAGGGGCCATTATTTTCACTATTTAAAGGATAAATAAGTAAGTACTTTCTCTCTTAGCTAATAGATTGGCTATGCTATTATTTTACTTTTATAGTATAAACTAACTTTTAGATAAAGACACGATAATTTCTTGTATAAAGTCCTAACACAATATTAGTATAAATACTTAATAATAAAATATTCTATAAAATAGTCTCATTTCTACCTATATTACTATATTATATATAGTTTAGTTATGTCCTCTTTATATAATTAGTTAAGTATAATATTAAGCACAAGGGCGTTCTAACGGGCACTATAAAGGATAAGGTATAGAGTAGGTCCGCGAGGCTAGCAGCGGCTAGGTAAGCGTCGGACCGGGCGCGACTACGCTACTAGGTCTAGGGCTTATATAGCTAAGCTATAAGTAGCTTAGCAAGGCCTGCGGGAATATTCTTATATAGCGGCTATAAGGGCCTTAGAGACTCCTTAGAGATTAATATAGTTACTATAGACCCCCTACCTTATAGCTAAGGAGCTATATAAACGCAGCGATTAAGCAGCTACAATAGATAATTATACACCTCTTCACTCTTCTCTATATTCTATTTCTAATATATAACTTATTTTTAGCTAGAGCTATATAAAGTCTATAAATCTTTTCATTACTTAGTTAATATCTCCGTATAGTTTAGCCTGTAGCTACTAGTACTAAGATATCTGGCATACTAGATGGCCTTCTACGCTTATAGAGCTATCTTTTTTTATACTAAAAAGAATGAAATAAAAGTGATAGAAAGCAAGGGGGGGTATAGCGTATTTTGACCTTTCACGGACTGTTTTTATAGTAGCGTTTTATTTAAAGGGAAACCTTTGCATAGTCTATGGAGCCCTCCTGTCTAAACGATGCATTGGACAAAAACCCTTCTTGACGACCAAGCCCAGCCTGCCCTGGAATTGTCAACGTCCTAGATAGTAGTCGATATTGAGGACAGGAGCCCTGGAGGCCGGGTGAGCGTCTTGCGTGGCCGTTTACTCCGAGTTGTTGCAGTACAAAGCCTTGGGGCCGCCGAGGAATCCTCTGTTATAAGCGTTGTAGCAATCCTTGCTAATCTTCCCATCCACGAGCAGGTCCAAGAGTTCGTCGTTCTCAGTGTTGACGATGACCTTCCAGCCTGTGCCATCTCCCTTTCCGACTGGGTCAACGTAGCCCCTGTTGTTTTCCGCCCAGTAGCAGCTTCTGTTCTTCGCTTTCATGTTGTTGGACAGACAATTCTCTGCTGTCACGATGGTAGCGACCATGAGGATGCCGGCCACGATTGAGCGCATGATGGATAAGTGTGGGGTGTGATGGTAGTTGAGGTGTCGTGAAACTTTTAGTCAAGCCTTTGGAAGTGGGTGGTGTACGTTGGTTTGATGGCTGAGTGAAGGTCAGAAGGTGGTGGGCAGGAGCTTCCATTAAATACAATTCTCGGACCAGGGGGTCTCTCTACGTCTGCGTAGAGTAGTATGCTCCCCAGATTCCAGTTCTCAGCCTCATTTCCGTCGGGCACTCGGCTCCTCGGCTTAGCGAACGGAGCCCCGTGCCGCTGCTCGCTACGCAAGACAATGGCTGGAATTCTGCAGGCAAAGCACACCGCTCCGTGCCGTTCCGGCCGTGTTTCACTTGTTTCCAACGGAATCTCGCAGTCATATCAACGCATCATCGCTTCAAGTTACTTTTTAATGGCCGCTGGAAAATAAACCTTTTTATTGTTCATGGGCCAAATCGCCGTGCGAGACGCCACTTCTTCACCCCTGCGTGCAAGTGACCTGCTGATGGCTCTTCTGGACCCGAACTTGGCAAACCGGTGCGTAGGTCCTTGTACTGTAGAGTTTTACAAGCTATGGGGCAGAGTTAGTACCTTGATCCCAGCCCGATCTCTTCCAGGGGCGAAGTGCCACACCCCTTTCAAACTTGGAGGTTGTTACGACAAATTGGGTCCTTTATGAGAATGAGTCTTTTGACTCATGGTTACATTCCACTTCATACTCTCCCTATTAGAGACTGGTGCTGCCCAATAGAGCTTGTAATGTAGTGCATGATAATATACGTGTATTATGTAAAGGGCCAGTGTGATGAGACACGGGTAGAGACGGTGAGACCCAGTCGGAATGGGAACACGTAGGCACAGCACACTGTAAGTTAGCGCCTGAAAGACATTGACACATTCACGGGACGGCAGAGGTAGCTGACTTGTGCCGTACCTGTCTCATACTAGCAGATCAAACATGCCTATTCTCCGAAGGGAACATGCCGGGCAAGCTCAATCACACCTCATCAATGATCAAATCAAGGGAGATCTCAAATTCAAACACCAAAGCTCCGCTACATGTGGCAGCCCTAGGTGGTGCTCGCAGGTCTGTCATTTCCTCCAAGCCATTACTCCCCGCAAGGTCGCTATGTCCAGCCTGTGCTCGGAGTACTCCGAAAACCTAGGTCTTCAAGTTACATGGACATGTCTGCACTAGATGTGCGTGCAGCAATCGCATCCATTTCAACAAAGAGAGCCGGCACTGTAACCAAAACATGCATCCACGGCCGATGCCGCCCTTGCAAAAGCCAAGAAGGAGTTGCGACAAGCACATAGCTCCCGGGTTTTAATGAGGCTGGTGACGCCATGACCTTGTCCGGAACAGCCTCTGGATGGCGGCAAGCGGGCCTGTGGAGGGGCTAAGAGACGTGCCCAATGCAGCTGCGGTATCCTAGACACCACCGTGCCAGGTGCATGAGCCCCTCCGAGCTCAAGACATCGTCTCTTCGAGGTGGGGATTCTGTGGACACCTGTGGCATGGCAGCCCGTTGACAGATGCATGAGGAATCTGAAGCGGCCGACTTGACCGAAGGCTCGCCCTCACAGCGCTTGTTGTGTTTTTGCCATGGTTTTCATGGGAAAGAACAGCTTTTCATCAGGTGAACCTTATTTGGGAAACCACAGAAGTAGCCGTGTCCAGTGCAACCCGCCCTATGGTATCACCGCACGGTAGACTCATCCGCTCCGTTCGTACGTCCTCTCATCTCCGTTATTGTCTTGCACCGCCCCCTTCGGCTATGCTCCATGACGTGTCTCATCGTGCTGAGCTGTTGTATATTACCTAACATACGACGGGCTCCTCGAGATGGACACCTAAAAATCATGATGGCGAAGCGGGTTGTCGACATTGTGAAGCATGCCCACTTGTTTGAGTCATCTGCGCCGATGGCATCTCTTTCAGGGGCTCCGTCGCCATTGACGCCGAAATTTTGGGGAGGTCATGTCGTCGGTGCCGTTAGAAACAGCAGTTTGGCAGCTTCTCAAGCCGCTTGTGCCAAGCAGCCTGATCAGTTAGGCAGCGCACTCGGCCTACGTTTTAGCCTAGGCTACTTAAGGGCCTTTTTCGCGGCTTCCTTCCTTCTTTATATCTTGTTCATACAGTCAAATTGACTATCTGGTTTAGCTGCTTCGTGGAAAATCACATAACAGGTGAGGGTGCTCGATCTTGTGGTGGCAGGGAAAGATATAGCTTGCGTTGAGGAGACGAACAACAGGCACAATACATATGTGTGTCGAGTCGAAGGGCGGCAGGGGGGTCTCTTCTCACGCTTCTCTCCCACAGGGACGACGGCATCCTCCCTTCTGTTCCTTTTCTCTCCGGCCAGCGACTCAAAGTGACCGTTAGCTATGGCCAAGCCAAGGGATTGCTCTCGCCACCATGGACTTGCTTTCAAAGGTTGTCAATAGTCACGGTCGGCCTTTGTGGACTTGGAAATGTCGGTCGAGATGTAAGGGCCAAGAATCACTGCCCTGGGCTTCATACCCACAGAGACCAGAGAACACAAGATTCTGGATTTTCAAAGCGACCTCGAGTTCCATGATATTTCGTCTACCCTGATGGAGTGGCAGGGTTGTACCTAGCTCACAAGGTTTCCCCTCTGCACACAGGGCCAGCGCATCAACTTGGCCAGGTCATCCTCCGCATCTCACAAGACCAGCGTGTGCAATGGGCCATGATTCCTCTGCGCGTGCGCATCCCAAGCGGCTCCGCCTACAGTGACAAGCACGTGTTTATCATGCGCCTGGGCAATAGCGGTGCGCTGGCCCAAAGCTTTGGGCGTGAGACGCGCCTCGCCGACGGTGTGGAAACCAGACCGGTCGACTGCTGGCGGGAGGAAGCCAAGATGAGCGCCTGTGCCGTTTTCCTGGGCACGCATGGGCCTTGTGGGGACTGTCCAGGAGCCGTGGGTGTCTGAGGATCAAGGCTCTGGCATGTTGGTGCCAAAGTTGAGCTCCTCAACATTCACATTGCCGACTGGCAGACGACGCAGGACAGCGACTCGGCCGCGCCGTTGTGGCGCACGCACGTTCGTGCCATCCGCCTCGTCTTCAGACATGCCCTCTGGGGATAAGCGCTATATCTCGTTCATTTCGGTGGAGTGAGGTGCATTGAATCTTGGACTGGACGTCGCGTCTTGATGTTGGAGGGACGCGCCCTCGCAGCATGGATGCGTCCATACGGTATAGAAGCGGGAGAGAGTAGCAAATTCCATGAAATTAAACGAGGTCCGACCATGAAAAATGTCGCAAGTGCCACGTCATGCAAGCCGACAATGAGAGGGAAAGAAGGAGCGAGCGACAAGCAGACAGGTGCTGGGGAAGGCACGCTTGACAGCACGCGATCAAGATCGCATACCCTATAGTACTTCTGCGTCCGGGACCCCATCCTCAGAACATGAACCCAGCGGCACAGCCGCTCAAGGGAGCAGCTCTCGTCTTTGCCGGAACGCGTGTACATCATCGTCCTCCTCTTGGAGAGCATAAACGGCGCGAGTCCCAGCACGACAAACGGACACAACTTCAGGTCCAACATGTCGTCCAACGGGATGTTGTGTAATGCACTGAAAGTTGAAGGCAAACCGGCTGCCCACCTTTGCAACAACATGCTTGGCGACGTGGAAGAGACCCGTGGATCCACACTCGTGTATGCAGCCGGACTCCTTGCCCGAGGGTTTCACCGATATGTACATCGAGCACTAATTAATTAAACGCCAATCTCGTTTCCCATACCCCACACGGAAGTGATCGCTAGTGTCACAAGTTCGCGCGGATATGCACGATTAAACTTACATGACTGGGGCCTGTCCATCAGGGGGCAGTTATCCACGGTTGTTCCGGGCGACGATCTCGATTTCCGGAGCGCCGAACATGGCATGCAATCCTTCAGCAAGCTGTACCTGATCCCAGCCGATGCAGATGTCCGATGCAGTTTCCACGCTCTCCGCTTGGCAAGCATACAATGCGGGCGATCGGACGAGCGGATGTCGCCGACGGCCAGCCATCGAAGAATTGATCCACTTGCCACGGCATGGCAACACATGCCGCCGACTATTATGTGGGAGCGGCCACGCACCGGATGCAGCTTGGCAGCCTGCGCGATTTCATGATCCTCATGGATGTTTGGCATGCTCGCCGACTCAATGCTGGCCAAGCTCCAGTTCTTGGTATCACGATCCGGGATGGCACGAAACGTGCTGACGCTGCCTCCCGTCACGAAGGCTATCGACTGTCGAGCACTAGACTTGCGATGCACAGTCGCTCTCCAAGGGTCTGGAAGCGGCGTGACCCAAAGGAACAAGTGCCCGACGGACGACTGGGGTCGACCGACTCAGCCACGACGGGGCCCACGGTCGGAGTCGGGCCGTGTTGGCGGTTGAGGCCTGTCGGACAGAGGGCATGGACAATCGTCGCCATCAAAGGAGATCATGTACACGTGCCAGTATCGATCCATGGCGCTGGGCCAGATGGCAGAACAGACATGTAAGGTAGCAGCTAAAAATCAATGTAACGCAGTACATCCCTGTACTAAGGTACATATACCTAAGCGACAGCCGAGTACAGCTGCAGAGTGGGTGGGTCAGGGTGTAGGTTCGAAGCAGGGGACGTCTTCGTGAGATCGGGCCCTGGTAAGGCCTGGAACCAGGTGATGACGTACTCTATAGTTGTAGTTGCCTCTTGGGGAAGCGTTTGAATTTCCCGATATCCACATCTCGCATCGGCACTGCTGATTGCCATGCTGCGGCAGCTGCTGCGGCCCGCGTCTAGTTGAAGCCAACCCCCATCCCGGTAAATGGGGAAAGGTTTTCCATCCGACGCCCATTTCGAGAAACGGACCGGAGCTGCCATGTGATTCATCTCCTGCCAAACGTACATGTACCGCATGTACGTCCAGGCTGGGTCAAGATCGTCCACCTTCCTAGTGCATGCTATGGATCGACTGAACTAGAGTACACAGCCACGGACGATGGACGGTCATGCTCATCAGGTCTGGCACTACGCGCGGTGGCATGACTGGATATGCATGACAAGGGGGCTGCATCAGCGTTGAGTATCGCGTCCGCAAGCCAACATGAACGTATGTAGACTAGACTGGACGTTCAACCCCTCTCTGGCTCCCATGCTGCCAACCCAACAGCGACGACAAACATCAATGCACCTGGCGGAGGACTCGGCAAGCGCGCTCCTGACGGTCGAAGCAGAGTTGCGGTGAGTGTATCTCGGGCACGATGCCGGTACCACGTAAATGCTGTATCACGCGGCCATGTCGTGCCCACACGCGCGAACAGGAATCCCTGTGCTCCGGCCTCGATCCATGTCAGGGGCGCGCTACGCGACCCCCGTTGTAGAATAGACTACGGTGCATTGGGCAAATCTAGGAGCATGGGAGACGACAACATGCTCTGGATGACGAGTCCATGGATGGTCTCTGCAGGATCAACAATCATCTTAGCCAAGGCGCAGGCCGCTGTTGACGGCTATATAAACCCAACTGTTTCCTGCACAAATTGAAGTCTCAGACAGAGATACAGGAACCATTCCACCACACAACTCCTCTACAACTCCAAAGCACCCCACCACCACCACAATGTACCTCGCCTCTTTCTTTGCCGTTCTCAGCACGGCGACGGCCATGTGCCACCATGGCACAAAGCTCGCCGCCAGACAAGCAGCCAAAACCTACAGCTACCACGGCACCAGCGGTCCACTCTTGTGGCAGACACTCGATCCCGACTTCGCCATCTGCGGCACAGGCACGAACCAGTCCCCTATCAACCTGAACAATAGCATCCAGAGGGTCCCGGGCTCCTCGTACAATCTCAACATTAACACGTACCTCACCGGTGTTCAGCTGGAAAACCTCGGCCACACAATTCAAGCCAACGTCGACGGCTCGGCGACCTTTGACGGCGAGGAATACTCACTCGTCAAGTTTCACTTTCACACGCCCAGTGAGCACCACATCAGGGATGAGCACTATCCCATGGAGATGCACTTTGTCTTCCAGAACGCAGGTGCGTCCCCTCTCCCACGTCAAAGCAAAGTAGAACCGACAATGCTGATACTGAAGCGTCCACAGCCGAGGAGCTCGCCGTCATCGGGTTCATGATTGACGTCCCTGTCCTCTTGGATTTGCCCACTTTCACCCTGTCTTCCCTCCTCATCAACGTGAACCTCATCCCGAACGAGGGCGACGTCGTCAACACCGGGCTCGTCACATTTCTGGATCTGATCGCACACATCAACACCTCCAACGTTTTCAAATACTCTGGGTCGCTGACGACGCCGCCATGCGCCGAGGGGGTCCGCTTCAACGTCGTGGAGAAGCCATTGATGCTAAACGCCGTCTCGTACCGGAGCATCAGACGCATCATGAAGTTCAACAGCCGCCCCACCTCCAACTTCCCTGGCCAGCCGAACCTACTGTCTCTGGTGTAGAGCACTTGACATGAAACGCTCTCGTAAAAGTCGGACAAGAGCCATACCGCGCCTAGAGGTGCACGGAAGAGTTGGGAGCCATGTTGCCGAGTTCAGTTGATGTGCAGTGCAGGGAAAGGGGTTCTATGGTTCTATCTTGGTGGAACATGATATTGTGGAGCGAAAGTAGTGACGCCACATACTGCTGTAGAGTAATTGCAGTTATCAAAGCGTGACCCCTCACTGTACGACAAATATCAAGGGCTGTTAATGGTTGAGTGATAATGTCGGAGGATGGGGATGTAGATTCTCAGGCACAAATGCGTTCTGCACAGCATGAGTTGAGGTGAGGTGCAATGTGGGTCTGCGAGGCCGGCAACGGCCGGAGAAGCGTCGGACCGGGCGCGGCTACGCCACTATGTCTAGGGCTTAGGCAGTGCAGCCACAGGTGGCTCGGCCAGGCTAGTGAATATTTCGGTGTGAAGGCCACAAGGGCCTTGGAATCCCTCAGAGATTAATACAGTCACGATAGACCCCCTACCTTGCAGCCAAGGAGTAGCGTGAAAACAGCAACTTAGCAGCTACGATAGACAATTGTGCACCTTTTCACTCTTCTCCGTGTTCCGTTTCTGACATAGATCTAGGTTAGTGCAGGCGCTAGACTAAAGTCCTAAAGCTGTATAAGCTCTAGAACTAAGTTCTAGGACCTAGGGTTACTAAGTAAGGGCTAGGTAAGTATTTACTTAATATATATAATATAACTTTTTTAAAGGTTATATAAGTAAATTATAGATTTATTATTAAAATAGATTAAGCTAAGTCTTAGATACTTTACATAGGCTCCTAGTATCTTATTTAGTTTATATAGTTAATAATTAGTCTTAAAGTACTATAATACTATGCTAGGATAGGGTAGCTCACTTTCTTAGGGATTAACTAAGTAAGACTTTTATTAATAAGGGTAATTATTTAAGAAAGTAAATAAAAAAAATTTATAAAAAGACTTAATTAATAATAAAGATATAAGTTAATAATTAAATAATAAGATTAAATCTTCTAGTATAACTATACATATTATCCTATTAGTAATAAGTTTCTAGAAAATTATATACTTATAAAAGTACTTATATTTTATTTTACTAAGTTACTATAATAGCTACGCCTAGTATAACATTCGGGTCAGGCTAGCTACTAGGTAGATAGACTAAAGTTAGTTTATAAGCTAAGTATACTAGGTTATTAAAGACTTAAGCGGTCGGGTTATAGTTAATATATAGAGATAGTAGTAATCTAAGTATTAATTATTATATTAATAGCTAGGGAGTGTAATATTCGGGTCAGACTAGCTACCGGGTAGATAGACTAAAGTTAGTTTATAAACTAAGTATACTAGGTTATTATAGACTTAAGTAATTAAATTATAGTTAATATATAGAGATAGTAATAATCTAAGTATTAATTATTATATTAATAATTAAGGAGCTAGGTTAAGACTAACTATAATAAAGTATAGCTTCTTATATACTATAGTAATTATTAAATAATTATAAATAATTAAAGGTAATTATAAGTAATTAAATATAATTAATTACTAAGTTTATAGTATTATATTAAGTAATTAATATAATTTATATATAGTTAGTTAGAAAAAGTAAGGTATATATAAGAGGTATATATTATAATATTCGGGTCAGGCTAGCTACCGGGTAAATAAACTAAAGTTAGTTTATAAACTAAGTATACTAAGTTATTATAGACTTAAGTAGTCAGGTTATAGTTAATATATAGAGATAGTAGTAATCTAAGTATTAATTATTATATTAATAGCTAGAGAGCTAGGTAAAGACTAACTATAATAAAGTATAGTTTCTTATATATTATAATAATTATTAAATAATTATAAATAAATAAAGGTAATTAGGAGTAATTAAATATAATTAATTATTAAGTTTATAATATTATATTAAATAATAAATATAATTAGTATATAATTAATTAAAAAAAGTAGGGTATATATAAGAGGTATATATAGTTATATATTAAGTTATAATATAATATCTTTTTTATTTAATTTAAGAGTTTAATTATATTACCTAGATACTTTATATATTTTATAAAAATAATAAATAAGGGGATTATTATAAAATAATAGATAGTTATAATTATTATATAGAATATACTTATTATAGTTATTCTTGCGATATATCTAGGACCCTTTAATCTATAAATATATAAGATTATAGTTATTTTTTATTTATATATTAATTTCCTAGTATCTTATATTATTATAGAAAAGTATTATCTAGAATTAATAAAAGAAAGTATTAAGAATAAGCTTAAGGAGCTCTAGAAGAAAATAAATAAGAGTTATACTTATTTATAATATTTATATTAATAATATTATAAAGTTATTAAAAAAGGTCGCGATATTATTATATAAGGCCTTTATTCTTTAGATAAGTTAGAGAAGAAAGAGCGCGAGGAGGCTAAAATAGTTACTAATATTTAATTATTTAATAGCTTTAGTATTATTAATTAGTTTATTATAAGTAAGTTTATAGATCTATTATTAATTAAGCTTTTTAAAATTTTTAATAATAAAACTTCTTTAATAAAGATTAATAATTTTTAAAATATTTAGGAGGTTTTTATATATTTTTACTTAATAATTAGCCTTTTTATTTAATAAAATATTTAATTTTTTTATTAATTTTTTATTTATTAATAATTTTTTCTAATTTATATTTTTTTTTATAAATTTTAATATTTATTTATAATTTTATATTTTTTAATACTTTTTTAAATAATAAAATATAAAAAATTAAATATATTCTTATACCTAAGGGTAATAAAAGATTATAATTAATATTTAATATAACTTTTTTAATCTTAAATAATTATAATTTTTTATAATTAAGCTTTAATAAAAATTAAGTTATTATAAAATTTTTATATAATAAATAAGCTATATTTTCTTTTTTAAAAATTAATCTTTTTAATCTTTTAAGATTATAATATTTTAATATTTATATTTATATAAATTTAAATTATTTTTTTATATATTTATATAATAAGTATAATTAATCTATTTTAAGTATAGCTTTCTTAATAAAAGGTTTATTTTTTAATATTTTATTATTAAATTTAGGTTTATATTTATAATTAATATAAAATAATAAAATCTTTATTAATTTTATAAATATATTATTATAAATAAGTTAAATAAGTAATAGTTTTAAGATCTAATTATTTTATTTATAATTAATATAATACTATAAATATTATTTAAGTATTTAATTTAATCTTTTTATTTAATTATTTATTTATAAATAATATACTATATTAAGTTTATATTTAATTCTAAATTATATTATTAAAGCTTATTAAAACTTAAAAATAAATATTATTTTTTTATCTAAAATAATTTTTTTTAAGAGGCTATAATTAATTATAATATATTTAAGTATTATATATATAAGTATTTCTATATTTATTATTTCTTAATATAATAAGAAATATTTAAATTTATTTATTTAATTTATAATAATAAATATATTATTCTATTTAATATTAGATCCTAGTTTTTTAAATTTAGGTAGCTTTATAATATAATTAAAAGTTATTAATTTTTATAATTATAAAAATATTAATAATAGCTTTAGTTTTTTATAAGGCTTATAATATATTATTTTATTATATATATAATCTTTATATTATTTAATAATATATATAATATTTAATTTAATCCTTAAATAATTATATATTTATTTAATTTATTTAAAAGTTTTTTTAATTCCTTAATATTTTATTATAAAATATATATAAATATTTATAAAGATTTTATTATATAATAATAAAAGTATCTATATAATCTTATTTTTATAGGGTACTTTCTTTAAATTAATTATATATTTTTTTAGGATTTTAAGTTTATTATTAAATATTTATTATATAATCTTATTATAATAAGTAATATCAATTTCTACCTTAAATATTAAGAAATTAAGTATTATTTATATATAGTTTTTTTAATTATTTTATTAAAATATTTATTCTTTTATTTTAAATATTTTAATATTATAATCTAATTAATAATTAAATATATTTATATAATTATTTTTTAATCTTTTTTAATAAATAATTTTAATATTATAATTTATAAAAAACTTAATATAATATACTTATTATATATTAAGTTTATATATTATTATAAAATAAATAATATTTTTATAATTAATATAAACCTTAGTCTTAAACTTAATCCTTAATATATAATATTTAAATTCTTTAATTATAGAAATAATAATAAAGAATTCTTTATTATAAATAAAGTAATTTAATTCTATATTATAAAACTTTTTTAAGAAAAAAATAATTAAATATATATTATTATTATTATTTTTTTAATTAATTTATATTCTTATAATATAATTTAATATATTTATTTTTAATTTTAATAATTTCTTAAGATTATAAATTATAAATATAATATTTAAAAAAATATTATTTTATATAATTTTAAATATTTTTTATTATTCTTTTTTTTATTAGAATTTTTTTTTATTTTTTATAAATTTAATAAATAATATTATAATCTTATTAAAATTATAAATAAAGTATTAATAATAATTTATAAAGCTTATAAAGGCTTATATTTTTTTAAATATTATTAATATTAATTATTTTTTAATTATATTAATCTTTATTTATTTTATTAGGATTTTATTAGGTTTAATTATATATCTTAAAAAGACTATTTTTTATATATAAAATATAGTTTTTTTTAAATTTAATAAGAGGTTTATATTTTATAATATTTTTAATATTTTATAAATATATTCTTTATATTTTTTAAAAGTATTTAAAAAAATTAAAATATTATCTAAATATATTATAATAAAAATATTTAAATATTCTTTAAATATATTATTAATTATTTATTAAAAAATAATAAAAATATTAATAAAATTAAATAATATTATTAAATACTTAAATAAACTAAGTTTAATATAAAAAGTTATTTTTTATTTATTTTTTTTTTTTATTTAAATAAAATTATAAGCTTTTTTAAGATTAAAAATAATAAATTATTTTTTATTATAAAGCTTATTTTTAAGTTTATTAATAAATAATAAAAGTATTCTATTTTTTATAATAATTTTATTTAATTAATAATAATCTATAATTAGTTATAGTTTTTTATTTTTTTTAAGTATAAATATAATAAAATAGCCTATTTTTAATTTTAAAGTCTAAATATAGCCTTTTTATAGTATTTTATTAATATATTTTTATAATACTTTAAGTTATTTTTTATTAAGGTTATAGAATTAATAGAACTTAATTAAGGTTTTTTTTTTAAGATAAATTTTATAATCTTATTAATTATATTATAATAATCTAATTTTAAGTATTTTATTAAATAGCTTATTATATTTCTAGTATTCTTATAGAATATTCTTTATATATTCTTTTTTTATAATAAGCTTTTTTTTTTATTTTTTTTATAAAGCTTAATTTATTTTATATATCCTTTAAATAATATTTATAATAATATATTTATAGTATTTATTTTATTTATATTATAATCCTAGTTATAAAGCCTTTTTAATTAATATATTAGTTTTTCTTATTTTTTTAATTTATTTATTATTTATTAATATAGCTTTTTTAATAATTAAATTATTATAAATATTTATTTATTTTTTTTAATTAAATAATAATTATTATATTATTATATCTATTTATATTAATTAGTTTATATATTAATTAATTATTAGGTTATTTTTTAATAATTATAAATAACCTAAAATTATATTATATTTATATAAGTCTATAATATTAAAGATAATTTATTTATAATATCTTTATATTAAAATATTAAACTAATTAATCTTATAGTTAATAATTCTATTATTATAATTAAATATTTATCCTTTAATATTAAAAAGCCTATAAAATAAAGCTTTTTAATTCTATAATAACTAATATTAATTAATTATTATTAATAAGATATAGTTTCTTATTACTCTATTATTTAATAATATTTATAAATAATACTTATATATCTAGACTTCTAAGACTATTTTCTAGCCTCTAGCTATCTTAGCTAAGCAAAAGGTCTTTAGGTTTTCTTTATTATCTTATGCCCTTTTTATAAGCAATATTAGTAGTTTTTTACTAGGTAGGACTCTATATTAATATTATTATCTCTATATATATAGCTACTATTATATAAGCTTAGGTAAATAATAGGGTAGTTTTTAAGTCCCTTATCCTTATAAAGGTACTAGGTATAGCTATAGTAGTAGACTTTATAGTCTAATATATATCCCTTATAGTATTTATACTTTATATACTATAAGTATCTATACCCTTATAATACTAAGTATTCTTTTATTTCTATATAATATTATAATTAGAGTATCTCCTTAGCTTCTTTATACTATTCTCGCGGTGTATTTCTTAACTAAATATAATTATAGTTACTAATATCTTCTTAAGTATATAATAATTATTTATTATTAAGGTATTAAATATATTTCTTATATACTTAATTATATTCTATAGTATATTCTTTAATCTAATTCTTTAATAAGTATATAATTTATTTATTCTATAATTAATATATCTAGTCTATAAGACTATATTCTTTTCTTTTTAGTTATTTTTTTTCTTAATATTTTTATATATAATATTAATTAAATACTTTCTATTTTATATATTTCGGGTAGTCTATAGATAAATATTATTCCTATTAAATCTAGTTATATATATATACTTCGGGGTATTTTACTAATTATTATAGTATAATATATCCTATCTTTACTTCTAAGTATATATACTTATAATACTTAGCTTCTTCCCTTTTATATAGGTTATAGATTATATAATTACTAGGTCCCTAATAAGGTAGATTATATACTATGCCTTCTATTATGCGTACATTTAGTAGAAATAATAAATATATAATATCTACGAAAGTTCGGTATACCTATCTATATTAAGGTATAGCGCTAGGTAATCTCCTAGTAGTATCCTTTAGTCTATTACCTATTAAATACCTCCCTAAAGGGTCTAGGCAATAATAACTATCTATAAGTCTTCCCCTTTTAAGAGTAGATTATAGTAGTCTATTACTACTTATATCTATTCTTATTATATCGCTTATCTATACTATAGGTTAGTTTCGAGTATGCGTTTTTCTTATAGTCGTTCTTTATAACTATTAACTAAGTTAGTATCCGATAATTCTTTAGTAGTTTATAAGACTTATTTTATTATAGCGATCGTGCGCTTATATAGTGTTACGACCCGACATGCGGCCGCATGCGCCTCTCACGTGCCCCCTACTTTTTCCTCTAATTATATCATAAGCCGATACTATACCTAATAGTCGATTATAGGCGTGCGATACTAATAAGTAACTATACTATAAGACGCTTATAGATAATAGTTAACTATTATTAATTATAATCTACTTATTTAGTATATAAGAAGCTATACTTTATTATAGTTAGTCTTTACCTAGCTTAATAATTATTAATATAATAATTAATACTTAAATTATTACTATCTTTATATATTAACTATAACCTAACTACTTAAGTCTATAATAACCTAGTATACTTAGTTTATAAACTAACTTTAGTTTACCTACTTTATAACTAGCTTAACCTAAATATTATATATTAATAGCTCTTATTTAATATATTACTTTATTAAGTACTTAAGTAATATAATAATAGCTAGCGAATCCTCTATATCTAAGACTAATAAAGTAATTATTAAATATACTAAACTTATTTAAATAGCTTAATTTATAAATATAAATAATAACTCTAATAATAAAAATATTAAAGCTTTTAAAAGATAAATATAGGAACTTTAATAAGCTATATAATAATTTATAAATATATAATAATATAATAAAAAAGCTTATAATATATCCTATAGAATATTCTAAGAAAAAATAACTATATATATTTAATAATAAGAATAATTATATAATAAAATAAATAATATTAATAATAATATTATTTAATAAGTTATTAATAAGGACCTAAAAGAGATTATAAAACTATATTAACTAGGACTATTCGATAGAATTATTAAAGACCTTTAGGGGTTCTTAATATAACTTAAGGCCTATTAATAATAATTCTTTACCTTATTATATACTAAAGAAAATAAGATCTAATATATATCTAGATACTTATTTAAAGCTACTTTATATTAATTTAAACCTATACTTAAGGATTTTATAATTAATCTTTATAAAAAAAAAAAAAAAAATTAAATATATTTTTATATATTATATTAATTTTAAAGATATATTAAAAATAACCTTTAATATTATTAATAAAGAATAATTAATAAAAAACTAATTAAAAATACTAAAATAAAAAAGAATAGCCTTTAATTATAGCGCTTAATTTATTTAGATTATATTTAAAACTAATAAAAATAAAATAAATAAAATAATAGCTTTTTATTATAGACTTATAGATAAAATTAAAAATAAATTATATAAGGAGGATAAACCTTTTATATTATTAATATATATTATTATAATTATTAAGATTAATAATAAATAATTTAAATAATATTATAAAAAAAAAAAATAATACTTTATTTATAAAGAATACCTATAATTATAAAGCTTTAAAAACTATATAAATATAGGATAATAATACTTTAAGCTAAGTATAATATATAGAATTTATACTAGATTAATAAATCTAGATATAATATAAAAACTCGCTATAATAAATAAGAAGAACCTTATATATTATAACTATAATAAGAAAGGCTACTTTATATATAAATACTATTTATTAAAGAATAAATAAAGTTAAAAAAAGGTATACTAAAAACTAGTACTAGAAAGTAAGCTTAAATAACTAAATATAACTAGGTTAGGGTATAATATATTATTAATACTAAATTAATTAATTATAATTAAACCTAAAGTATAATAACTATAGGAATATAATAATACCTAAAGAATTATAGTAATATATAAAGCCTTATATTAAATAGGATACTATAATAATATATACCTAATCTATAAAGATAGTAAGGATAATATAAGATAGTTTCTTAAAGAACCGCGCTACTATACCCTTATTATAATATATAAGGTTATAATAGGGCTAAAAAAGTACCCTAATATTATAGATAAATTATTAAATAAATCTAGTAATATTATATTACTTAATAATAAAGAAATATATAAATATAATATATAAGTACTAAAAAACTAACTCTAGAATAAAATAATAATAAAAAAAGAATAATAAAAAATAGCGCTTAATTATTATACCCTCTTACTATATAGTAATACTAAGTAAATAATAATCCTAGCTTAGGTAATAAATAATAGACTATCTTAAACTTAAGAAAAGGGGCTTATTCTTAAAGATAATAAATAACTAGACCTTAAGGATTATAATTATTATAAAATATTATAATTATTATATATTTTTTATAATTATAAACTTTATATATTAAAAAAAAGTATATATTAAGCTTATTTAATTTAAGGATATTTAGGATAAATTATTAATAACCTTTATAAAATTAATAAAATATAATATTTTTAAATACTAATAAGCGAACCTTTTATTAGTTATATTATATTAAAGTAATTATTAAAATACCTAAAAAAATATATATATTATCTAGCATAATAGAAGGACTACTTAGCTATAGAATACCTAGTTTATATTAAATATAAACTATTTAATTAGTATAAGATTAAAGAATAATAATAATAATACTAAAATAAGTAATAATATATAAAAAAAAAAAAAAAAAAAGTATATAAAGAATAATAAATCTATACTATAAATATTACTATATTAGAGGAATATAAGATAATATATAGATATTAATATTATAGATATTCTAATTATATATTAATAAATATATATAAATAAAAAAAGATATTTTATAAGGGATATTATAAATATAAATAAGTATACTTAATAAACTACCTAAACTTATATAATAATAACTATATATATAATCCCGAGGATAACTAGATTAATATTAAATACTATTTAATAAAAAACTATTAATATTACCTATAAAAAGGGTATAAAATAATAAGAAAAACCTAAAGACCTTCTACTTAATTAAGATAGCTAGAGGATAAAAAATAGTTTTAGAAGTCTAGATATATAAATATTATTTATAAATATTATTAAATAATAAAATAATAAAGAACTATATCTTATTAATAATAATTAATTAATACTAGCTACTATAGAATTAAAAGGCTCTATTTTATAGGCTTTTTAATATAAAAAGATAAACTTTTAATTATAATAATAGAACTATCGACTATAAGACTAATTAACTTAATATTTTAATATAAAAATATTATAAATAAATTATTTTTAATATTATAAATTTATATAAATATAATATAATTTTAGGTTATTTATAATTATTAAAAAATAACCTAATAATTAATTAATATATAAACTAGTTAATATAAATAAATATAATAATATAATAATTATTATTTATTTAAAAAGAATAAATAAATATTTATAATAATTTAATTATTAAAAAAGCTATATAAATAAATAATAAGTAAATTAAAAAAATAAAAAAAGCTAATATATTAATTAAAAAAACGCTATAATTAAGAATATAATATAAATAAAATAAATATTATAAATATATTATTATTAATATTATTTAAAAAATATATAAAATAAACTAAATTTTATAAAAAGAATAAAAAAAAAAACTTATTATAAAAAAAAAATATATAAAAAATATTCTATAAAAATACTAGAAATATAATAAGTTATTTAATAAAATACTTAAAATTAAATTATTATAATATAATTAATAAAATTATAAAATCTATCTTAAAAAAAAGACTTTAATTAAGTTTTATTAATTCTATAACTTTAATAAAAAATAACTTAAAATATTATAAAAATATATTAATAAAATACTATAAAAAGGCTATATTTAGACTTTAAAATTAAAAATAAGTTATTTTATTATATTTATACCTAAAAAAAATAAAAAGCTATAATTAATTATAAATTATTAATAATTAAATAAGATTATAATTAAAAATAGAATACCCTTATTATTTATTAATAAGCTTAAAAATAGGCTTTATAATAAAAAATAGTTTATTATTTTTAACTTTAAAAAAGTATATAACTTTATTTAAATAAAAAAAATAAATAAATAAAAGATAGCTTTTTATATTAAACTTAGTTTATTTAAGTACTTAATAATATTATTTAATTTTATTAATATTTTTATTATTTTTTAATAAATAATTAATAATATACTTAAAGAATATTTAAATATTTTTATTATAATATATTTAAATAATATCTTAATTTTCTTAAATATTCTTAAAAAATATAAAAAATATATTTATAAAATATTATAAATATTATAAAATATAAACTTTTTAATAAATCTAAAAAAGATTATATTTTATATATAAAAAATAGTCTTTTTAAGCTATATAATTAGATCTAATAAAATCCTAATAAAATAAATAAAGATTAATATAATTAAAGATTAATTAATATTAATAATATTTAAAAAAGTATAAGCTTTTATAAGCTTTATAAACTATTATTAATACTTTATTTATAACTTTAATAAGATTATAATATTATTTATTAAATTTATAAAAAATAAAAGAAAATTCTAATAAAAAAAAGAATAATAAGAAATATTTAAAATTATATAAAATAGTATTTTTTTAAATATTATTTTTATAATTTATAATCTTAAGAAATTATTAAAGTTAAAAATAAATATTTTAAATTATATTATAAAAATATAAATTAAATAAAAAAATAATAATATTAATATATATTTAATTATTTTTTTCTTAAAGAAATTCTATAATATAGAATTAAATTACTTTATTTATAATAAGGAATTCTTTATAATTATTTTTATAATTAAAGAATTTAAATATTATATATTAAGAATTAAGTTTAAAACTAAGGTTTATATTAATTATAAAAATATTATTTATTTTATAATAATATATAAACTTAATATATAATAAATATATTATATTAAGTTTTTTATAAATTATAATATTAAAATTATTTATTAAAAAAGATCTAAAAATAGCTAAATAAATATATTTAATTATTAACTAGATTATAATATTAAAATACTTAAAATAAAGGGATTAATATTTTAATAAAATAATTAAAAAAACTATATATAGATAGTACTTAATTTTTTATTATTTAAGGTAAAAGTAGATATTATTTATTATAATAAAATTATAAACTAGATATTTAATAATAACCTAAAAGTCTTAAAAAAATATATAATTAAATTAAAAAAAGTATTTTATAAAAATAAAATTATATAAATATTTTTATTATTATATAATAAAATCCTTATAAATATTTATATATATTTTATAATAAGATATTAAAGAATTAAGAAGATTTTAAAATAAATTAAATAAATATATAATTATTTAAGAATTAAAATAAATATTATATATATTATTAAATAATATAAAGATTATATATATAATAAAGCTATATAATATAAACTTTATAAAGAATTAAAACTATTATTAGTACTTTTATAATTATAAAAATTAATAATATTTAATTATATTATAAAGCTACTTAAATTTAAAGAATTAGGATCTAATATTAAATATAATAATATATTTATTATTATAAATTAAATAAATAAATTTAAATATTTTTTATTATATTAAGAAATAATAAATATAGAAGTATTTATATATATAATATTTAAATATATTATAATTAATTATAGTTTTTTAAAAAGAATTATTTTAAATAAAAGAATAATATTTATTTTTAAATTTTAATAAGCCTTAATAATATAACTTAGAACTAAGTATAAGCTTAATATAGTATATTATTTTTAAATAAATAATTAAATAAAAAAATTAAATTAAATATTAAAATAATACTTATAATACTATATTAATTATAAATAAAATAATTAAGTCTTAAAACTATTATTTATTTAACTTATTTATAATAATATATTTATAAAATTAATAAAGATCTTATTATTTTATATAAATTATAAATATAAACCTAAGTTTAATAATAAAATATTAAAAAATAGACTTTTTATTAAAAAAGTAATACTTAAAATAAACTAATTATACTTATTATATAAATATATAAAGAAATAACTTAAATTTATATAATTATAAATATTAAAATATTATAACCTTAAAAAATTAAAAAAACTAATCCTTAAGAGGGGAGATATAGCCTACTTATTATATAAAAATTTTATAATAACTCGACCTTTATTAAAGCTTGATTATAAAAAACTAGAATTATTTAAAATTAAAAAAGTTATTTTAAATATTAATTATAAACTCTTATTATCCTTAAATATAAGGATATACCCTATCTTTTATATCTCCTTATTTAAAAAAGTATTAAAAAATATAAAATTATAAATAAATATTAAAATTTATAAAGAAAAATATAAACTAGAAAGAATTATTAATAAATAAGAAATTAATAAAGAAAAATACCTTATTAAATAAAAAGACTAGCTAATAAGTAAAAATATATAAGAACCCCTTAAGTACTTAAAGAACTACTAATAGCTACTTTATTAATATTATTAATAAGAAAAATATTAAGTATTATACTCTAATTAATAATATTAAAAATACCTATCTCTTATATATAATTAATAGCCTATTATTTATTAAAGATAGCCTCCTCTTAAGAATAGATCCTATCTTCTTTATCTAACTTATATATACTATATATAATTAGCTCCGATATCTAACTATAAATTAACTTATATTAATAATATAAATATTATATATATTTAAGAGCCTCCTAAAGCTCTCTTTTAGATTTTTTTAAGTCCGCTTTTATTTATTTTTATTTAAATATTATATATATTATTATATAATATAATTAGTATATATTATACCGCTAGAATTCCTACGATTTATAATATAATACTATACTTATACTATTATAAGTCTTCTTAAGCTTAATATATAAAATATAATAATAAGAATTATCGCTTATTTAATATATATACTTTATATAATAATAATAAGTATAAGGTATCTTACTCTTAATATTATTAAATTAAATAGCTTTAATTAAGGTAGTATAATATAAATCGTTTTTATCTTTATAAAAATAATAATATTTTTATATATAATTAGGTATAATTAAAAAAAAAAAGTTAGCGAGTATAACTTATAAGAATAGTTAGTAGGTTTTAATAGATTCTAGGATAAAATTATTAAAAAAGGGATATTATATTATAACCTAATATATAGCTATATATACCTCTTATATACCCCCTACTTTTTCCTCTAATTATATCGTAAGCTAATACTATACCTAGTAGTCGATTATAAGCATACGATACTAATAAGTAACTATATTATAAGACGCTTATAGATAATAGTCGACTACTATCGACTATAATCTACTTATTTAGTATATAAGAAGCTATACTTTATTATAATTAGTCTTTACCTAGCTTAATAATTATTAATATAATAATTAATACTTAGATTATTACTATCTTTATATATTAACTATAACCCGATTACTTAAGTCTATAATAACCTAGTATACTTAGTTTATAAACTAACTTTAGTCTACCTACCCTATAGCTAGCCTAACCCGAACGTTATATATAGTTCCTTAAGGAACTACCCTATATTATCCTTACTATCCTTATAGATAAGATAGTTATTATTATAGTATCTAGTCTAGTGTAATACGCTATACGCTAGTAGGTTATTAACTAGCTTAAGTTTAATAATATCTAGGTATTCTTTTATCTTTTTATTCTTTACTAGGGGGACCTAGTCGTAGGCTTTAATAGTATCTAATTTAGCGGTTTCTCTCCTACCGGGTATATTATATCCTAACCTAGTTATATTTAGCTATTTTAGCTTATTTTCTAGTACTAGCTTCTAGTCCTTATATTCTTTCTTTAAGGAATAGTATTCGTATATAAAGTATCCTTTCTTATTATAGTTATAATATATTAGGTTTTTCTTATTTATTATAGCGAGCTTCTATATTATATCTAGGTCTATAGGTTTAGTATAAATTCTATATATTATACTTAGTTTAAAATATTATTATCCTATATTTATATAGTTCTTAAAGTTTTATAATTATAGGTATTCTTTATAAATAAAGTATTATCTTTTTTTTTATAATATTATTTAAATTATTAATTATTAATCTTAATAGTTATAATAATATATATTAATAATATAAAAGGTTTATCCTTTTTATATAATTTATTCTTAATTTTATCTTTAAATTTATAATAAAAAGCTATTATTTTATTTATTTTATTTTTATTATTTTTAAATATAATTTAAATAAACTAAGCGCTATAATTAGAGGCTATTTTCTTTTATTTTAGTATTTTTAATTAAATTTTTATTAATTATTCTTTATTAATAATATTAAAGGTTATTTTTAATATATTTTTAAAATTAATATAATATATAAAAATATATTTAGTTTTTTATTTTTTATTTTTATATAAATTAAATATAAAGTCTTTAAATATAGGTTTAAATTAATATAAAGTAGCTCTAAATAAGTATCTAGATATATATTAAACCTTATCTTCTTTAATATATAATAAAATAAGGAAATATTATTAATAAGCCTTAAGCTATATTAAGAACCCCTAAAGGTCCTTAATAGTTTTATCGAATAATCCTAGTTAATATAGCTTTATAATTTCTCCTAGGTCCTTATTAATAACCTATTAAATAATAATATTATTAATATTATTTATTTTATTATATAATTACTCCTATTATTATATATATATAGCTATTCTTTTCTAGAATATTTAGTAAGATATATTATAAGCTTCTTTATTATATTATTATATATTTATAAGTTATTATATAGCTTATTAAAGTTCCTATATTTATCTTTTTAAAGCTTTAATATTTTTATTATTAAAGTTATTATTTATATTTATAGATTAAGCTACTTAAATAGGTTTAGTATACTTAAGGGTTACTTTAGTAATCTTAGATAAGGAGGATTCGCTAGCTATTATTATATTACTTAAGTACTTAATAAGGTAATATATTAAATAAGAGCTATTAATATATAATATTCGGGTTAGGCTAGCTATAAGGTAGGTAAACTAAAGTTAGTTTATAAACTAAGTATACTAGGTTATTATAGACTTAAGTAGTTAGGTTATAGTTAATATATAGAGATAATAATAATCTAAGTATTAATTATTATATTAATAATTAAAGAGCTAGGTAAAGACTAGCTATAATAAAGTATAGCTTCTTATATATTATAATAATTATTAAATAATTATAAGTAAGTAAAGGTAATTAGGAGTAATTAAATATAATTAATTACTAAGTTTATAGTATTATATTAGGTAATTAGTATAATTAGTATATAGTTAGTTAGAAAAAGTAGGGTATATATAAGAGGCGTATGCGGTCGTATACTAGGTCGTAATATATATAGTTATATACTAGGTTATAATATAATATCTCCCCTCTAATAATTCTATCCTAGACTTAATTAAAACTAACTATTAGTCCTATCCTATATATTCCTTTAACTCCCTCTTTTATTTATATTTATAATATATTTTATAGTTTTAAGTAATATTAGGAAGATCTTTTCTATTTAATCTAAGAACTTAGCTATATTCCCTAGATATTTTATATACTTTATAGAAATAATAAATAAGGGGATTATTATAAGTTAATAAATAATTATAATTATTATATAGAATATACTTATTATAGTTATTCTTATGATATATCTAGGACCCCTTAATCTATAGGTATATATAATTATAATTATTCTTATTTATATATATTAGAAATACAGGCTATTCTAGGCACTATAAGGTGCCCTATAATGCCCACTATTAGGGCTATAACAATCCTTATAAAAGCTTTAAACTTAAAGCTTATACAAGGGTCTATAGAAGGTTATTCACTATAAGGTTTCAATATAGTAGCCTTGTGACCGCTATAAGGTTCTAAAACCTTTGTTATTATAGTAGGAAACGCCTATAAATATAGGCCTTCACTCCCTAGAAGTTAGGAAGTTAGTTAGCAAGTCACTCACTTAGTAATTAACTAAGTCTATCCTTATACTTCTTCCTACCCTAGAGCACTACTCTATATCACCGATACGCCTACCCTATATCGAGTCTGGATAGTTATAGCGATAACTTCTACTACACCTAGAAGGTATATCCTTATTATAAGGATCCCTACCTTCTAATATTAGTATATATATTCTTCAGGGTATTTAAATAATTATTATAATATTATATATCCTATAAATAGTTTATTAGCTAATACTTAAAAGTATTATATTTTATTAATTTTATAAGGGTTATTAATAACTCTCTTAGGGTTTCCTTAAGCTAGATAAACTTAGTTTATACCCTTCTTTTATATATATAGGCGATAGTTATAAAATATATATAATAACTATAAGATCTTATAATAATTATTATACTTAAGGTTTAATTATTTATTATTACTAGGTATTAATCCTTTTTCTTATATCTATATAAGTCCTTATCTTATAACCTATATAAGGATTACTATTTATTTTATATTTTTATATAAAGCTAGTATATATTAATTAAGAGTAGCCTTTTATTATTCTTTTTTTATAACTCTTTCTATCTAGAGTCTTAACTCTAGTGCGCGGGTATCCTATTTATATAATTCTTTATTATTAAGTAACTCTATATCTAATAAGTCCCCTCCTTACTATAGGGCCTAATATATTATAGCGATTATATATTTATATAGTTCTTTAGGGAACTATCCTATATTATTCTTACTATCTTTATAAATAAGATAGTTATTATTATAGTATCTAGTCTAGTATAGTTCTAAGTATTAGACTAATTTTTACTTTAATTTAAGTAATATTTTTATAGTTTATTAAATTTCTTTATTATAGTTTATATAATTATAATTAGTCTTTCTTATTATAATATTAATAATATATTATTAATATTCCTTTTTATTATTATATTTATCTAGATCTATAGATCTTATATAGGTTCTATATAATATACTTAGATTTTTTATATCTAGGTATTCGTTATTACTACTCTTTATTAGGGGAATTTAATTATATAACTTTAAGATCTCTAACTTTAAGATTTCTTATTTAATAAGTATATTATACCCTAACCTAGTTATATTTAGCTATTTTAGCTTATTTTCTAGTACTAGCTTCTAGTATACCTTCTTTTATCCTTACTCTTTCTTAAGTAAGCGATATTCTTATATAAAGTATCCTTTCTTATTATAATTATAATAAATAAGATTTTTTTTATTTATTATAGCGAGTTTCTATATTATATCTAGGTCTATTAGTCTAGTATAAATCCTATATACTATACTTAGCTTAAAGTATAGTTATCCTATATTTATATAATTCTTAAAGTTTTATTATTATAAGTATTCTTTATAAATAAAGTACTATCCTTTCTTTTTATAATATTATTTATATTATTAATTATTAATCTTAATAATTATAATAATATAATCTATAAATATATTAAGCTTATTTTCTTAATATAATATATTTTTAACTTTATCTTTATATTTATAATAAAAAACTATTATTTTATTTCTTTTATTTTTAATAATTCTAGAAATAATCTATATAAACTAGATATTATATTTAATAATTATTCTTTTTTATTTTAATATTTTTAATTAGTTTTTTATTAAATATTCTTTATTAATTATTCTAAAGGTTATTTTTAGTATATTTTTAAAATTTATATAATATATAAAGATTTCTTTAATATATTCTTTTTTATTTTAATAAATATTAATTATAAAATCCTTAAAAGTAGGTTTAAACTATAATAAGGCTACTTTAGAAAGGTAGCTTAATATATACTTAACCTTATTATCCTTATTATAAAGTATAGTTAAAAAGTACTATTAATAGGCCCTAAGCTATATTAAGAACCCTTAAAGGTCCTTAATAATTCTATTAAATAATCCTAGTTAATATAGCTTTATAATCTCTCTTAAGTCCTTATTAATAGCTTATTTAATAATAGTATTATTAATATTATTTATTTTATTATATAATTATTATTAATATTAGTAGTACTAAGTTATTCCTTCTTAGAATATTTAATATAATATTTTATAGTTCTCCTTATTATACTATTATTAGTTTATTAATTATTATATTCTTTAATATAGTACTTAGATTTATTCTTTAAGGAGCTTAATATCTTTATTATCTAAGTCGTCGGAGTCTATATTAATATTATTTATTACTATTATAATAGGTTTAATATACTTAATAGTCGCCTTAATATAAAAGAATTCGCTAGCTATTATTATATTACTTAAGTACCTAATAAGGTAATATATTAAATAAAAGCTATTAATATATAATATTTAGGTTAGGCTAGCTACTAAGTAAATAAACTAAAGTTAGTTTATAAACTAAATATATTAAATTATTATAGACTTAAGTAATCAGGTTATAGTTAATATATAGAGATAGTAATAATCTAAGTATTAATTATTATTATTAATAATTAAAAAGCTAAATAAAGACTAATTATAGTAAAGTATAGTTTCTTATATACTATAGTAATTATTAAGTGATTATAAGTAAGTAAGGGTGATCGCGAGTATCAACTATAGGTAATCACTATAGTCGTGGTATTATGCTTAGTAATTAGTATAATTAGCGTGTAGTTAGTTAGGAAAAGTAGGGGGTATATAAGAGGCATATATAGTTATATATCGGGTCGTAATAACCTCCCGGGCTTATAACTATTATATAGAATTAAGTAAGATATTAATAGCCTATATAGAGTATTTAAGACTTAGCTTATTTTATTAAAATAAAAAAAAATACTATACTCTATTTATATTATATTAAAGAAAGGTTTTAGTATATACTAAGCCCTAGAGTACTTATTTAGATTAGGCAGGTAATTATTAAGTATTTAATTAGTAACTTTAAGCCCTAAACCTCGGTTCTAGGGCTAGGCTATTACGAGGCCTTAGGTCTAGCACCTGTCTCTACTACATCCTGCACCTCCAGACTCCGATATATTTATACACTTAATCGTCAGTGGACTTATTTGTCCGTTCCTCGTAGAGCATGTGTCCCGTATAGTTTCCATCCTTGTCGTGGTATATGTGAACTGCTTGGGACTTGTTTTGCTCGGTTTGGGCGTCGGTAGATAGCAATACTGTAACATGCGGAATGGGGTCCACGTGGCTCGTATGGGATGGGTTTCTGCATTCATATTAACATCCTGTTATAAGCATAGACTACAGCGCAAGTATATCTGACTTTAACATTGCTTTAGTGAAATGAGCAAGATCTTGCTCCTGCGTGGCTCTTTCAATAAGGTTGAGCGTTTGTTTTCTTAACGCCGAATTTTTGATTCGCTGCGTGAAGATAACGAGGCCTCTAGCGATGGGAGGCATCTTGGCCTGGCCTAGTGGCACGACAAAGGGAGGAATTAAAGATAGATAGATTGTAGGAAGTGTGCAAGGGCGACTTTGCAGTTTGTGAGCGGGCGATTTGCTCTCCAACCGAACGCTTAACTTTGGGAACCATTGCCTATTTATGCACTCCAGGTCTCCACTTGAACAGTTCGTGCTTTGGCTGACAGACCGTCTAGCCGCTGATCAGAATTGGAGCCCATGTTGAAGTCGGCACTTTGCATGGTGTTGCTAGAAGCATTAAACAACAGTGCACTGGTGATCCTAGCGCAGTTTCAATAGCCGCCGTGGTCGTCCCAATCGGGTACGCACTTCATCAACCAAGCGCTTCCAGGTGGGGACCCTTAGAAGGGAACGTGAGGTACTTAGCCGCCGCCACATGCCGCCAAGGTTCCAGTCGCCAATCACCAACAACATCATCGAAGACGGGCAGTGGCATCGATGACTAGACATCGAGTTGCCGCTTATAGATTTCGTCTGGGAAGTTTTTCACTGTTCAGCTCCATCCGCATAATGATAGTGCGTGAATGGCTACCAATCCGTGCACGTCTGCCCCGCACGTGATACACACCTCACCTCAATGCAAGCGCCGCGGGTTACGCGACGTGTGCGTGTCACGCAGAAAAAAAAAACAGAAACCAAGACAAACAACATCATCGCTCGCGACAACCATGACATGCCCAATTACTCTGAGGAAGTCTCCCATTCCCCGAAACATCTACTCGCATGTTGCTTGCTGCCTGAAACGACTCAATTCAACTCGCTGTTACAAACCTCAGATGGCAGCACAAACATACAAATGTGGTGTCGATGCCGAACCGCTTCACCGGTATCAACCAGGTGGCTACCATCCCCTTGCGTTGGGTGATGCGCTGAAAAATGGGAGGTATCGAATTCTTCATAAGCTAGGCTGGGGTGGCTATTCTACCACCTGGGCTGCAAAGGACCAGAGGTATGCCATATCCTCCAACGCGACACGGAACACTTTTCTAATTCTGCGGAAGGGAAGACCGCTATGTTGCCTTGAAGGTCACAATTTCGGGGGAAGGAGAGAACAACGAGCTCAAGATCTTGCGAGCACTGTCTGCTTTGCGCACGAATCATCCCGGTTCGTCTTTTGTGAACCAATTGTTAGACCATTTCACGCTCGACGGCCCTAATGGCTCTCACAATGTTCTGGTGCTGGAAATTGTAGGACCCAATGTCGCAGAATTTGTCGGATACCACTGCAAGGATGACAGACTTCCTTGCAAGCTTGCGAAATCGTTCGCAAAGCAGGCGTTACAAGGGCTCGATTTTCTTGGGGTCAACGATATTGGGCATGGCGGTAAGACCACTCACCTTTGGAACCTCAAGTCCGACTAATCTAGCTTGTAGATTTGCACACGCGGAATCTTGCCCTCGCCGTGCCTGGTCTCGATTCTCTGAGCGAAGAAGACTTCATCGCAAGGCTAGGAAAGCCTGAGACAGGCGCAGTGACCCGATCAGACGGTGGGTCTGTGTCGCCCAACATACCGACTCAGATTACACGGCCTGCATCCTTCAGGGGAAGAGACATGATGGAATCCTGCACATCTATTAAGATCATCGACTTTGGTGAAGCCTTCTTTGGCGACAACGCGCCAAGCACACTGCATACACCAATGCCTGTACGGGCACCAGAGATTGTGTTTGGGGACCGGCTGGATCGTCGAGTGGATCTATGGAGCGCCGGCTGTCTGGTAAGCACCTGCTGAATCATCAAAATGGTCGACCTGACGAGCGTAGATCTTTGAGCTCATTACCGGGCAACCGCCTTTCGACGTCGTCATGTTGACTCCCTCTATTCTCGTTGAGCAAATGATGGAGCTCACCTCTGATGAGCTGCCGTCGAGGTGGCAGGCCAAATGGCATGCCATGCGAGGAGATGCGTCTCCCAACGACGGCAGCTTTACGCTTCAAAAATGGCTAGAGGAGACTTACTTTGACAATGATAGACAGGCAGAGTTCACGAAGGGGGAAATCGCGAGCATGGCCAAAGCCATTGGGCGCATGTTGAGGCTTGAGCCGTCCCTCAGGGCCACACCAAGCGACATCCTTGCACAGCGGTGCTTTGAGTGAGGCAGGAACGGCAGCAAAAGAACTGGAAATGATCCAGTAAAGAATTCACAATGTTGGAGGCACAGGACCTTCAGCGGGACCTTGACGATGATGCCGTTGAAATTTGATTACATCAGCTCCGTTGCAGAGGGATTCAAAGACCAAAGGCGCGATTCTGGACGCTATGGTTAGTTGAGAGAATTTGTGGGCAACGGAATATGGACTCTTCTATGGTCCTTGACAGGCGCTGATCTGAGCTGATTCCTCCTCTCGCTACATCGAGCATGTGTCTCCCAACCGGCCCTTCCAGGGGAAGGATTCGGTTTTCAGAGCCAGCACCAGAGGCAGCCTCCGAATATTGGGAGATCTTTCCGCCCTTGCAAAGAACCCTTTTTGGCCTCTGCCTACATTGACTGAGACTCGAGAGCTTCAACCGGCCTCGCACGGCAATAGCCAGTGTCATCCTGCCCATGTTCATGGTAGCGACAAGGGTCCTCTTTTGCATTCCACCCCAGCAAAACTCCTATGATCCAAGAGTGAAGTAGCCAAGTCGAGTAGAAAGTCTTTTGGGAGGTTGTCCGGGACTGCATGCACACGCAACCAATTCCCATGCCCGTTAGACGTGTACATGTCCACAAGCAGCTGTCGCGCAAGGGACTTAGGCAGCGTATTGTCATACACTCACCTAATAACAGGCCCGGTGGGATACCACTTGAAATCGTCTGTCGCATGTGAACGGGATTTGTCGACAAATGTATCCAGAACTGCATTCTTGAAAGATGCATCGAGCAACATGTCTCCGAGAACGTAGCATTTCGCGAGTTGGAGGTACTCTGCATTGCCCTCGTCGCCTGGAGAGTCGATGCGCAGGGGCAAGCTTTGTTGATATAGCCAATTCAAATACACTTGGAATGTGGAGGGTTCGTGGTCTTCCAGCTGCACGGAGCGAGGTTTGGAGTCTTTGGACGCGTTCCAGCGTTCGCCTACAGCGGCCTTGATGAAACCCGAAACTTTACAGACCAAGTTGGAATGAACTGTGAATGTCACGGGTGCTTCAGCTCCCGCAGTGATCTCGATGGTATCACCGCTTAGGCTGCGCTCTGTAAGCCAACGCATCGTGTACAAGGGAAGGTTCTGACATACTCAAGACCCATCTTTGAGTCGATTCTGAGGTTGTTGGTACCCATTCTCTTCGCGACTTGGTTTGCTCGTGGAAGAAACCTCCGTTGAAGCTTGTGCAGAAACCATAGACCGGCCACTTCGCACCCACCGGTCATTGTGCCCCAGTGTCGAACGAAGCGTCATGCAGCAGCAGACGCGGGATTGACTCTGCATTTCCGGCGGACGATAGCCAATGGGATGATCTAATTAAGCGACCTTTGGATTTGATTGCATCCAAGTGAGGGGTACGCGCGTCTAATCGTTTGTTTGCTGCATGGTGAGACGTCGGTCAACAATGTGACTATCTTGGGACATCAGATGAGCACCGTTTCAGTGCCACGATTCAATGGGCTCAAAATCCTCCAGTCCAGCCAATGATTCTTTCAAGGAAGCCGCATCACTTGCATTTCGCGTCGACGGTGTCATCGAAATTGATTCTGGAGCAAGTGACAGAGCTGGGACGTTACCGTGCCCAGGGCCTTTCGATACTGCTCAGGAGCTTAGAGAGACTCCTATTATCTTATCGCAGACTGAAGGGTCTTCGCATTTATCGTAATGAAGGCGTATTTTGTATTCAAATCCCTTCTACACCAAATCGAGAGTACTTGGCTTGACGGATGGGTTGAACCTGGCACGGGCCATTTTCTCCCAGCACAAACAGATTACAAAGACCACCAGATCCTCCTGTACACAGAATCTTAGATAGCACGAGATATTGAATGGACTTTTCCAGAATGGCTTCGAAAGCTCGCAATTGGTGGGCTCGAGCTCCTTCAATGCCCCTAATCAATCACGGTGAGACGATCATAGACTTGCTTGACAAGCTTCGTACCAACGATGAATACCCCTGAGGTCTGCTTTGATGCCGGACAAAGAAGCTTCTGCCTTTCCAATTCTTCTCCTCACGGCCTGGAAAGCCATCTTTGATCTTGTCCAGGTCGTATGCAACCTGTGAATACTGGTGATGGGAACAGTGGATTCAATAATAGCCCAGGCTGCCACGTGAATCTTTGGAGCCTGCGTGTTCGCCCTCGCTTCGTCCCAGCAACCCACTTCTTTGAAGAGGTGGAATTCAGGGTCTGAAAATGGTCTGCCGAAGCCAGTCATTGCGCCAGAGAAGTGAATGAGTCTAGACGGTTATGAGATGACAAGAGAATAGGCTCGACCTACACATGAACGACCTACACATGAACGACCTACACATGAACGACCTACACATGAACGACCTACACATGAACGACCTACACATGAACGACCTACACATGAACGACCTACACATGAACGACCTACACATGAACGACCTA
>JAPDEU010000032.1:0-179819 GCA_027569275.1 Emericellopsis terricola
AGGCCAGTCTCTGCCGCAATTAGTGTGATTCCAATTCGAAAGTGAGAGTGTGAAGTTGCTCGAAGCTCGAGGCAAAATGAACCCCACAGAGGCCTGGTTGAAGAGGTCAACAGACCAACGGGACCCCGGCCCCCCCCCCCCCCCCCCCCCCAAACCAGCTCGTTTGCCCGCCAGAGATGTCCTTCCGGTCACCACATAGTCAATTTCGCACTTTCTTCAACATGAAGCGTACACAAGACGCGAAAAAGACGCACTCTGTCTTTAAACATTGTGTCACCCAGTCTCGAGATTATTTCTCAGGTTTCTTAGGGGGGAAGCAGGTACCGTCCGCCACAATACAAGCCAATCAGTTCACTCAACACCTGAAGTCTTCACTAGAATAACAAGAGTGAGCCGTAATCTTCAGTGCCTAGAGAATATTGACAGCATTCAATAGCACGTATTGATTTCCTCGACATATAAGGAAAGCAATCTTACTTAGGGATAGTTGCTCAACATTGCGTGGAGTATTGTACTCAGTTTTGTTAGACAAGAGACCCTCAGCAGGCAGTTCTGAGCAATCTTCAACCTCCTTATGACCTCTCAATGCCAAAATGTGTGTTGCATGTCGAATGCTCATTGGCAAAAACTTTGGATCTTCCAATGACTTGAGTTGGCAGGTTTGCGTGAATGGAGTGTTCGGTCGCCTCGCTTCGAACGGTGTATCATGGGTCGTGTGCAAATGGCCGGTTTATTATGTGTTTCGTGGGGTCGTGTGCAAATGGCCGGTTTACTATGTGTTCCGTGGGGTCGTGTGCAAATGGCCGGTTTATTATGTGTTTCGTGGGGTCGTGTGCAAATGGCCGGTTTACTGTGTGTTCCGTGGGGTCGTGTGAAAATAGCTGGATTTCTATGTATCTCAGGGGTCGCATGAGAATGACAAGGCTTCTTCTGCCTGCTGGGCGAAGATGATCGCACTTGACCTGCGTTACTGCATGGCATTGTTTGTACGGATTGTCTAAGGGGCAATTGACATGTCAATGTTGAAGTTTACATCAAACAATGCATAGCATGTCAAGCACAGTGGAAGCAACGAAACACATGTGGTACATCCATTTTATTGAAAGTCGACCTAACTTCTCCATCCCAACATCGGCACAACGAATAAAGTCTTCTTCTTCTCCAACATCTCCGAGTGCTTGAGAGTCTACCATCTCTTCACAGATCTGTCCATTTGAGGCTTCCCCATGTTCTCAACAACTTCCACAGAGCTCAAAGGCGTGGATCCCAGTGCGCAGCGGCCTTCTTTGTCCAACCGGCTGGTTGACTGGCAGCTGATCCAGCAGTGTCCGCGACGTGTGATGCATCTTCCACGACCTCGCCCAACTGCCTTGACAGCCGGATCCCATGGCCGCGAGCGTCCCTGCCATAGTCCCAACCAGCCCCGTTGTTGGCATAGACTTCCCAGAAATGGTTGTTCCCCTGCCTGTACGTGCCCCAGTCTCGTTCACGCAGCGCGGCTTCCTGAGATCTCGTCTGTCTCCTCATACGATGATGGCCGCCAGTAGGCACGCCAAAAACGGAGGGGTCGCTCAGCTCCTCGTAGTTGAGCTTGAAAGCCTTCACATCCCTTGTCTTGGGATCGTGCGGGAGATCCCGAGTAGAGGAAAGCGCATTCTTTCCGAAATGAATGAGCTGCCAAGGCACTTCCTTTTTCTCGAACAGCTCCTTGGCAAAAGCTGGAGTCCACGGCAGTGCAAAGTCATGGGCGGGATGGACCACGCCCTTGTCAAGGGCTTTGCGCAAAATCTGGGGCCAGTTGGGGAACCTCGCGAGAGGCGGCCGATGAGCGCGACACTCCACGGCGAAGAACACCTTGTCCTCGAGCGTGTTGGGAGGTTCGTACATTGGGCAGTGGTTCGACGGCCCGTGGCCGGACTGGTTGCAGAAAGGACAACCATAGACGAATCCATCTTCTGCAGGCCATGGGCACGTGAGAATCGTGTGACACGGGCGCCGACAGTTGCCACACTTTACATCGGGACCTGCAATTGGTACATGTCTTTTGGCGACAGGTTTCTTTGGCGTGTTTCCGAGAGGCTTCGAAATCCTCGTAGTTGGGTCATGGCGAGGCCCCAGACCATCACCCGCGGATGAAACGGATGAAGACGCCAAGGTTCGCTGGCCTACCTGCGCGAAACCCGACGGGCGTGCTGGGGTGTCGGCTTGTCTGCGTACAATTGTACCGGCTGGGTGAGCCAGCAGGCCGACAGCACGTGGTGGTGGTGGTGGTGGCGGACCAGCGTCAGGACGAGCTGTTCGAGGTGGTTCTTCTTGCTCGACTTCGCCCTCCTCCAAGTCGGCGAAAATTTTGTCCAGCATGGATGCTTTTGAGGACGAATCTCGACAGACACCTTCGGCGAGATCTTTGAGCGTGTTCCGCTTCAGCCACTGTCCTGGTTGACTTGGCTTGTTGTTTTGCGTGCTGGTATTCCACTCCATGGCCTCTGCAAGTTCAACCTGATCCAAATTGACGCAAATGTGCAGAATGCGGTCACCTGGTTGGCCGCGGACTATATCGAGCGCATTGATCGCCTCCTGACGGTAGTCTGGGCCGCCCATTCTGTGGAGTAAAACCGTGCCCTGGTTGTTGACTCGCATGTCCATCTCGAACTTGACATCCTGGCTCAAGTCGCGTTCCGCATCACGTCCGCTCATTTCCGATGTAGAAACCTCACGACTAGGAGCTGCATTTCGAGACCCCTCGTACCGATCTTTGTTAGGGAGAGGCATTGTGGTGCGTGCAAGGACCTTGGGTCGTCCTCGGTGTTGATGTTGATGGGAGGAAAAATGAAGAGCGAGGTGGGTGGATGCGTGCAGAACATCACAGGTCGCAATCACGCCACGACAACACTGCACGGCTCAGTACGAGCTCACATGGGGTGGGTCTAGTTGTTTGCATGCGCCCTGAAGTAAAGGCCAGAGGCAGTGGCGAGCAATGGCTGTTTGGCAAACCAAGTCCGGTCGGGTTGAAATCAACAAGGCAGCTTGGGGCTTGCGTGCGCCAGAGATCAGTTGAAGTCGGCTTGGTCTCCCAACAGCTACCCAACGGCTCTGGCAGCCAGTTCCTCTGAAACTCACCCAGCGAGGGATCTCACAAATTCCAGTGGCTGCTGCTCAGTGCTCTTTGTCGGAACATGGATGCTTTGGTAACGTTGCGGATGATTCCAGCCCAAGGATGTCGTGAACGTCGAGTCTCCAGGTCCTGGTCCAATGAAGAAAACCTCGAATTCCAGCAAGCCAAGCTCATTCATCCAGCTGCGTGAGGACAGGAGCCATTCAGGCGTGGAGTGTCCAAGACAAGACCAGCGTGGCTGACAAAGTCTTCCTAGGGAAACGGAAGTTCTGATTTCCTCGATCACCCGGAATGGCGACGCAGGATGGCTTTCCAACCCGCCATTGGATTTATGCTCGCCAGTCTTGTCCTGTACACCGATTTGCTGCGAGTCAATGCACGAGAAGCTCGAGAACCCATTGCCACACGAGCTGGCCCCTTTCTGTATAATCTTGTGGTATTCGTCCATATCTGGGACCATGCGGAGAATGTAGAAGACAAGGGAATACTCTCATGGGACCCTCGCGCCAATAAGCTTTCTACTCCTGGCTGCCCTGAGAAGTCCAGCATCGCTTGGATGCTGGGTTGCTCTGCGCTGTCCAAAAAATGTGTCAGCTTGTGGAAACTGAGCGTGAACTTGAGACTGGTATCATCTAAAAAGGGGCTGTGGACACTGCCCCAATTTGATAATACACTGATGACGCAGTTGGCCAGGCACTTGAGAACCGGCAGAAGGCCGAACGCGGATAAATGTCCTCGAAAGTCTTCCATGCGACTACGAAAAGGGAACCTCTTGGAGTCTTGGGGCATTTAATCGTGGTGTGGGGATACTAAGCGGTCCTTTCGGAAACAAACAAATTCGTCGCTTGCATGTTTCTGAATACGGACAACGCCCGACTGGTCAACGACACGGTCATTGTTCATCAGATAGTGCACATCGAAACAAGACTTGAGGCATGCGTCCAATCGATGATTTGCTGTGAATGCCAATGGGCTGGTGTCCGGTTGGGAGAGCCTAGCATTCGCAAATGACACGGTAATTAGAGAAGTGGCCCCGTTGCATCCAAACCTGAGCATCCACGTCCTGCGATCAGCAGACAAACCCCACGCAAGTCGATGCGAGACTCAATTTTGCGCTCGATCAATTGAGGATAGCGTTGCAGGCACATGAGCCGCAGCGACAGTTGCAAGCTGCAACCCAAAAAGCAAGACGACCCCTTGCCTGCAATCTGAGCACGGATCTGGCAGATCCGCTCGACTAGGACGGTTTTAGTGTCGCAGGTGACGTGAATTTGGGAGCAGGGGACTGATACGAAGCGAGAAAAGGTCCAAGTCAGGAAGATCTTCAGTGCAAGGGCGAGCAATGATTGGTCCAAGCAGGCGGACGCGCTGTGCGCAAGACAAGTGATGAGATTCGAGCCGGAACAGATCTGGCTGTTGGGCGGCCTGTTGTTGGTTGACAACTGGCCAACTTGACCAAGGTACGCAGACTTGGCCGGGTCTCGGGATCGTAGCTTGGGGGCCAGAGCAGGGGGTCGACCGCCTGTACTCTGCGCTCGCTTGAGCCCTGATGTGGGTGCTCGAAAAGGGCAGCGCACTGTGGAGAGAGCCTTGTTGCTGGCGTTTGCACCTCGGCCCAGTTACTTATCAAGCACTTTGCCACCACCGGAGACGAGCAAAGGATGTCAGAAATTCAGGACTGTGGGACTCATTTGGTGGTTCAACTGCAAACCAGGTAATATCGTGTCATCAACTGCAAACCAGGTAATATCGTGTCATCAGCTGGCCTGAGCGCAGCAGTTACGCCGATGGAGATGCCGTGCGCAGCGCACAGCGTACTGCACAGGCGCCCCTGACAATCAATGGTGGGGCAGCACCGTGGGAATAAGCGGTGCTTGATCATGGCTCACGCAAAGACCATTGTCGCAACCGCAAAGACAATCGCTCATGCGAGGGACTGACGAATGTTGTATTTCCGATGCAGGCGTCGAGTCTGCACGCCAACTCCGCCTTTCTTGCATGTTTATCCTCTGGGCGGCGTCCTGGATACAGTAGTCGAGCGCTAACCTGCGGGCCGCTGGAGCACAGTGCGTCGTGCCACTCACACGGGCCTTCCCTGCCTGCCCCGGTGTTCAAACTTGAGAGTCTCCTCGAGGCAAACGCAAAGTTTAATCAAACGACAGGATTCCCCTGCCATCAACTCTTTAGCAAGCTCGTCCGTAGTCGAAAGAAACATCTCGCTGCGGTCATGCGATACATACAATGTACGCAGAGGCGGGCCCCCGGCCCCCCGCCCAGCGCTTCGCTTCGTGGCTTGGGGAGCCAACTCATCACACAACCCTGTCAGCAGCGCGCGCGATGCGGCAGCTCCACGACGATTGGGTGTGGATCTCCGACTTGATTGCTTCTCCCAGGGCAGGTCCTCTGTCATCCATGTCCGCAGCAGCCCAATGCCGGGTGGGACCGACCAGGCGGCACCCTCTCTCAATCAAACACCGCCGCAGCCGTCCGTCTGCTGCTCGGTACAGAACGATCGAGTCGACTCCATCCTGCACCGCCGCCTCCATCCCTCGGATACTCGCACCGTCGAGTCCCGCGAGTCGCTGTCTCAAATACGCTCGCCCATCTGACACACACGCACGCAAACACCCACCCACACGCTCTCTCCCCTGAGCAGACTCCTTGAAAGCCAGCCGACGCCCGCCTCGACGACGCACCATGCGTGTGCCTTGATGCCGAACCGCAGACCCCCCCGACGGACGACGACACCATGGTGACGCTGGCCACGCCGCAGCCGATGGCTGACCTGCCCGAGCTGAGCGACGCCGCATACCACGACGCTGTCTTGCAACTGCCTGCTGGAGAGTCCGAGGACCACGTTGAGGAGGAGCTGGTGTCCCGCGCCCAGGCGCTGGGGATCACAACGACCCTGGTGAGCCCGGCCGACAAACGCTACACATCGAGTGCCGAGTCGGCATCCACCGCACCGACGTACCATGCGCGCACCTTCTCGACCGGATCCAACGACTCGGCCTGCACCGCCCTGACGGCGCAATCAACCATTTCAAAACCCGAGACAATCCTGGCGACGGAGCGAAGCGACACAGCCAAGCGCAACCTCAGTTTCGCGCAGTACGACAAGTATGTCACGCAACTCGGCAACAACCTCGACCAACCCAAGTTTCGCAAGCAAGCGGCGCTGGATGCGTCCTCCAAATCACTCTTCAGCGTCTCGACAAAACGCAGCTTGGCGAGTGTCAAGTCCAACATCAAGAACCGCATACGATGGAGGAGGCGGTCGATACAGCCGTTTGGGCCCCAGCTGTCCTGCGTGTGCTGCCGGGACGACTTTCAGCACACGAGCAAGGCGCCGGCTCTTCACAACCTGCCTTGCGGCCACACGTACTGCGCACACTGCCTGAGGGTGATGGTCAGCCAGGCCGCTCGTGAGGAGGATAAGTTTCCGCCGCGTTGCTGCACGCAGCCAATCCCTGGGACGATCATCAAGGATATCTTGACGCGCGACAACCAGCAGGCCTTTCTGAAAGCCGCTCTGCTCTTCTCCACGCCCTGGGAGTCGAGAATCTTCTGCCCCAATCCCGAGTGCGGCGAATTCATCCCGCCTCGGCACAAGGTCGATCCCAAGCGGCCGTTTGACGTGACCTGCCGCAAGTGCAAGACACGCGTATGCGTCATGTGCAAGCGCGATTCGCACCCCGTGGGCAAGACATGCCCCGAAGACTACGAGCTGGAAAAGGTGCTGGAGATGGCAGAGCAGTCCAAATGGATGCGATGCTATCGGTGCCGAAATTTGGTCGAGCACACGCATGGATGCACGCACATGACGTGCCGGTGCAAGGCGCAGTTTTGCTACATCTGCGGAGGGGTATGGGACGCCACGCTGGGCTGTCCCAATGTCTGCAGTGGCGAGGAGGAGCTGGAGAGGCGCCGCATGGAGGAGGAGGAGCGCTCCGCGAAAGAGGAAGCCGAGAAGGCGGCTCGCGATGCGGCCACTGCGCAGGAGCTCCTCGAGCATGAAGAGGCACTAGCCAGGACTCGAGAGAACGCCTCGTACCAGGCCCTTCAGCAACTCCAGGAGACCGAGCAGCGGCGGTTCATTGAGTTTGAGAAGGAGACACTGGCTCGGATACGGAAGCGCCACGAAGAGCAAAGGACGGCCTTCAACGAGAAGCATGCTGTCGAGGAGGAGAAGATGAAGGACCGCCATGGCAAGACGGCGACGCATCTCGAGGACAGGCAGGTGGCCGCAGAGATGGAGCTGCGTGCGTCCCTCGAGCAGAGTGAGCGCAGTGTCAAGATTCGGCTGAAGCACATGGAGGCGTACTGCGATGGTCTCGGCCGCAGCCCCAACGAGCAAATGCCACACCGAACTGTGACGGAGCGTGATCTGCGGGAGCTGGGCCAGCAGTACAACTTGCGTGACAATCTGGAGCGGCTGCATCAGTCCAAGATCAACGTCATGCGGGACCGCCAGGCCAAGCGTATGGAGGAGCTGCAGGACAGGCAGCATGCCGAGATGGTGAAGCTGGGCGAAAAGCGACAGGAGGAGCTCGAGGACCTGGCTGCACAATGTGCCCACGAGCTCGATGCCCTGACGGCACTCTTCACCGCTCGCCGGACGAGACTGCAGAAGAGGTGGGAACTGGGCATGGAGATTCTCTGCAAGGAGCTCTCGAGTCGAGAGGGCCAGAAGTATGCGCAGCTCCCCACGCCTGCATGGCCCGAGGAGGCGAGCGAGGAGACCCTTTCGACGCCCACCGCGTGATGTTGACGACGATGTAGACGCCACGGTTCTCTTGTCTTTCATTCTTCCTTTGTACCTCTCCAGCATGGGCACACTGCACGGTTTTCTCTTTTGTCGAACACGGTACGGAGTATTGTCAGTTTTGTTGTCGTTGTTTTTCATTGTGGAAATACCCACTCGGCCGGGAGCCAGCACATGGAGTTCATTTTGGGATTTATTGCCACATACCAGCTTCCGTTTCCACGGGTCACGCAGTCAGATAGAAGGCGATTGATCAGCAATGTCCATCTCTGTAGTTATCGAGACTTTTTTGCATCTGATGGTCGCGCTCACGAAGGTACCTGATGCTTCGTGGCACTGACCGGCTTCTGGGGCAGGAGCGATGGTGGGCATCACCACATCTCCTGCCCTGGCCTGGAAGCCATTTCAATTTCGCAACCATCTCCAGATCTTTGTCTTTTCTACCCCTGTGAATGCAAGTTCCTCCCGTGCATCGCCTGCAAACGCTGTCTTTTCCGCATGCCCGAGAGGCTGCACGGTCCCAATGGACGCGCGAGTGGTACGCGGCCGTGACAGGTGACGCTGGCCGCGACAGCTGCGCCTCGAGCCAGTGCGAAGCAGACCTCTCCTCTCCGATCGTCGCCTGCCACATCACCGTTCTGTCCCAGACCATCACACCTCCTGGTTGTTACCACGCTGCGAGTTCAACCCGAAACGCTACCCATTTAGCTATCCGATTGCCCCGACATGGCTGACCCTCGTCCTCCGGCCGACGACAGTCGGGGCCCCTCCGACGTAGCTGCGAGCATAGACGGCACGGCTGCCGCCAGGACGCCAGTCGACGCGGAGACGAACGATAGCCCAGCACGCGAGAACGATGCGGGTGCGTCGCTCCATGGTGCACCAGCTCCCGCACCAGCTGGTGCTCCGCGCCCCGAGGTGCTCAAGCAGGTCGAGGGCGTCCTGACGTCGGAGATTGGCATTGCGACGCTCCTGAACCGCCTCAAGCAAAGCATAGCCTCCGCAAAGGTAGTTACTCTTGACAACCCCGTTCCAGCTTTGCGCCTAACAAAACGGTGCACAGGAATTCGCCCTCTTCCTCAAGAAGCGCGCCGACCTCGAGGAGCACAATGCCTCGGGCCTCAAGAAGGTCTGCCGGGCCACGCAGGACAGCCTCCGCCGCCCCGAGCACCGCACGGGGACCTTTTCCCAAGCCTACGAGGAAATGGTGTACATTCACGAGCGCATGGCCGAGAACGGGAGTCACTTTGCGGCCTCGCTCCAGCAGATGCACGACGACCTGGTCGACGCCGCGGCCGCGGCCGAGCGCAGCCGCAAGACGTGGAAGACCAACGGCCTGGCGGCGGAGCAGAAGGTGGCCGACCTCGAGCAGGCCATGCGCAAGAGCCGGAGCAAGCTGGACACGCTGGCCGAGGACTACGAGAGGGTGCGGACGGGCGAGAGCCGGCAGACGGGCAAGGTGCGCAGCGCCTTCAAGAACAAGTCGGCCGCCGACCAGGAGCAGGAGCTCAAGAAAAAGGTCGAGCACGCGGACCAGAACTACCGGCAGGCCGTCGAGGCGTACCGCGGCGAGAAGCAGCTCCTCGAGACGACGACGCGGCCCGACGCTGTCCAGCAGCTCCAGAACCACATCCGCGAGCTCGACGCCGGCCTGGGCCTGCAGATGCAAAAGTTTGCCGCCTTCAACGAGAAGCTGCTGCTGAGCAACGGGCTGAGCGTCAGTCCGCTCAAGGGGCCCGGCGGCGACAGCCAGCCAGCCGCGCGCAGCCTGCGTCACGCCGTCCTGTCGATTGACAACGACAAGGACCTGAATGAGTACCTGGCGGGCCACTACAGCCGCGTCCCTGCACATGCAGGCGAGGTTAAGTACGAGCGCCACCCTGTAAGTCACCAGAGAGAAATCCGGTCCCTTGTACCCAGAGGGAACGCAAAAAAAATCCCGACTGACACACTTTCCCACGACACCAGGTTCTCGAGCCCCAGCAGTCCCATTTCCAAGCCGGGCCTCCTCCGCTCGCACCCGTCGCCATCCCCCCCTCGACATCGACAGCGCCGTCGTACCCCCAACAAGGCCCGCCACCACCGCACATGGGGCAGAGCCTGTCGCAAGGTGGCCACGAGCCGCCTCGAACGTTTGCGCAGCAGCAGCCGCAGAAGCAGCAGCAGCAGCAAGCGCACCAGCGCAGCTTCAGCAGCCAGGACGCACCGCAATTGGGCGCCCTGTCGTTCCAAGGCGGCGGCGTTGGCGGCGGCGGCCTCCAGAGCAGCGCTGGCCAGCAGCAGCACCAGCCGCCGCCGCCGCAGTCCCCTCAGCAGCCTCCGACGGCACACTTTGCCGCGCACGAGCGCAGCGGCAGCGCCCACGGCATCCCGACCACGGCCGCGCTCAACCCCGTCTTTGGCGTGCACCTGGCTCACCTCTACGAGCGCGACGGCGTGCCCGTGCCGACCGTGGTCGACCAGTGCATCCGTGGCGTGGACCTCTTCGGCCTCGGCACCGAGGGCATCTACCGCCAGTCGGGCTCCATGGCGCACATCCAGAAGCTGCGCGGCATGTTTGACCGCGAGAAGCAGAGCCCGGCCCTCAACTTCCAGGACCCGGACAACTTCTTCCACGACGTCAACAGCGTCGCCGGCCTGCTCAAGCAGTTCTTCCGCGACCTGCCCGACCCCCTCCTCACCGCCGAGAACCACGACGGCCTCGTCACCGCCGCCAAGCACGACGACGACACACAGCGCAGGGACTCCATCCACGCCATCATCAACTCCCTCCCTGACACAAACTACGCCACCCTCCGCGCCCTGTGCCTGCACCTCCACCGCGTCATCGAGAATGCCCACATCAACCGCATGAGCTCACACAACCTCGCCCTCATCTTCGGTCCCACCCTCATGGGCACCGATCCCGCCAAGGCCATTCAGGACGCCGGGTGGCAGATCAAGGTCGTCGACACGCTGCTGCAGCACACCTACTCCATCTTTGACGAGGATTGATTGGACGTGGCTGCATTATGTGTCTCTCTGATTTGGTAGCCGGATGCATCCGTAGTCATCACGGAATAGAACAGCATGATTCCACACGCAGGCTCGTGTCATAATAAGTGCATGTCTTTCTACTTGTACGTGAGACGCCTGGCTGATGCAATACAACACGATTCAACCCGCTTCTCCCTCCGCCCCCTTGTAACTGGATATCATGATGCCTGGACAGACAAATGAGAATAAAACGCGCCCAAATAAGAAAAGAACAGAACCCATGGCTATGCTCCGTATGCAAGTCGTAACCATTCCGTGTTTCGTACAAGTCATTGAATCTTGATGGACTCAAAAAGACCGAGGTTGAGTGACGTGTCGTTCTCGCCCACAAGCGGGGTCGACTCGCTGAGCATCTCCCAACGACGCATCGCAAACGGCGTCAGGCGCTCCTGGATCGGAGGCCCGATGCCGTACATGGCGCCCATGGCACCCCGGTGCATGGCGCCCGTGCTTTGCGGCGTCGTCGGCTTGTCCCGATGAGAGAGCACAAGATTGTCCGATGCCGTGGGGTGCTGTGTGCTGAGAATGTAGTAGAGCCGCGGATCGGATGATAGAGAGTGGCTCGCGGAGCAGCCTGGCAGGAGTAGAATCTGGCGGGCGCACTGGTGACGGAGGTCGTCCGGCAGCGCGTCCACGAGCAGGAGCGCCACGTCCAAGACCTGCTGCGGGAGGCTGTCGGCGGACGGGCGCGCATGATCGAGCTCGAGCAGCAGACTGCAGAGGGCGACAATGATCCGCGCCCGCGCTTCGTGGTTCACAACGGGCACCCGGAGAGACCCCGACACCGGCCCGCTGGCCGTCGGTTCCGCAACCAGGCCTTGGAGCGTGATGAGCCGAAGCATCGCAGGCAGCCAGTGTGCCTTCGTGTCGCGCCGCGCCTTCGCCATTTGGGGATCACTGCTCGCGTTAATCTCGCACAGGTCGCACAGCTTGTCGACGAGGTTGCTCGACAACTGCCCAGACTTCGGCCCAGTCTGCCCCGTGGTGATGGCCTCGATCACATCCAGTAGATTCTCCGCCAGGTGGACCTGTTCGCTCGTATCGGTCTCGGCCGTTTTCAGGGACGGCAGCAGGCGCAGAAACCGAGTGTGCGCCAAACTCTTCAGATGTTGCGATATATCATTGCTCAGACAAGGGAGCATGCTGGTCCAGGTGATGTTATTGGCCTCGATGGCTCGGTCCATTGCGTTGGCGAACAGATCAAATCGAGATGGCGCCGGATCCTCACCAGCAACGGGCTGGGACTCCCCTTTCGACAGGTCGAACTCGAGTTTCAGCTGGCAGAAGGGTAAAGTGAGCTCAGAGGCGAGTCCTAGGATCTGGTCAAAGGTGACCTGGATATCTGTGCCGGTGCGTTCGGGAAGCAAGAGCTTCGTCGTGAGGTCAGACACCATGGCTACCGCTTCCCGTGGGACATTTTTGATGCAGAGTGCCTCGCTCACGCCCGCCGAGTCTGCTACGACGAGCAAACTCAGCGCGTGCAAGACCTGACTTTGCAAGTTCTCATCAGCCAGTGGTAGCACGACATTCTCCCGACCTACGCAGGCGGCGTACTCGGCGATCGCGCTACGAATGAGCAGGAGAAGAGCGCTGCCGTGTTCAAATTTGGAGGACGCTTGGTATATCTTGAACTGGTACGCCTCTTCGGTACCAAGGACGGTCGACTTGGGCAACGCCAGCAGGAACATCTGCAGAAGCTCCTGGAGATATGTCGCCGCGCCAAGACCCGCAGCCTGGTCGGGGAGCGAGGCGGTCATGGGAGGCGAGGCGTTGGCTGTCTGGAGGAGGACTGGCAAGGGCACACAGCCAAGCACGACCAAGAGAGGCAGCAGTTCCAACAACGGCCCTCGCGATGGCAGAGTGCGGATGTGGCCGATCCAGTCGGACATGAGCCTGTCAAAATGCTGAGGGTCAAACACGCGCATCTTGGCGAGCAGTGAGGCAAACGTGCGTCGCGTGTCGTCCTTCTTGTTCCACCCGCCTTCCAGTCGCGGCACGATGGTTCGGAAAAGTCGATTCATGGTCGGCTGATCGATCCTATTCCCACCCGCCAGCAGCCTATCGATCTCGTCGGATAAATCTACTTCGCCATGCGTGGTCTGGGTCGCCATCATGTTGTCCGACACTGGCGAACACGCATCAATCGCATTGCTCCGGTCGTTCTGGAGGAGGTCCTGTCGGAGCTGCGTGGCGAGCTCTGATCGCCCCGGCAGGCGCTGAGCAAGATGGCACACGGCAGCTAGTAGGGGTCGAGGGACAACTCCCGGCTGTCCGTGCGCTCGCAGACGTTCCAAGAGCACGGCAAAGCACTCATTGGCGGCGCCCAGGGCAAGAAAAATGGTGATATTGGCGTTGATGGTGTTGGCGCAAGCGGCGAGCAGCTCCGCATCCGTGGACTTGAGACAGGATTTGATGACATCCAGCAGCACGGTGTAGTCATCGGCCGCCTCGAGTATACCCCGTACATGGGTAAAAGTAGACACAGCTGCAGGATGGCTAGACATGCTCATCTCCACCATGACTTCCCTCACGTGGGAGCTGACGGCACTCTTGAGTGTCTGGCTGCTCGCGCGGATTTTTTTCGTCAACTTCTTGATCGTCAGGAGTTTTGCGCCCACGTCGTCGGGCACATAGAGTCCTAAGAGCCGCCGCACACATTGCACTCCAATTGTAATATCTTCTTCCTCGCCGACAATGCCATGACTCGGAGCTTTTCGTAGCAGATTGGCCCGCTCTCTCTTGAGCTTGTCCGACAAACACCCCAGAGGCAGTTCGACGAGCAGGCGTGTGCCGCACAGGCCGCCCCGCGGGTCGAGATCGGCATCACTGCGCACGCCTCCCCGCGCGATGAGCCACTGAAAATATTGGGGGACAGAAAAGGTGCGGTCTCGAACGAGTTCAGCCACGAGATGATAGATGCCTTGCTTGCGATGCTGCTCCTCGCTGGCGACCTTGTCAAGGACATCTAGTAATGGTGTCGTCGCGTCCAGACCTTCCTTCTGGAGCCAGCCTTTGAAGGTTTTCAGCAGTGTACTCGCGACGTAATTCTTGCTGAGTTCTGGCCGGTGGACAGACGTTGCCCATTCAAAGAGGGTCCTCATGAGCTGGGTCTTGTCGTCACTCGTAGCCCAGCATTTTGTTGCGAAGTCCGCGTCTGAAAGATTACTGAGAGTAGAGTCCAGTAGCTTAACAAGCCGCTGGCGACCGGCTGGTGGGTACGAGCTCCCGCACACCGTGAGTCGGGTGTTTCGAGAATTGATGCTGTTCCAAAGTCTCTGCAGGTGCTCGTCGTCCGGTGGCAATTGTGCCTTGAAGCTCTCACGGTACTTTGGCCATACAGTCGGTTGTATGAAGCTCTCGGGTGTGGTCGCCATGAGTTCGATGAGGGTCGCAGAAATCTGGTGCGCCAGTTGGGCGAGAATATCCTTGTCAGGGTCGGTGTGGATGGTATGCGCATGATGCAACAGCGCCGCGACAAGACGTCGGCCAGTCTTGCGAGCCCGGAGTAGATCAGCCCAGTAGATCCTGCAAGTGAGCATCCACATGGGTAGCTTGCCGTGGCCGCTGCTCTCGAGTCCTGCTATCATCCAGTCGAGATAATGCTCGCGGTCGAGCAGGTGCTCCGAGTAGAGGCCGGTAGCGAGTCGGACGGCGTACTGGGTCTTGGCTTTCCAGTCCTCGTCGCTCACTGCCAGCATTGTAAACTCCAAGAATTGCTCCACAAAGATGGTCCAATCCTTGATCCACTTGACTTCATTGCCGATGACCAGTGCTCCATTGACCCCTTTTCTCTTGAATGCCCGTATCTCGTTGGCACCGACGCACTTGGCTAGCCAGACAGCTCTCTCTATCGGTACGTTCTTGTTCAAGCACTGGTCCAAGAGAGCGCGACCCCTGATACCGTGGGGAATCGTTCGACTGAGGCGGCGCAACGACGTCGTCGGATTGGCGAGATCCTTTAGCCACACTTCTCTCTTGGTGTCTGTCAGAGTGACGCGGGGAGGCGGTTTGAAAGTCGATGGCGCTGTGACCTGGCCCCGCTGCCGACGCTGGTTGAGCACACCCATGAAGATTGTGGACAGGGCATTGAGCGAGGTCTTTTGGCCTTTGATGGCGGTGTAGATGGGGTTCTTTCCCGAGGACGACTCGGTGGCACTGTATCGCTCGAAAACGCCCTTGGCGATCGATTGGTGTGTCCATTCATCTTCGAGGTGTTTGCCCGTCCACGGGAAGAAGTCGGCTCGTCCTGAGTAGAGGCCCTTTCCGAAAAAGTCTCCGGCCATATGTGTATTTCTATTTGATGTAGTCGCTAATCGAGGGGCATCGGGAGGAGGCTGGATCGCATACGGTTTAGGTCGACCATCTTTCTTGGTGGTGGTCGTTGGGGGAGGCGGTTGCGGTGGCTGCCGCGCACTGGCGTCGGCGGTGATGTGCTCCTTCCGCCTCGGCATGGGTAATGGGGGGTTCTCGGTCTCCTGCTGTGATGCCCGCGACAGCGCCGGACTAGGAGCCATGTCGTGCGTATCGATGGCAGAGAGCGCCCGTGCCGACGCAAGGCTCTGGGGCGAGTCGACCGCGACCGCCGTTCCCACGCCCTGATCCGACATGAGTTCGAGTCGTAGCCTGGATCCGCCACGCTTCGGGGTATTGGCGCCCTGCTGCATCGCATCGCTCGACTCGGCATCTCGACGTGCAGGGGACGAAGGGTGCAGCATCGAGCGCGACTGTGGAGTTGGGCGCTGGGAGCCGAGCGACGAGCTGCTCAACGTTCTTTGAGGCTGCCGCTGCTGGGCTCCCATTGGTGTGCGAGAGGTCATGCTTGAGGCAGCAACTGAGGCGCCATTCCGAGGAAAGGTACTGAGAGGCCGATGATAATATGTGCTCGAACCGGTGGTGCCCACGCGACTGTGCGAGTCGGTCGATGGTTTGGGTTGGCGGTGGCGGAACGGAGTACAGCGTCCCCCAGTAAAGGCACTGTGCGTGGGAAGGTGCGGTACGGGAAGGAAGCAGGCACGAGTTGGGTGGCCACGCTGGGGGGAGCGCAGACGGTCGTGCTTGCCGTGCCCGAGTGGTGATGAAGCCGGTCAGATCAGGCCACCTCGCTGGAGGCGTGCGGTAGCCGACTGGAGCTTTTGGTAGGAGAGGGTTTGAGCGTTGACCGTTCCACGATCTGTCCGGCGTCACCGTGGGCGTTGAGGCAGTAATTACGGGTTCCCGAGTCAACTGGGGCCGCAGCGGCGTCGTCCATTCGATGGCGGGATGGGGCGCTCGCTTTCCCGGGCTGGACAGGGGCTTTGGGGGTCCAAGGCGCTAACGCAGCTAAGCGTCCATGAGCGACACAAATACAGGGTCAGTCCCGCCCCTATCTTCAGCACACACAGCGGTCGCTGCATGATGAATTGGCTCGCTGCGTGCATGGCCATTCTGTCATCCCCCTGTTGACCAAGCATCACAGGAAGCGAGGTGAGTTGGATCTCCGCAATTACACATCTGGCAAGTCGCCAATGGACGGAGTGACAATGGCGATGATGATGAAGGTACGCAGCGTTCCAAACAGATGCCTCGAAATGCCTTGGCCTCGGGCAGGCGGCAGTCGTCCCAAATGGCGAGACCATCGCTGATCTGGCTCTCGTCCACGAATGGACAGAATGTCTCGGAACAAGCGCTTCCTCTACTAATTATTATGACCCGAATCCGTTAAGGCAATATTCATTGGCGTTGCCCTGGTCCATGCACCCGAGCAGCCGTCGGCGGATGTGGATGCGCCACTAGCCCTTGGGCGCCGTTGCTCCCTTGACAATGAACAGTGCCGACAGCAATAGGAAGTGCGAGTCGCCGCATTGGCTTACTGTCAATGAGTCGAACCTTGTTCAACACATAGGCAGAGGTGTTGCCACTACTGGATCTTGACAGTGCGACAGAGTGGTGGTGCTCAGTCGCCTCCCTTGATCAAACTTCCCACGGGGCACTCACTGGGCGTTCACAATACTGATCATGCTCAGGGCTGATGCTCCTTTCAAATGTGTTCTTCGCTGATAATGAGCTTGTTATGCAATTTATCAATCATGCACCACCTCCAGCCGCATGCGACCACGCAACTGTCGTGGACATGCACGCCAAGATGGCACGCCCACACTACCTTCTTGGGCTGCCAGCGTCACGCGGCGCTGCCTCGCGTGTTGCCCTCTGGCGACGAGTCAGCCACGGCGCAACTCAACACCCCAATGATAAGCTGACAGGTCTGCGGCCGGGGGTCAGCTATTCCTTGTGACGCACGTCCTCGCCCGTCTACAGCTCATCGCCAGCACCCACGCTCCACTCGCTCCAGCCCTTCTCCTCACCGGGGAGCTTAATGCTAGTCCACTCCTCTCTCGTAACATTCCTCCATTGATCCAGCGGAATGGGGCCAATGTAGGCTCTGTCGCCAAAACCCCCAATCCAGTAGACGTGCGTCACCACCAGCCTGGCCCAAGAGCTCTGGTGGATCGGGTTGCCAGGCAGCCACCACTTTGCATCGTGGTGCCGGGCCGTGAAGCATGCACCGAGGCGAACTGCTTCGACGGGCTCGGGTTGGATGGGCTCCAAGTACCCCATGAGGGAGAAGCGTGGGAGGTTGGCGGCAGAGTACGGCACAGGGTCGGGTCCCCCCATGGACGCCTCGTTGTAGGACGCATCGCCCGTGAGAAAGGCTGTGAGCCGAGACAAGAAGGAGATGCGGCGGGCGGGAGGGTAGGGCGGGATCCAGCGCATGGATAGCGAGATGTTCGAGCCAGCCTCCACGTTCCTGAAGCTCGTCGCAATCTTTATGGCGAGCAACGTCGGATTGCCCTCGTCCTCGCAATCGCCAACATAGTCCATCAGCCCAATGGGGACGCCTGCTAGGCTCTCCTGGACACCTGCCTCGGAGGATGCACTGCCGTGGCTGGCAGGGAAGACGGTGGACAGCTCGCCCAGTTTGGAGAGGGCGAGAATGCGGCGGCCCATGACAGCCGACTCATAGCTGGTTGGAATTCTGTGGTCTGCCGCCTTGCTGTTGTCGTTGTGGAACAGAGGGGACGGGTGGTGAACGTCACCCGCCACAGCCGCAAAGGCACCAGCTAGACTACCGAGGACGGACAACCTCATGGTGGTATGGCTTGAGTCGAATAGGATGGGGGGGAAGCACCACGTAGACTGCAGAAGCAGTGATTATTGAGCTATGGTGGTTTTGATGGATCGCGGATGAAAACCAGGTTGAGGGGGTCCGAGAGGGCCGCGCCCAGCCCTCAGGTGATCTGGGTGTCTGGGAGGTACACATGATCCCACCATCTGGGAGGCCAACTGATTGATAAGATCCGACCTGAGCCAATAGGGGAACAGGATGCAGGCAAAGGCGGCCTTGGCATCTTTTGATTCTAATTGTGGGGAGAAATCACGCAGTTTGGGACCAGGTGCCTGTTAAGTGACACGTGAATGCGTTCAGTCCAAGGGGGTGGGTACCTTAATTAGTACGGTACTTGAGCAGCGTCGCCTTGAATTGCTGCGTATCCTTTGGATCTGTCTGGGAAAGCGCAACCTTCAGCTCCCTGCAGCACAGTAGGGTAAGTGGATTGGGGCCACATGGAGATGCTCGCGGGCCGGAGCACAAAGCCTAATCTCGCGGTCCCCTAACGTTAGCTACCACTTTTTGTGCATCATGATCAGGCACCGTGCAGAAAGGGCTAAAGAGAGTATGAATGCTGCTATTGGCTGAGGTTAGTTTGCTACTGATCCAACCGCAATAAGGCCGAGCAGCTGGGATATTCAATCGATGCCCGTTGGGTGGCAATGAATTGAGTTTCCAGGGAGACTGGTCCAGCATTCCCAGTGGTAGTCCATGGCACTACGGTTAAGGTGCCCAAAGCCAGTGAGTACCTAACTTAGACGCTAGACACGTTAGCCTCAAGGACAAGAGCATCCAGCGTCCGTACTGCCCAGCATGGTATGCCCTCATTGCCATGACAGAACGATAGACAAGGCGAATGCCGAACCAGGGCCTGCTCTGTACAATGTACAAGGCCCCGGAAAGCCAGCAGAGCCGGCATGCAATCAGTTTCAGATCGTGGAATGCAGGCCAGCGCCATTCCTCATTGGGCGGTTTGTTTACTCCCGCTTGCCTGCCCCGCCCTCAACGCTGGGCTGGACCTGCTCGCGCGGTTCGAATCCCAAAAGCAAGGTCCAACCCGCCTGTATGTCCCGCCTTGGGCGCATCAATCTGCCTGCACCTTCACTCCCTTTCGCGCGAGCATCCTCCTATTCTGCAGCAGGGCACTATTCCCTGTTTACCCTCGTTCAACTCAGTATTGCTCTCCATCAGCAGCTGCGCCGATCCGGACGTGAGCTGACGACGCCTCGCAATGGCCAGCTTCATGTCCAACTTCTTCCCTGCCAAGGACAAGCCGACCACGGCCTCAACTCGACCGGGCACGCCCAATCGACCAAACAGCTTTGTTGAGCCCACCAGCACCCCCCAAGGCAGCCCCAGCAAGAAGACAGTCCCACCCGGGGCCCACGATCTCTCCACAGCCTTCGACCATGCGATGAACCTCAAGGCCAGCGCCATCGAGGCGCCAGTCAAGCTCACACGCCCGCAGAGCGTCATCACAACGCCTCTTTCGACGGGACAGGGCAAAGCCCAGCCTCTGGACGAGTCAAGCGTCAACGTGGACGAGAGCGTCATCCACAAGGGCCCGTCCCCCAGCAGTCCCCTCAAGAAACAGGGACAGGAGAACACGCCGCCTACATTGCAAGCCCCCGTGCAACACAACCATGCCGCTTTGACGCGGCAGCAACACTACGAGACACGAGAGCGCTCCGGTGCGACCAAGCGATTCAATACCTCCAGAGGCCTGACCGCCGAGGAGCGCGAGATCCTCCAGAAACCGGCCGTCAAGCGCATGGTCAACGTGACGCAGCTCTACTTTCTCGACTACTACTTTGACCTCCTCACCTACGTCGGTGCGCGACAGAACCGCCTCAACGCCTTCAAGGAAGAATACCCGCCGCCACCAGAGACACCCGACGCCGACTTCAACCAGGCGTGGAAGCAGTACACTGGTCGCGAACGAGCCAACTTGCGCAAAAGGCGCGTTCGCCTCCGCCATGGCGATTTTCAGATCCTCACGCAGGTCGGCCAGGGCGGCTACGGTCAGGTGTTCTTGGCACAAAAGAAGGATACGCGTGAGGTGTGCGCCCTCAAGGTCATGAGCAAAAAGCTGCTCTTCAAACTCGACGAGGTTCGCCACGTGCTGACGGAGCGTGACATTCTCACCACAGCCCAGAGCGAGTGGCTCGTACGGCTGCTGTACTCTTTCCAGGACGACAAGAGTATCTATCTTGCCATGGAATACGTGCCTGGCGGCGACTTTCGCACTCTGCTTAACAATACAGGCGTCCTCTCCAACCGCCATGCTCGCTTCTACATTGCCGAGATGTTTTGCTGCGTGAATGCCTTGCACGAGCTGGGTTACATTCACCGAGATCTGAAGCCCGAGAACTTCTTGGTCGATTCCACGGGCCACGTCAAGCTCACCGATTTTGGCTTGGCTGCTGGTGTCCTTGCCCCTTCCAAGATTGAGTCGATGCGTGTCAAGTTGGAGCATGCGTCAGAGACGTCTGTGCCCTTTGGGAAGCCCATGGCCCAGCGAACAGTCGCGGAGCGCCGCGAGAGCTACCGCAACATGCGCGACAATGATGTCAACTACGCCAAGTCCATTGTCGGCTCGCCGGACTACATGGCGCCCGAAGTCCTTAGAGGGGAGGAGTACGACTACACGGTCGACTATTGGAGTCTCGGCTGCATGCTGTTCGAGGCTCTTACCGGCTTCCCGCCCTTTGCAGGCGCGTCGCCCGACGAGACGTGGCGCAATCTAAAGCACTGGAAAGACGTGCTCAAGCGTCCCGTGTGGGAGGATCCCAACTACTTCCTCAGCAATCGAACCTGGAATTTCATCACAACCGCCATCAACTCCCGCCGGCATCGCTTCAGCAACATTCAGGACATTTACAACCACCAGTACTTTGCCGAGGTCGACTGGCAGACCCTGCGCCAGACACGCGCGCCGTTTGTGCCCGAGCTGGACTCGGAGACGGATGCGGGGTACTTTGATGACTTTTCCAACGAGGCGGATATGGCCAAGTACAAGGAGGTGCACGACAAGCAGCAGGCGCTCGAGACAATGGCCGATCGTGAGGAAGAGATGAGCAAGAGCCTCTTTGTCGGCTTCACGTTCCGCCACCGCAAGCCGGCGACGGAGGATGGCGGCAGTCCGCGCAAGAGGATCTCCACACTGCAGGAGGAGGACACGTTTGGCACCATGCTGTGAGCGCATGAACGGGTTGATGGACGGATGGATGGATGGATGGATGGATGCATACTTATACATGTACGGTTCGGAGTTTAGAGTAATGGTAGCAGGACATGGGCAAAGGCGGTCCCTGGAGTTTTGCTAGGCTAGGCAAATGCGAATTTTCATGATGAGAAAATGCTCGGGTTCTTGGCATGTGAACATTGGCAGTCGTGGCAGAGGTATCTAACGTAGACAGACCCAACTCCGTTTCCCGTACAGGCAGAACAAAAACACCGCCCCCCCAAGAATACCTGTATGCTGAATTCCCATGGGTGACAAGGCCCCCAAATTCAAGTTTGTGTCCAAAAAATTCCGTCGTGCAAGCGAGGTATACATGTGTGTGTCATTTGGTCATGGTCGTCGTCAGCCCACGCACGCTGTGCGCCACGTGTATGTACGTGCTGCCGCCTCTTCCTCTCCTTACAGACTCATGGTCAGCCACTCCCACTCCTGCGGACCAGAGGCACTGCTCGCGCCGCCCATGGACGGCGGCTTCTGCGTGTGGCCGCCCATCTGGATCATGGAACTGCTGCTGCTGCTCCCCATCATCGGCCTCGGGTGCTGATGCTGCTGGTGCTGGTGGAAACTGTTGGGCATCATCCCGCCGGGCATGATGGGCATCTGCGTCTGCGTCTGCGGGACGCGGGCCATTATCTCGTTGGGGGAGCCGGTCGACGTGTTGGGCGAGTCCACCTCGATATCGCCGTGGCCGCTCTTGCTATGCCTGCGCTGACGCTTGGACGTGGACGGGCGCGGCGCGAGGGTGACGGCCGAGGCGCCGGGGCCTGGTGTGGCCTTGGGCGGTGCGGCGGCAATGGGCACGACGCCCTTTCCGCCCATGATGGCGGCGTTGGTGGACGAGGAGGACGTGGCCGTGCCGGGCGTGTTGGCGGCCGACGCCGGGCTTTCGGCCTCGTTGGCGCTGCCGGCTCGGTTGGTCGAGGGCGGGGTCGTGACGGGCGGATGGGAGGGCGGTGTGGCCGTGTTGGCCTTGCTCACCTCCTTGGCAGCACTGGTCGCGAGCGACAGACTCGAGTTCTTGCGCGAGGCGGCTGTCGAGGCACTCTTCTTCACGCGGCCTGTCGACCCGCCCGCGGGCACGTTGGCGCCCGATCCGCGGTTGCGCTTCTTGATCACGTCCGTCTTCAAGCTGAGGGGCCGAACGACACCATGTAGCTTGAGGAACAGGCCGCAGGCGTTGCACAGTGGCTGGCCCTCGGGATTTCGCCTCCACAATGGAGTCGTCTGTGTGAAGCAGTTGGTGCATGTCGTAGGCCCGCTGCTCTCGGTCTGGTTCCCTCCCGCCAGATTCGTGCTCGAGCCCTGCTTCGACAGCGGAGGCGACGAGGGCCGGCTGGGAGCCACGGACGAGAAGCCAGACATGGTACCTGGCGCATCGTTGGGCGATGTCGGCAACGACTGCGCTAGGTGCTCAAAGCCATTGAGCTTGCCTGGCATGTGTGGTGTCGAAGCATTCCGGGGAATCCTCTGTCCCCTCTTGTCGCCTCCAGCTCGGAACGACTGGGATCGCCCCAGCGACTCGCCCTGCCACTCCACGTTGTTGGTTTCGACGTAGTCCGTCGTGGTGGCCCCGATCATGACCTGTTTTCGAGGGGGTCCACCCGGAAACCTCGCGGCCTGGGTACTGAACTGCCCCGGCAACGATGCATCCCAGCCCATGGCGCTCGCTTCATCCACAGAGCTGCTAAAGTCGTGGTGCATGCTGAGATTGCGGTCGGCAAATGCATTGTTCTCTTCGTCATCTGAATCGGCACCAAAAGAAAACATGCTGTCCTGTTGCATGGCCACCGCAGGCGATGTCATGGCGTGATCGCCATGGAAAACCTGCGTCGGATCAATGTGACCGCCGAATGAGCTAGGCGCCGCCGTGCCGAACTGTGAGGTTCTGTCGGATGGCCCGCTCGTGTTGAAAGGGGCGCTGTTCCCGTTGTATAGGAATGATTGTTGTTGTTGCTGTTGCGGCGGCTGCTGTTGACGAAACGTCTGCTGGCGGCTGGCTTGTTGGCCGCCAAACATGAAGCCATCGCCGTCGCCGGCCGTGGGGTGTGGCGTGGAGACGGTGGACTGATAGGCCGACCCGGGAGGCGAGTACATGTCGTTGGAAGGTCCCGAGTTGCCATTGTAGATGTTTGGAAATCCGCCCGTGCCGATCATGGGCGACGTGCCCGGCGAGAAGAAGTTCTGCTGGAACGGACCGGACGAGTTGATGATGGGGTCATTCTCCATGAATGTGTCCAGGCCGAATGGGACACCCTGCTGGCCCGCGTGGTGCGGCTGCTGCATGTTCATCTGGTGGGCAGCATCGAGAGAATAGTCGCCCAGGTTGGTATCCGGCTCCAGATCGTGGGCGCTGCTGTTGACGGCAGCGACATGCGGAGAGAAATCGGCAGGGCGCTTTCGAGTTGTCTGGATTCATGACCATCAGCACTGCGTGTCGCATCGCTAAAAGCGGCGAGCCATGGGGGGAGGACAGAAAAAGCGATGCGGCGGTGTCAGGGCCGTGGGGGGCCACATGGATGGATGGGTGGATGGAACTCACACGGCGGTCATCGATGCTCGTCTTGCGGTGATGACGTTTCACATAGTTGAACTCTGCATTCCGATGATGCTCGGGCACAGACTGAGGCACGAACGGATATGGCCCTTGCTGCTGCTGCTGCTGCTGGTGAGGATGATGCTGGTGAGAGTTATGGGCCTGGGCTGCTGCCTGGGCCTTGCGCGACTTGATGGGGATGGAGTTGGGCTTCTGGAACTCGACCTCTGTCGGCAGGCCTGCGGGCGTCGCAGCGTTTTCGGAGAAGATGAAGTCGTCAATGTTCATGGGGTCGTTCTGGTGGTGACCGTGGCCGTTGAAAGGGGCCGCGTGCTCGGACGACTTGCGCAGCTGCTGCGCGATGCCGCTGGGGGCATTGTGGGCAGCCGACCTCACGCTCTTGTCGCGCGCCGCCGCGCGCTGTCGCTTCTCCTTTTGCTTTTTCAATCCAACGGCCATCATGCGCCAGGTCAGGTTCTCCATGCGGTCTTGGTGGGGGAGCTGCTGCTTGGTTTTGGCAAAGAACCGCCAAACCTGGACCGCGAGCGGATCGCTCTGCTGCATGGTGTCCATGCTGTCGACGTTGGCGCTCTGCAGCATGGGAAACAAGGCTGGGCCCAGAATATTGGCGTCGTCTCGGGGCACCACCGCGCTCCCTTTGTTGTTCTGGGCGCCTCGAAGTCGCTGGTGCGCGGCGCCCGGCTGGGCAGCAGGTCGTCGGGGGAAGCGCCAGTCGTGCTCTGTCGAAGTAGGGTTCATTGTGAAGGCCGGACTGGCGGTCCCCGTCATCGCGGCGGGCCTGGCAGCGGCCATAGTGTCCACACGAGGCCAGCTAGAAGATGAATGGTGAACGGCGGGCTGGTCCTCACGGCAGGTGGTGGGAAGATCTGGTCCGGTCTAGTATGGGCCGGTCGGTCGGGTTGTTGCTGTCCGATGCTCGCAGCGAGGGCCCCACGTCGATGAGTGTGCAGTGCGCGGGTGTGTGTGTGTGTGCGTTAGCTGGCGCAAAGGCTGGAGGTGCGGCCAGATCGGTGCTGAGACAATTCGTTGCTGCTTACGAGGGGAGCTTCACCGATACGGAGAGCTGGCAAAGATACTCGCTCACAGGAATGGAATGCCGAGAGTCGTGCGGCGCAATGAGGAGAGGCAAGGCAAGGCAAGGCAAGGTTGGGATCTCGTCCGAGACGGACCAGGACGATCGAGGGAATTAAGCGCGAAATCGCCACGGAAGTTAAGCCTCCACCGGCTGCGCTGAACTGAACTGAAGCAGTAGCGGCGGTGTCCGTTGGGGCCGCTGCGAACAGCCTTAGGCCCTGCGTGGCGGGCGTCACTCACTCGTTCAGTGGGGAGATTCTAGCGGGCACAGTGGAGTGGAGGGCCCCGTCCTGTGCCTTGGGTTCCCGGTTCAATGCCTGTCAGAAGGGGGGGGGGGGGGGCGCTCCCTCTGTCACGAAAGCCCACCAGGGATCGTAGGGCGCTGGCTGGCTGGCTGGCTGGCTGGCTGGCTGGCTGGCTGGCTGGCTGGCGCACGTACAGCATGTATGGAATTCATTAGGCCTCAACGGGAAAAGATGGGCAGCGTACAATGACATATGCGAAGGACTCGCTCCCGTCGTCTGCTGCTGCTGTATTCTTCCGGCCCCCCCATGCTCCGCCAAGCAAAGGTCAAGGTGGCCCATCTCGAGACCTGATGAATCGTTGGTGGCATACTGTCTGTAGGTGTGAGCGTCAATGGGCGAGCCCGCATGGTATTGTCACCGGATCCAGCAGCAGCCGGCCAAAATGCCACAATGCCCATGCCCATGCCGTGTCTGCATGTCGCGGACAGCCCAAGCGCTTACCACAAAACGCGCAAGCTCCGGTCCGTCGCACACGTCCCGGCTTTTCTCGACGTGGGCACGCTCGCGACCCGCCCACGGCCATCGTGACAGGGGGAACGACGACGCTCGTAGCGACCGAGCCATTGACATGGACAAGGCAACGCCTTGGTGGAGGTGGCACTAAACTCATCTGGCTCCCCGCCGATGCCCAGGTCAACTACAGTAATTGCTGCTGGAGAATCTCCAACGGCATCATCTGTAAGGGTTCTACAGGGTGTTCTGAAAGGGTGCTGTGACAAAGTATACTGTAGCTGCCTACAGCACATGTACATACGCGCCCACGTCTGACCATGGACGAGCACATCTTCGCTCGACCAGTCTCCTTTCCAAATTCCATCCACTACAACATGATTTGATGCCGTGCGCTTGCACAAACGGTAATTCCGTGGCAGTTTCGCGGACTTGTGTTTCGTGGTTCCGATCTCGGCTCAAGGCCACTAATTACAGCACGGCAGCTTCACAGCGTCTCGGGTGGCATATTCGCCAGAGAGGCTCAAATGGCCAGCACGACACCATCAATATTATAGCACGAACCCTCACGAGTAATGCCTAACCCACGGGGGATCGTGGCGCCAGGCCACCAGGAGGAGTGCTGCCATGATGCGCGCTGCTCTATTGCTTTCTGCATGGAAATGGGTGCCGCGCTGAGTCTCATACATATGTATTATCATCCGTGTATTACCGCCGCACTGCTGGGCACGGCAGATACGCTCGGATTATTACAGCATCTCATCTTCACATCTTCACGTGCAGTCGGGTCACCTCTCGACACCCCACGCTGCAGGCCATGCCGCGCCGAGCTGCGTGCTGGCCCCCCAAGAACAAATCATCACTGGCATGCCCGTCCATCCCCCTCATGCACCTCCCGTCGCCTTCCTGCATGGCCATGGTTCGGGACTCATGCACTGCAACGGCACCCATCCCTCTATCGTGGCCGGGCCATTCCATTAGCAGAATCCATCAAGTATGACTCCTGGATCGCGAGCGCCGCTGCCCGCCAAGCTCGGCAGGGTTGCCCCTTGGGCGCGGGCAGCCAGCCGCGCGCCCACAACACACACGCCGAGCCTTGGGTGGGCGCTGACAGGTCCACAACGCGAGCGAAGGACCGAAACACTTGCATGAGCGCCGAGCGGACACGCTTCAGTGCCACGGTGACCCCCACACCGCACACACCACCTGGTCGTGGGAGGGAGGGAGGTGCAGGGATTGGATGGGGATGCTTGTCCGACTTGCTTGCCCTCCAGCAACAGAAATGCCACCGGCAAAATGCTTCTTTTTCGTGTGTGTCCAGCGTGCAACAAGTCGCCCTCGGAACAGCACGCACCACCATGAGCGTCCTCAGCTCCGTCCGTCCCTCGTCCCGCTCTCGTGGCCCACTGCGCCCCTGCGTGGCTGTTCCATACTGTAGCAGCTCCTGGATCCTCGTGGTGGACCACATTGCCATTCGAGAGCCGCCGCGGCCAGCGCTGCGGAGATTATGACGATGACGGCGCGCAAGAGCCTCCATGCCGATCTTCGCGCACAGCGTCTTGAGACGCGCGTGCCCCTGCTGACGCCCACAACTGTCTCTCGCAGTAAGAGATGTCTGCGAATCGCCGTCACGATACATATAATATGGCAGTCACTTGACCAGCGCTCGCGCTCTTGGGTGGCGCCTCCTCTTCCTTCGTCGCCGTGAATAATATCTATTGATACTAGGGCCTGTTCGACGGGCGCAAGGATGGCGCGGCGGGGCCGCATCGTCATGGCATCGCAGCGCGCTAGCAGGGGATGATCCTGACGCCCCCCAAAGAGGGTCCCTCCCAATCCTCAATTCCTCCATTCCCGTCCGCCTGGACGTCGTCCGGGTCCGCCTTGCCAGCAACCTGTCGCCCGGCCGTCAGACGACGAAAACAAAGGTGGGTGTCGACCGACCGTGCCCGAGCGAGCGTGCTCGAGTCGTGGGCTGCTCTCTCGCGTGCGTGCATGGATGCATGCATGTGATTTTGGGTCCATCCCTGGCCACACATGCCGTTCGCTGATAATAGAGTGTCCGGCTATTATTAACAATCAAGGACGGCTTTGGCCAGAGTTCTGCGGAATTACTTGTCCTCCTTACAGCTGGACCGCATTGAAAACGCGGAAATAACACTCTTGCCGTGTGCTTCATCCAAACAGGCAGTCCCAGATCCCGACGCTGGCCGACCCAACACGACGACGCTCCCCCGTCAAGTCTACACAGTCTTCCTCAGGCCCAATGTCCCCAGCAACGTAGGCTGCTCTCCGCGACGAGCGTACTGGAGAACCGCGCCCCGGACCGCCTCGACGTGCGACCCAAATGCCCACGCCTTGGAGCCGTACCCGAGATGGCCGTCCACGACGCCGTTGAGCATGTCTCGATAGTACGCCAGCCAGTCGGGTAGGCTGTCGTAGCCCTCGGGGACTTGTACACGCATGTGTAGTCGGGCATATCTTTGGGATAGATTGTCTCGGGTGTGTCCTTGTTGTGTCTGCGCTGACCGTAGCGTAGATGTCTGCACAGGCAGATGCCACCACTGCATCTGCGCCCTTTGCTGACACTGTCTTGCATGCAGCCTCCTGATTTTCACGCTGCTGTTTAGCCCGCCCACGTGGACCTGCTCTTGACCACACGGAATGTCAGTGCAGCGGGGGTTTCCGGCGTCACGGCCCAGCACAATGGTCCAGGTGACGCGGTCGCGGCTGTGAATCTCTCGGGATCAGGGTCCTGCATGGCGTCCTGGAAGAGTGCTCTGCCCAGCGTGCTCAATGATCTGCGGTCGAGACTGGCCGCGGACGCAGACGTGCTAAAGGCACGCACGATTGTGGCATCGAGGCTGGAGAAGACGGTTCGCAGTGGTGGCAACGGCACAGGTGGTCTGAAGGGCGACAGTGGCCGGGGTGAGATCACAGTCTGTGAGCCTGGGCCATTTGATGAACCACATTGATCATCGGGGTGCGATGATGGCTCTGGTTTGCATAGCATCATCGTGGTTGCTTGTGCTTCAGTGTCCGCTGCTGTCGTGGTCCTGCGTGTTGCTTGCACGAGCTCCGAGATTCGTTTGTGGTAGACGTAGCATGCGATCGCTAGCATGAGGATGATGCCCAGGCCAAGAACGATCGCGGCAATGGCCATGGCCGTGGCCACGGTGGCTGGCGAGTCTCTGCGTACGAGAGCTGCCGCCGGCATGTCCTCTGGTAGGATCATGGTTGTGCTGTGAGCCTGGGGATGGCTGGCGGGCCTGCTGGACATGAGCTCTTGCCATCGGATACCACTTTGCGAGACGCAAGACAGGAATATATGCTCATACTCGCCGCGCCTCGACGTGTAAACAAAAGGCTATTGAAGTCATCTGTGCGCATCACCATGGGACACTTTGCAGACCCTGCTTTCTTTGGCAGCGGCCCGTGCAGTGGCTGCGAATGCAGGCGCTATTCCTGGCTGCAGCGACGGCAGGTTGCGCTCTGGCACGCCCAGCACAGGTTTGATCTGAGCATTGCACAGCCGCGGCGCGAGCCATTGGAGCTTTCCGAATCAATGAGCATCACCAAGGTGACGAGGAACATTGTGTGACCTGGTGAGGCGGGTCGTGTGTCGAGCTCGGAGGTTGCCTAAGCCGCTTAGTCATCAGTTTTGGACAGCCCAGGAGCCCGACTTTGACATCATGGGATTTTCTCTACGCGGCATCGTGTTCAGACAGCTCGAATCGTCATTACAACCGCGACGACCCAAGCTCGACGTGACATTTGGCGTGTCATTCGCCCGAATTCTCTGAAAAATGGCCAAAGAGCGCAACTACAACCCGGTCCAGGCCCAGCGGAAAGCTGACAAGGCCAAGGCGATCAAGAAGGGTCCGTAGCAGCCCCAATTGTACTCACCTCTATGCATCCCTAACGCGCCACAGGCAAGGCCGAGTCACAGGCCCGCAAGAACGAGAAACTGGCCAAGAAGAACCCCGAGCGCCTCCAAAAGCAAATCGACGACCTCAAGGCCATCACCACGAACGGCGGCAAACTCAGCAAGCACGAGGAGCAAGTCCTGAGCGGACTCGAGAACGAACTCAAGGCGGTCAACAAGGCGCGCGAGGCACTCGGCGACCGCGCACCGACATTCGGCCGAGGCTGGACGCGGGACCACGACAGCCCTGCGGCGGTTCTAGGCAAGCGACGACGACGCGGATCCCATGCCTCCACGAGCGACGAGGACGTGCCTGAGGATGTGCGGTCGATACCCATGCCGCGGGACACGCCGCCGCCGATCCCCAAGGACGTGCTCGACGCGTGGTACGCCAAGCGCCGCGCGCGACGGGAGGCTGAGAGCGCCGCAGCAGCAGGACGCAAGGACGAGGAAGCCAAGAAGGCGGCGTCGCCCGCCGAAGCCAAGGTCGTCTACTCGGCGGAACCCGTGCGCAGGGATCTGCGCAAGGAGGCCGTGACGGCGTTTGTGCCAAACGTCGTCAAGCTGAAGATGGACAAGGGCAAAGGCCAAGGCGGCTTGATGGAGCCCGAGGAGGCAGACCGCCTGGAGCAGGAGGGCTACCTCAAGCCGCAGCCCTCCAAAGCCGTGACCATGGAGGAGGTCGCTGACGACGAAGATGGGCAGTGAACAGGGCCGAATCCAGGCAATGGGCAGCATGGGCGGCTTCGGCCTTCGGCTTCGGCTCTAGCCTGCTACTTTTGGAGTCGACACATGGCTGGTGGAGGTAGTCCGGGGATGTCGCCGTCCGCGGACCAACCAGCAGTTTCAATGACCATGACTTTGTGCGTCTCCAACGGATTTTTTCTGGGGCCGGGCAGTCATTATCCACTCCCAAGTCGCCCGACCCCAACGCCAAGAGAGACGCCGCTCAACCGTATATTTCGATTCCGCCGCCGCCCTGTTATTTTCCATCGACCTCCACTGCTTGCCAACATGCGTCATCCCCTCCCCAGGTCAATGGAAAGATGGATGTCCGCCAGGTCACGTCGCGCACCGCTCACGATGAGCCCGAGGACGTAATCGTCCCCGACGAGCAGCCTGTCGGCACGGACATGGAGAAGCACGCCACCACCGCCTCTGCTGCTGCGTCATTTCAGGAGACATACCCCGAGGGCGGCGCCAGGGCGTGGCTCGTGGTCCTGGGCGCCTGGTTTTCCATGTTCGCGTCGCTGGGCCTGATGAACACGATTGGCATCTTCCAGGCCTACACACTGGAAAACCAGCTCAAGGGACAGAGTGAGGGCACCGTGGGATGGGTCTTTTCCATCTATACATTTCTAGCCTTCTTCTGCGGCGTCTACATTGGTCCCATATTCGACAAGCATGGTCCCCGCTACCTCATCTTGGCCGGCTCCGTCTTGACCGTGGGCGGCATGGTCTCCATGGGCTTCTGCACCCAGCTGTGGCACTTTGTCATCGCCTTTGGCATCCTCTGCGGCATAGGCACGTCGTTGCTGTTCACGCCCTCTGTCGGGGCCGTGGGTCACTGGTTCAAGGCCCGACGCGGCCTGGCGACGGGCATCGCGGCGACGGCGGGCGGGTTCGGCGGCATCCTCTTCCCCCTGATGCAGACGGCGCTCTTTGACCAGGTGGGCTTTGGGTGGACCACGCGCGCCATGACGCTCATTGTGCTCGTCTCGTGCATCCTGGGCAACCTGCTCGTGCGGTCCCGCCTGCCGCCCGCCGCCAACGCCACGGCCAAGCCGGAGCTGCGCATCTTCAAGCACGTCACCTTTACGCTGGCCACGGCGGGCCTCTTCCTGCTCGAGTTCAGTCTCTTCATCCCCGTGAGCTACATCACGACGTACGCGATCCACAAGGGCTTCCGCTCCGACTTTGCCTACCACCTGATTCCCATCCTGAACGCGGGGTCCGTGGTTGGGCGCGCCCTGCCCGGCTGGTACGCGGACATTATCGGCCCCTTCAACACGTGCATCTCCTCGGTCGTGCTGTCCCTGTTTGCGTGCCTGGTGATCTGGCTCCCCTTTGGGCACACGACGCCGGGCATCATCGTCTTTGCTGTCACCTTTGGCTTCGCGTCGGGCACGGGCATCGCCATTGCGCCCGTGTGCATCGGGCGGCTGTGCAAGACGCAGGAGTACGGGCGGTACTACGCCACGACGTACACGGTCGTCTCGTTTGCGTGCCTCATTGGCATCCCCATTGCCGGCAGCGTGGTTCAGGCCAACGACGGCGAGTACTGGGGCCTGATTGTGCTGACGGGGACGGTCTACGTGGGGTCCCTGGTGGCCTTTGTGTGGGCCAAGGCGACGGTCGTGGGGTGGAGGAACTGGACGGCTGTTTTCTAATCAGGAGCAGAAGAACGAACCAAAAAAAAAATGTGTGCCGCAACGTGCTCTCTATTGACGTAGTCTGGCCTCGCTCGCCTTGATGTGTTGCTCGTGCAGGTCCCTGACGGCGGGGATGATCAAGCTCTCAATCTCGCCGCTGGGCTCCTCCTTGGGGACGTTGCCTGCCTGCAGGGCGCGGACCTGCTCGTCGGTCCAGGGGCTGCCGTCCTTCTTGCCGACGCGGAGCCACTGGTCGTCGCGGCCGGGGCTGACGAAGCAGACCTCCCACTTTCTGGTGGCGAGGAGGTTGCCGATGACGAGGTGGTGCTGGTAGCGGCCGAGGGAGTAGCGGGCCTTGTGGACGAGGAGGCTGGGGTCTGTCTCGAGCTTGTAGGAGACGATCATGCCCTGGGGGGCCCATCCGTCGACGAGGTTCTTGAGGAACTTGGGGACGGGGTCGAGGTCGATGACGAGGCGCTTGGAGCGGGCGATGCGGGGGGCGTTGTCAAAGTTGTCAAACTCCTCCTCGTCGGCGGGCATGGCGACGTCGGTGGACTGGATCTTGTGCTCGGCCATGCGGGACTCGGGGACGAAAAAGTCGGAGACGGCGGCGGCGAGGTAGAGGAGGCCGCGGGGGCCGAGGGGCGCCATGAGGCGGGAGATGGCGCGCAGCGAGTGGAGGTAGTCGGTGATGGTCACAAAGGAGATGGTGAGGAGGGTGCCCTCGGTGCGCGCGCGCGTGTAGCGCCGCAGGACGGGGCCCATGCGCGGGTCGGTGCTGCGGACGTTGCCGGCGCCGTCGTCCTCGAGAAAGTCGAGGAACGAGCCCGTGGTGCTGTGGGAAAAGTGCCGCGCGTAGGGGACGAGGGAGAACTCGCGGTGGAGGAAGATGACGGCGTAGCCGGCCTCGAGAAAGTACTCTGCGCTCGTGGCGCCCCGCGTGCCGGCCGAGAAGTTGTCGATGAAGCGCACCGTCTGCTTCTCGAGCGGGACCGTCGTGCCGCCCGACGTGATGAGCACCACGCGCTTGCCCGCGGCGGCGTGGCGGCTGATGAAGGTCGTCGAGGCCTCCACCTGGGCGGGCAGCGACGCCGGCGGGGGCTGCGTCGAGAAGTAGGCGTCCTCGTCCACGGTCGCCGACATGATGGAGGAGCTGGGTGACGAGGGGCGGGATGCGTCGGACGCGGAAGACGGGGGGGCAGAGGAGGAGGAGCTGTAGTAAGAGGAAGAGGAGGAGAGGGAAAAGGCGAGGGAAATGGCCTGCTGCTGCGACATTTTGATGGTGTGGGCAGCGGCGCCTGTGGGATGTGATGAGGTCTACAGAGCAGTTGTGGTCCCGGACAACGTCGACCTCACAGCGACGAATCCAGAGGCCGCCGTCGCCATGGCCAGCGGCGATGCATGGCCTCCTTTAGTAGCAGGGCGCCGCATGAAGCCTCCCATCGGCCCTGCGGATGTTTCCATCTGGGGGGGGGCAGAGGGGTCCCTCGGCAAGGACGTTGAGGGTAGCCTGGAGATGCCGAGATGGAGTGGAGTGGAGGTGGGCGTCACAGCCATCGCTTGCCGACGCCTCGGCCACCACTATGCAGAGAGTACGCATGTTTTAGGCAAAAACGAAGCCCATAATCTAGCAGTGCCGGTTCTGCAAGGAGAACAGCTGTGGAGGTGCCAAGAGCTACTCCGGGCCAGACAGTCGTTGTGTCGCGTGCCCAAGGAACCCCAGACGGATCCGTCTTCCCAGAGGCCATCTCACGGCTGCATTACGTGGCATTTCAACATTTGATTCGACTACATTTCCCGTAGAACATAAATGTACCCTCTATTCTATACACGCGCCTACTGTTTCGGCGCCAAGCGCCACGCACGCAGCGGCAGCTCCTGTAGTTGCAGCACCTTGGGCCGGATGTACCACACAAACGTCGCCACGCCAAACAGGACGCACAGTATGTTCACCGTGTAGTACCCGTCGCGCACCATCTCGCACGTGCCGCCTCCCTTCTCGCACATCTCCTTGTCCGCCTGCATGGCGCAGGAAAAGGGCGCCGCAAAGGCCGCGTCCTTGCCGTCCGCGGGTGGGTGGCAGGTGGCCACGGTGAACGAGTCGACGAGCTTGAGCACAAAGTAGCGCGGGAACGTGCCGCCCAGGTTGGAGACGCTGCCACGGGTTAGCACAGGCAAAAAAAGACAAGAACTGGACTGGACTCACGTGGCAAGCAGCGTCATGTAGGTGCCCCCAATCACGGGGTCAGACACGCGCGCGTGAAAGGCCGACACGGCCACAAACATGACCGTGTTGGTGAACGTGGAGAAGACGTGCTCAAAGATGACCACGAGCAGATACCAGGACGTGACGCCGTCCTTGGGGAAGATGATGACCACAAACTGCGCCAGGACGGCGGCCGCCAGCCGGCCCATGAAGCCCCAGCACCACAGGCGCATGGGCGTGTACTTTTGCGACCACATGCCCGCGTAGTATCCGAGGCCAATCTCAAAGGGAAAGTCAATGAGCACCGTCAGCGCCATGTTGTCCTTGCCGAATCCCTTGTCCAGCAGCTTGAGGTTGGTGACGCCGTCGTTGGCCTGGAACCCAATCTTGGCGATGAGGTGCACGAGGATGATGGTCTGCACATTCTTCAGCTTGAGGATGCCCGCCATGATGCGGTACACGTCCCAGACGCCGTCCTCGTTCTGCGACTTTTCCTCCCGCTTGAGGAACCCCAGCGCCACCGTGATGACAATGTACGCCCAGCCCCAGAGCCGGAGGTACCCGCCCAGCGTGACCAGCCCCTCGTCCGAGGGCACCGTGCGGAACCACTTGTTGGCAAAGTCGGAGGCGTTGAGTGCGAGGAAGACGGTGTAGGACATGAAGTGGCCCGCCGTCAGCCCGACCGTCTGCGCCGTCGAGGCGTACGAGACGTTGCCGGGGCTCAGGAGCGTGAGGGCCCACCCGTCGACGGCAATGTCCTGCGTCGCGCACATGAGGACCAGAAAGAACCACCAGAGCATAAAGTTCCACACCGAGGTGCCGCCCGGCTTGCCCGTCGTGGCCATCATGTCCTCCACGTGCGAGCCCAAGTACAGCATGCCGAATCCTGACAGGAACTGGATCGGCACAATCCACGTCTTGCGCCGACCCAGCTTGGCGCTCCACACGGCGTCGACAAACGGGCTCCAGAGGAGCTTGAGCGAGTACGGGTAGGACGCCAGCGTGAAGGTGCCAATCTCGCCGTACGACAGGTGGTTCTTGAGCAGGAACGGGACGGATCCCATGGCCAGGCCCATCGGGATGCCCTGCAGGAAATATAGAAGGACGAGCAGCAGAAAGTTCCTCTGGTCCTGCTTGGGCAGGTCGAAGAAGCCGTGGTCCTCGGACCCGTGCTCCTTGGGCGGTTCGCGGTCGAGCGAAAAGTCGTCGCGCGCGACATAGGTGCTGGCCGCGTCGGCATCCGGGTTGGGCACCTTGCGGCGCATCTCGACGCCGGAGCTCATGGTGCCGTTGCCGTTGGGGGATTTGCGGCGACGGGCCATCGATTTTCGTGTCGGGCCAGGACAGACAGTGTTCGCGTCGTGGGGGTCCTAAACTACCCAGCAGGTTGGAGGCTTGGCGTCGTCGTACAGTATGCACGAGGAGAGTAGAGGGGAAGAGGGAAAAAATAGTAAGACAAGCAGGTACAAGGAGGTGCGTGAACAATTGTGCCACCCGGCAAGGACGCAGAAACGGAGGCGAAGATGTGGACAATAAGACACCTGACGAGGTGATGCTCGACGCGCTCAAGCTACCGTGGCCTCAGGAGGCGAATGGGAATGACGGGTCGATGGGATCGGTGCGTCTGGATGACAAACGTATAAGGTACTTGGACAAGGGCGTCTGGTGTGAAATGAGCGGCACACCGGCGAGCGTGGAGGCGTGGCAAGCGAAGCAAAGGTCAAACTGCCGTCAAGATGCCAGACGCAGAGTTTGCGACATGGCAAAAGTTCTCCCTGATCTGACGAGATGGCACGAGCCTCATGGACCCTTCCTTTGCTTGGCAGGGCCGGAGTGGGATGCCACCACGCCGACGCCCCGGAGGGGGCTCCGCAGTGGACTCGTCACTGTCGCCCACTGTAGATAAGCCGCTTATCGCTCCATCTGCACGCCACCACCACGACGCGACGAGGACCCGCGTCGTCATTGTTGACATGGCGAGCGACATGTCTACCGAAGCAGAGCAATTGGATCGAGAAATCGCCGCCGTCAAGGCCGAGGGTCAGTCCCCCATTTTCATCTCGCGCTGAAACTTGTAAGAACTAACCAGTCCCAGTCTCGAAAGCCCGTCAACAGCTGGCCGTCGAGGCCTCCACCATTGTCGCGACAGCCGCTGGCCAGGCTCTGCTCGCCAAGGACCCCAGCCTGCGCGCCTACGCGGACAGGCAAGCGGCCCATCTGCAGCAAAACTACCACCGCATCGTCTCGCCCATCACCTCGTTCAAAGTCCTCGACCCGGATCCCCGTGCCGTCGACGGGGGTCACGTCCTCGCCCTGCGCTTCGAGGCCATGACCCACGGCCGCTATCTGCACCAGTACTACGTGATGCTCAACAGGCCATACCCCGGATCAAAGCACCTGCGTGTGCACCGGCACACGATTCCACCAGCGATCCCTCTCGCCGCCTTGGCCGCCCGCCACCTCCCCAGCCCCAAGAGCGACAGCGAGAGCGACAACCCGTCCCGCCAAGACCTGGACCGTTTCGCGCGGGCCGTCAGGAGAGAAGTCGCCCGCTACCACAACAGGCTGGGCGTCATGGCCGACCTGAAGCGCACGCTGCTCGGTCTACACGAGGACGACCATCCCAGTGCGGACGACGTCGTAGAGGTCTCCATGGCCGACGTGGAGGCGAAGCAGATTGCGCTCACCTGGGCCGACGGCAGAATCGGGCGTCTGGTCATGGACGACAACGGCAGGGTCACCAAGATGGTCGTGCAGGGCGTCGAGGGCCGGGACTGGGAGCTCGAGAGGCAAGTCATGCCCTCTGACGACAGCAGGATCGAGGATGTAGTCCGGCAGCTGCAGCAGTACGCGGCCAGGGAAACCTGATGACCCATGCAAGAAGACACGATAATTTTCACGCAAGGCTAAAGATGTACTGTCAAAAGAATAAGGACAACGACAAGGTACGTGCGCACGTGACCATATTTTCCCAAGACTAACATTGCTCGCGAGCATAGACATTAAATACAAGCTTCGACAGAAGAAAGCTGAATAGGTACATTCAGAATAGAACAGATCCACCAAAACGGATCCGACGCCCGTTCTCCTAGCCCAAGTCGTTCAGATTCATCGCTCACTTAAACTCTCATCGCCCAACGCCACTCACCTTACCACAGCGCGACAGCGAGGGCCGCGGCAAGGACCAGGCCCACGGTGTTCTGGGCGGCACCAGCGGAAGGTGGAGGGGTGGCCATGGGGTTGGTGCCGTTGAGGCCAAAGAGGACCGAGGGGACAGGCATCATGGGGGTGTTCTCAGCAGGAGGGCCGGGGATCATGGGGGTGGTGGGCACGCCGGGGACGCCGGGGGCGACGGGAGTGCCAGGGACGCCAGGAACCATGTCGGTGTTCTGGGCAGGAGGGGCGGGGACGGTGTTGGTCTGGAAGAAGGAGGTGAAGGTGCTGGGAGGGACGCCGAACGGGGTCGAAGTGACCGAGGGCACGCCAGGGACCGTCTCAGAGGGCTGGACAAAGACCGAGGAGATGGCGGGGACGGAGACGACGTCGCTGGGGACGGCCGGGACCGGGACCGTGGTGGGAACCACGGTCGTCTCGACGGGCACCGGGCTGAAGGTCGTCTCCTCCACAAAGGTGACGGTGGTGGGCTCCGGGCAGGCATCGCACTGGGTGACCGTGTTGGTGTGCGTGGCCGTCAGGGTGGTCCAGGTGTACGAGGGCACCTCGGGCTCCGGGCAGGGGTGGACCCAGTGCCAGTCGTGGTCGTCCGTGTTGTCGCAGTCGTCGATGATGACGCCGCCGTGGGGAGGGTGCCAGATGTCGTAGCACTCGTCGCACGGCTCCGACTTGGGGCCCAGGAGGTCCAGGTCGACCGAGATGCCCAGGGGCAGCTTGACGTCGAGGCCGAGGAGGGCGGTCGCGGTGGAAGCCGCGCCGAGGATGGCCAAAGTGGTCTTCATTTTGAAAGTGTGGGGTGTGGTTTTGGAAACGAGTGTCTTTGGAAATGAATGGCTGGGTCGAAAAGCGACTCCTGGCAAGTGAGCAAAGGACGATGTGCGTTGAGGGTGACTGAGGATGAGGAGAGAGCTGCTACGAGACGGGAGTTGCACCGGATTCTTATACACAAATCGATTCGTGTTGGCAGTTCATGTCTACATTTCCACCGTCCTCATGGCTTGCACAGGAGTGACTCAGGGTGAGATGAACGATCAAGACATGGTTGCTTGAGGACGAACTGGTCGCGCCGGCTCGCATGCAGGGCGGCGCCTTAGTGCATGGCATGTCGCACCTGCGATGTCTGGCAGCACCGCCTTGCATGTTGGCGGGGAGCGAAGCGCAGGAACAAAACTCTGGCCTGCGTAATGGTGCGAGAGACAGTCTGCTATTTTGGTGCAATGTCCGCCCATGTAGGGCATCGCCTACTGTCTCAACCGCCGCGCGAGGCTTGCGCATGGTGACGACGACGAGGCCGAATTGCCGTGGATGCACCCATGGCAATTCGGCACGGGGAAATTGAATCCTTCACTAAGTACTGCAGAAGGCATTGTCCGCAGCCATTGTCGAGGCGCGCAGGCTGGCTCGTGTTTAACGAGCCGTTTCGACGTTGATGACTGAGGAACAGTGGCTGTTCCCGCAGTCGACGCCTTTGGGGTTGTCGTTGAGCTGCCTCTGCTACCGCCGCCTCGGTCCATATCTCGGACCCCGACGCCGCGAGATGAGAAGGCTGAGTTTGGTTTGACGCAGACCGTTGCGACGGGTTAGGCGAGGGAGGAGGACAGTTTGCGTCGGCCACGTTGGGCCACGTTTGACTGCTCGGGGGTTTGGTCACTCCCTTGCCACTCCAGTCTCTGGATGTTTCGTGTGCGCCCCGAGTTGTATGTCCGCGAGGAGGGGAATGCCCAGTGTCCAATTTCACCAGTCTAACAAGTCCTCCACCTTGGCTTCCCCAGAGAGATCCGACGGCTCGCCTGTCTTTTTGGCACTGCCCGCGCCTGCACGGCTCTCGAGGACGGACGCATCGATGCCCCACGACCGAATCTGCTCCTGCATAACGTCTGTCCACGTCTTGACCAGCGGATGACACAGAGCCCCCTCCTTGGACTGCTTCTGCTCCTCGGAAATCTCATAGCCCGGCAGTCCATCGCTCTTCCAGTACTCGTGACTGAACAGCTTTTCCACGCTCAGGTCCTTCTGAGCGTCTTCCAGAAGTGTCTCCACGCGCGCACGGTCTTCTCCGTGCAGAGCCTCCGCGATGCCCTCCAAGGTGCCCAGGATCTGGCCTGCCTGGAGACCAATCGCTGCGCCCAAGGTGTAGCCCTGGTCGAACCCCTCTTGCAGAGTCTCCTGCTTCCCCACGTTGATGCCCTCGCGGTACCCGGCTGTGGAGTGCTCGGTTTGCACACGGCGAATGTCCGAGTGTGTGGTGGTGTGATGGTGCTCATCGTCACCACCAAAGACGTCAGCCAGAGAGTCGTGGTGTGCCGGGGCGGGCTGCACCGCCAAGCCCTGTACCATATGGACGTCCTCGCCCACGCTCTCCACTGGTTGGTAATGCATATCAACGGTCTCTTTGGCCATGTGTAGCGTCAGACCTTGATTCCGACGTTCATGCATCAGGTTTTGGCGATGGCATGGGGAAATGTAGGGTAGCCCCGATGTTGTGCGCCCAGGTGATTACATCAGCCGCCACCACGTATGTCGGTACGTACCTTACCTTAGTTCGTCATGGCAGAAACGCAACTACCCTATTCTCATCTATCAAGGACCGGACGTGCTTTCCCCCACGCACAGGCAACCTCGCGCCTGCCTCTCTTTTTGCTGACATGACGAAAATCCGAGGATCCAAAGAAAAGCTCAATCTTGTGACCGCAATATGTGATCTGGTTGACAGGAAGACGGGTCGATGCGCACAAGTGCTCACTTGGTCATTTTCAACCAGATCAGGTCCAGTGTGCACAACCGGCTAGGTGCGCTAGGGTTTCGCAAAGCCTGCCTCAACAGCCGCCTCCTTGATATGTGACAACACAAGCATGCAAAAACCTGCCTCGCTGCCGCCTAGTGTGATGGTACAGTCCGACATGAAGATCTTGGTATCGTGCTCAAGTTCCAAGGTGAAGTATGCCAGTGAATCATCGTAGACATGGGGACGGGACTGAATCACGAACCTGCTGGACAAGTATATCCAGGCCCCGATTCGACCGCCAAAAAGTGGTAGTCAAGCCATCCAGACGGCAACGGAACAGCATCGAAACACATTTGCAACAAAACCATCAATCCAAAACGCACCCAAGAACTCGTACCATGGGATCGATCCAGACAACGTCGGTCAACATGGGCCGCGGGGACGGATACGATTGGCCCAAGCCAATTGGACCAAGCCCGCCGCCCCCGTCTTCGACTTCGAGGCGCGAGCCCGTGATCAAGCTCCCTGGAGAGAAGTAGAGTAGCAAAGGAGGCGTCACTACAGGGCTGGGCAGATGCAGCGGCGGCTGCGGTGTGGGACCTCCTGTCACCGAGAGGCGGCCGGGAACAAGGGCCGTCAGAGGAGCGTGGCTGCAGGGAAGGACGGGAGCTGCAGGGTTTCGGCAGGCAGCCTGTGAAGAAAAGGCGAGAAGCAAAAGTTGAGTTTGCGCCATTGGGATCCTGCGTCTGCCGTGGCACTGGGCGACGTCGGACGCATACGAGGATGAGCAGCCAATACAGACGGTCAAGTCTCACCGATATCTGCTCTGCGAACAGTGATGATGCTGACCGTAGGATTGCGCATGAGGGCTCGATTCTCCAGGCCTGCAGCCTCTTGGCTTATCACGGCCACCGCATGCCCGAGTATGTGTTTGTGCGTAATGTACAGTATTCATGTATGGCTGCAGTTCCCGAGGGCAGCAGTGCAGCGTCGCATGCAGATTGCGTAGGGTTGCCACGCGAGATGCGTTGTCCCGATCCATGATGATACAACCACCCAGCCTGGACAGCATGATCTGCACGGCTGCCGGGATACCATTCCAAATGCTGTCCAACAGTCCACGAATACCGGCTCGACTCCCCTGTGCGTTTCGTAGTACGTAGCTCTGACCCGGCTTGACCCTAGGCCCGCGTCCACAGGCCATGAGAATTCCATATCAGCACCTGATACTAGGTTACAGACTACGTATTAGGCTGTCCGTACAGTGGGGATCGCATGGATCGTTCCACGCGACCGGCGCTCCATCGCGCCGCCCTCAATTCCGGGGAAGAAAGGTCAAGAAACCGGCCGGGCCCATCACGGTCCCACACGCCATATGGCCCGGATCCAGCGGTCCCTAATTTCGTGACCAGCGAGCGATTACGGACTAGCGGTGTCCATCCGCCCGAGGCTGCCAGCGAGGATGAGAGGATGAGGACGATATCCGCTGTCCCGAGCTCTGGAAATAGGCTAGTGTCGCCAGGAATGGCGAATCGGGCTTGGAAAGGGGGCACTTGGCAACACCATCAACCTGGGATTCCAGAACTCCACCGACGCCAGCAGTCCATACGGATCTCTCCGCGTGCCTCTAGCACACAATGTACGTGTCACTGCGGTCTACATTCGGAATGAGTCAATCCTACATGCGTACACCGACTCGCTTCCTCCTCCGGTTCGTGCCACCAGCGAGCGTCCAGCACATCTATCCAAGTTAGTCGTGCTGATCAAACGAATCGTGGCCTTGGCGCCGGGATTCCTGGACCCAGCGGCGGGTTTCAGGCCGTGTAAGCGTCCTCCAACCTGAGCTGCTGCGACAGGGTGATGGCACCTTGATGATGACTGGAGAGGATGGCGATTCTTTGCGCAAAGTGGGCGAGAGAAGAGACCATGGTGGCATGGCCAGGACCAGCGGCGCCGGGGCCACGGCAGCGGCAACAGCAGAAGCATTTCGCAATATTTAGCAGGCATTAGCCTGCTTGGTTTATGAGGTAAGCTTCGATCATCGTCTGGCTTGGCAGCCACTAGGTTGCGAGTGCGGGCGAACCCACGTCAGAACCCAGAAGTGAAGGTGACATGCACACAGCCAACAATCAGGGATTCGCTCACCGACAGTCACCGAGCGATCGGAGCGTCAGGACATGTCTCACGGCATCCATTTCTAGAAGTTTTGCTTTTTACTTTACCCCTGAGGCGCGGCTGTGCGCCATCTGGGCGAGGCACTGCGCGACTGTTGTGTGACCAACGTCCGATGTTGGCTCGTCGCCCATCTCGAGGAGGTGGTGCCAGCCGCGAGGCTGCAGCCCTCGCCTCAACTTGGCTTCATCTTCGCACGGCCTCGCCGCCCTTTTTTCTCCCGTGGATGTCGTAGCTTGCCTCTTTTACCTCGCTCTCTTTCGTGTTTTCCTCACTCACCGTCTCATTCTTCACCTTTCCACGACCCCTGCCGATCAACCAGGGCCGACACTAACAATTACTGACCCTAGCAAGGGGCGCGCCCGTAGCAAATCCCTTTTGACCCTGTCCTGGCCGGCCCCCGGCGTCATCTCCCAACGACTTGACACACCGCCATCGGGCTTGCAAAGCCACGCGAGCGAGCGAACGGTTCACTGTTTCTAGACAGGGATCTGACGAACCAGGGCCCTGGAAGTCAGAGTTCAGAGGGGAAAAAAAAAAAAAAGCAAAGACGGCAGAATCTACTCATTACAGCCCTAACCAGGTACATGATTTAAAAGCATCTCAAATCGTGTCACTCCGTCCTCTGCGTATCTCACCTCACCTCCACCGACGCTCACCTTGGCCGTTGCTTGATTCTGCATTGTATCTCACGGGCAGCCACTCAAGCTACTCATTTCCTCGACAAGAGCCACACCTCAAGTCTTTCCACTGTCGTTCTCTCACGTCTTCATACAACCGACATCATGGCTAGAGGTCCTTACGATGTGACCGGCGTCCACAAGCCCTTGCCAAAGCCTCCGAAATAAGTCATGGGGCGACCATGATTGCGAAATTCTGCCGCTGAATTAGTCGAGGTATGCACAGTATGGGCCACAGCTCAGCGGCTATCACTAATCGACGCCTACAGCTCTACAACGCGACTACACTCAGCACGCTTCTTCACTTCGAGCCCTGCATGCCTACGTCCTTTCTTCAGTATCGAATTTTTTAATCAGTAATGGCGTTTTGGTCGGACACGGAAAATCGGGGCGACTGCTTTCAACAAAAGACTACATAGACTGGCAACGGGTTCTGGGAAGGTGTGCAGACGCCGTCTTACTTACGACGCCACGAACAGCACTTAGACTACCATCATTCACATGAAATACACACGTTTAATCAACGCACGTTCCGCGGACCCGCCACCATCCATGCTGCAACCAAAACCGACGCCTGTCACCGAGACCGACGGCGAACATGACTTGTCCAATGTGTACATGCCTACTGGTGGTGCTGAGGAGGAGTAGGGAACCAGCTGCGCTCAGGGTTATGGCATCCTCGTGCCCAGGTCGGCCGACCCGTGCACTGGTGGCGGCGGGTGGATGCCAGGAGCTTGCGCAGGCGGAGAGTAGGGGTCGTACATGGTTGTCTTGTATCCTTGGGCTCGTACTTGCTGTCGTTGCCGACAGGCGCCTCGGACATGAACCACGGCCTCGTGGTGGCCTGAGCGTTGTTGCCGCTGCTGTGGAGGTTGTCCGACTCCTTTGGGATATCGGCGTACTGTCCCTTGTCGCGACGGCCTTTGATGGAACGGTAAGTGTCGATGGGGATCCAGAGCAGTAAGGCGAATTCGACGGCGCCCAAGAGCATCTTGCCCCATCGAATGCAGCGGTCGTACTCGGCACTGGTCAGTTCAGGCCCTGGGGAAATGTATGTAGTACGGTGTGTGTCTTTTTTGGCGGAGAATATCAGACAGCCAAGGAAGGGAAGGCCAACGATAATGGCCGCAAGGAGCAGGATTTTGGCGTTTAAATTCCAGTATGCCTATATTCTGCTGTGGGAGAACTTGCTCTTGCGGCGATACTTGGACTTCCAAGTGCGCTCGCGCTTCACCAAAGCAAAAGATGTTTCAGGCTTGCTGGATGCTTCGTTGCCGACGGCGCGAGCCAAGTACCAGGGCAGACGGTCACTGTGGTGATGTTGGACATGGTGGCCAACGTGGGTGTTGCTGGAATCCTGCCGAGACAGAAGAACCAGATAGAGAAGAACCGTCTTGGATCCAAGGTATCGGAGCTTGACATGACAACCAGCGCTGGTTAGTGGTAGGCAGCCTTGCATCTGCCACGACTACGCTGATCTCAAGCGATACCTGCCTCCACAAGGCTGACCATCCATGGGACATAGGCGTCAGACCTCGCAGGGCCGGGCTTTCACATGCAGGCCATTGCGCGGAGCCTCTTCTTACTGAGCGGCGTCCCACTGGGCAATGGTCCAGCGAGTTGAATAGAAGCAGGCTGAATAAGCACTGATGAGGAATGATGCATTGTTTTTCGAGGCAACGGGTGTGGAGTGATGAATGCTGGCAGGGCTAGGTCTGAGGTTGGTGGAGGTTGAGGCTGTCAGCAGCACGTTGCTGCGATTGGGCGCCTGGCGCCAGGCCACGTCTGAACCATGGCCTTCAACCACAGTCACTGCCTCCATGGCTCTCCAACACGAGCAAGGTTTCTTGGAGACAGCCGAGCGCGAGACTGGATGGCTGCACGACAAAACGACACCTTTAGATCGACTTTGACCGCGGTATCGCTTTCTTGTCGCCCATGACCAACCTGCACACCTACCTGGTCATGTGTTATGGCTGTGGGCGAGCCCGCCCAAGGCACACACGCATGAAGCGACACCCTCCAACGGCCACCGAAACCTGCAACGAGCTGGCCAACGCAAGGTAACGGACATGAGAATCGACCTGTCGCTCACGAATGCCAGTTGACGTCCATCGGGAGCGCAGAAGATGTGGCTGGGCCTTCCCGCGGTCGTTCGCAACGCTGCCCAACCCCCTCGCCTATGCATAAGTCCCATGCAGCACAGGTTGCGACCATCTAAGACCATTGGTCCGCCTGCTCCCCAGGACTCCCTTTGCGGCATGTGCGCTTCTGCGTTTGTTGGCGTTGCGCGCGTTGCCAGCAGAGCTCGCCCTGTCTGCAGCCACTCAACGCCGAGCCCGACGTGTTGTGATGCGTGAGGTGGGCTCACCGCCAGATGCTTCGACCCCACACACTGCGATGCGTGCGTACCTACAAAAGAGGAGCGTGGCCCCGAGCCCTCACCTCTTCTCTTTTTGATCTCTTGCTATCCGCAGGCTGTGCCTTTTGGCCAGTCACGAATACTGCTATCCAACCGCTCTTCTACGAAACCCTCTCCGGCCACCGACTATGTCGGTGGTGCAGGACCTCCTGGCTTGGTGGGCGGCGATTTGCCTCTTGTTAGGCATCTTGCTCGCCCCCCTGGCCCTTGCCGACCACCCTGTGGCTGGCTCGGGCCCGTCTCTTGGTTTATTCGACGGACTTTGGTCTCGTCTGGAACTGGTGTCTGGGAAGAAACAGTCTGTTGTTGCCGCCCCTCACAGCATCTCCGGTACGGCCCGTGGTTTGGAGTCGCTCTTTGCGCCCTCGAATGTCTTTGGAATTTCTGGTCAAGGTATGTGGTGGTGAACGAAAGATGACCGCGATCCATGGAACTGACTGGAATCAGATGAACCCTTTGCTGGGCACGCTCATCTCGCGACTGTCTCTCGTCTCTCCGCCTCGCTCGCACGCGTGCAGAGTCTTGGTACGTTGTCTCCGCCACGCAACCACGTTGGCACGACTAACATATGCCAGGACTTGGCTTGTTCTTTGGGAACAACATCATGTCTGAGACCCTGGCAGGGAAGGACAGGCTGACGACGGCGAGTCGGGAAGCCTACTCGGGACGTCCTCTCTCCATCTAGTACTGGTGTCCACCTGTTGGCAACGACAGGCGGCCCGGGAACGTGGGAATGAGGCTCATCAGCACTCAGAAGAAGAATCTGACAAACGAGGGGTTGCCCTTTCCGGGGCACTCTCCAAATCTGGGGTAGCCATGCATCACTGCTTGGCCCGTATCGAGGATGATTGGATGTGTTCGCAGGAGGATCGGCCGTCGTGCGAGAATGGTGGCCGACCCGCCTGCACCTCCACCACAAACGCTGTGAGGGCGCGACGACTTGACTGTTTCTTTTGTCTCATGATATACACCCATGAAAGCACATGAATTGATGATTTATGTCAAATGGCTTGCTGTTCGCGTGTGTGCCTTGACCTCTGCCGATCAGGATTGCATGCAGGTCGTGCCTACGGCAGTCGATGTGCTAGACAGGTCTGTGGACGGTGTTAATAATTATCGAGGTGGACTAGCATCCGGCAAGCCATGTTCCCGGGGTCCCGGCAGGCCACACTCCCGGAGCTCTGCCAAGCCTCCTCCCAGACGCTTGTCTCTGGTTCATGGACGTTTCAAGGTGCCGGAACTTGCACCTCCACCAGTCGCAGGTCTCGCTGGCGAGCTGTCCTTTGCCTGATCGACGCTTTTCTTTTTCCTTGCACTCTTTTCTCTCCCCTGGAGCCCACGGATTTCGACCGTTGCGTTTCTCTTCCATCAATCTTTCCCTTCGCGCGCGCTGTCACAATGGCCGTTGACCCCGCCACCCGGAAGAGGGTGCTTCGCGTCATCTTCGTGTCGTTGCTGCTGGACCTCGTAAGTGCTTGCCCCCCGTGCCATGCAAGGCCAGCCAACGCTAACCTGTCCTCAGCTCTCCTTTACGTTCATCTTGCCACTGTTTCCCAAGCTCCTCGAATTCTATCGCGATCGTGAAGCGCCGCTCTACGCCGATGCGCCCAAGGCCACGCTGCTCCAATGGATTCTCGATGGACTGAACCGCTACAAATCTGCATTCAAGCGACCGATCGAGGCGCGATATGATATTGTGCTGCTGGGCGGTGCCATGGGCTCCCTTTTCAGTCTCCTCCAGGCGATCGCCTCGCCCTTGATCGGCGCCTTGTCGGATCGCTACGGTCGTCGCACGGCGCTGCTGGCCAGTATGACAGGCAACATCATCAGCGTCCTGCTCTGGGTGGCTGCGGTGGACTTTCGGACTTTTATCCTGAGCCGCGTTGTCGGCGGACTGTCCGAGGGCAATGTCCAGCTGGCCACGGCCATGGCCACGGACATTTCTGACGGAGCCTCGCGAGGATCGACAATGGCCATTATCGGCGCGTGCTTCTCCATCGCCTTCACCTTTGGACCCGGGTTGGGTGCGTACTTGAGCACCATTCCATCCGTGGCGGCGAACCCATTTGCCACGGCTGCCGGTGTGAGTCTCGGCTTGATTGTACTGGAAACAGTCTATCTCTACTTCTGTCTGCCGGAGACTTTGCCTGCTCTGACCGGGAATACCCCCGAGAAGAAAGAAGCGAAACCCAAGGCGCCAGTACAGCGAGTCAATTCGCACTTTTTGCTAAACGCGATCCACTTTGTCTTCCTCCTCTTCTTCTCCGGCATGGAAAGCTCCCTGTCCTTCATGACGTACGAGCTGTTCGCCTTTGGGTCTTCCAAGAACGGCCGCCTGCTAGGATTCGTTGGCTTGGTAGCTTCTCTGCTGCAGGGTGGTGTCACTCGCCGGCTCCCGGCTCTGACGTCGGTGCGCACGGGTGTGGTATCGTGTCTGGTCGCATTCCTCTTGCTGGGCAGAGTGTCGACCGTTGGCGGCCTGTATGCCGCCGTGACCTGTCTGGCCGTCACCTCGGCGACTGTCGTCACAGGGCTGAATACGCTGAGCAGTTTCGAGGCCAGCGAGGACGAGAGGGGCGGCAAGCTGGGAATCCTCCGCAGCTGGGGTCAGCTCGGTCGAGGCCTCGGGCCCATCTTGTTCACCAGCGTGTACTGGTGGGCGGGGAGAGAGGTGGCGTATAACATGGGCGCTGCGGGCATGGCAGTAGTCGTGGCAGCTGTCCTGCTGGGTCTCAAGACGCCACAGGGAGCAGAGCGGGTCAAGGCCGAGAAGAAGCGGCAGTAGAGTGAGGTCGTATGAAGACATCTTTGCGACTTGTAATAAAGATAGACACGAAGAATACACATGGTAATCAGATCACAACACGAATTTTGTGTCTCTGCTGTTGCACTGCGTCTCACGGTTGTAGGCGTGTGAGGTCACGCGGGCAGATGTTCTGTCCACACGAGTAGCGAATAGGCTGGAGGAGGTGTGACAGGGTCAATTAGTGTCGTCGGGTTCTGTATTTCTCAGATACTTGCTTGTACTACCCGACTGAGTGAAAACGAGCATCATGGTGTCTCGCGGCAATGGCTCAAAGATACCTGACCAAGCTTACTGATTAGCCCAGCAGGGTAGACTGTAGGCCTTTGGTGATGAATGGACTAAAGTAGCACAGGTCACGCTACCAAGCTGTGCCCCGCCAAATACCCGGCATGCATCGGTTGTGCGACACAATGGGCGATACGAGGTATTCTTTTGTCAAATATGGCCTTGTGCCCTGGGACCATCACAGTCCTGAGATCGTTTAACCACGCAGAGCACCAGGACGGCGCTCGCCCTGATGACCCAACATCTCTCGGGTTGATCGATTCACAGCACCCAGGAACGCCCCTCAGCGGGAAGCATCGCTAGCCTGCGTCTAGAACCCACCACCAGAGCCCCGGCCACGCCTCCCCACCTTACAAGGTCCCTCGATCCAGCCATCCCGGTCTCGGTCTTGAAGCCTCCGTCCATTACGAATACCATCCTGGTTACATCGACATTGTTGCGAAAGTCCAATTTGATACATACGCGACTCACCATCTTCGCCGCGCCTTTACGGACCCAACGAGCTGCCCGCGCCTGAGGCGTCGTTTTATTCCTACCGTCGCCGCCACAATGGCTGGCCTCATTGACCCGACAAAGACGGGTAACTATCCCGTCGTACTCAGCGACCGTCTCTTGGGCAAGGAACATAACGAGATCTTCACCGGCGTGCGGTGTACGTGCCAATCGAACGGGACAGACTGAACCTGCCGCTAACAGTTTCCCAGACAACCACAAACCAAGCGGAATTTCCGAGTCGTCGACTGCCCGCGTCAAGCCGTCCGTCGCCGGGCAGACAGCGTCGTATGACCTCACGATCTCGGAGCCGGACGGGACGTACGCCTACACGGGGACAAGAACGGTGGGCGATGGACGCTATGTCATGTACTTTGACCCCAAGAGGCAGGTCTTTGTTCTCGACAGGCTCGACTCGACATTTCACATGAATCTGACGCGCATACCTGGCAATTCGGACGCAAGCAGCCTGGAGCGACGATATCCCCAGATCAAGGCGGCAGATACGGCGCCCAAGAAACCAGACGCAAAGTCAAAAGCGAAGCCCAAGCCTCGCGCGAAGAGCCCGCCGCCCAAGAAGAAGGAGCCGGAGCGAAAGGCCAAGAAAATCGACCTTGCGCTACCATCCGCAGCAGAACCGAAACGTAAAAAGGCGCCAGAGGAGGAGGAGGATGAAGAAGAAGACGAAGAGGAAGACCCCTTACTGGTCGAGTACCCTGATGGCGGACCCAAGGCGAATGGCCGCGGCTTCTCCCCGGCGGTGACGTCGGTCCCACGGTTCGACGAGTTTATGGATCGGCGTGAGAGTGAGGCCGACGATGCCGATGGCGAGAGCATGGACGAGGAGGACTTTAAGCTGCCGAGCCCGGTGAAGCAGCCGCACCAAAGCGGATACGCGTCAGACCATCAGGACGAGCGTGAAGCGGCCGATGGCGAGACCCAGCAATCTCTCGATGATGATCTGGAGAAGGACCTCGAGGAAGCCTTCGAGATGGAGTTCGCAGAGGGCAGTGGTGAGGCCGAACCGCAGCAGGACGACGAGAGCGATATCAGCGAGGAGGACTGATTTTTTTCACTGGGAAACGAGCGCGCTTTTGTTCACATTGGGCACTTTTATAATGATGGGCGTTTATGGTACGGGGCAGCAGCAGCGATTTTGGAATGACATTAGACATTATGTTGCTACGGCAGCAATACAGCATCTTCGCCGTCGCAATCGCCTTTCCAACGGTCTCCTTTGACGTCTGTGACGCCCTTGATCTCCTCCTCCACAAAGAGGTGTGTCTTGGCATTCGCGAGCACACTGCCCCATGTCCGGAGAATATCCTTGTCAAAGGTGCCAACGGTCAGACTGATCGCGTCGGAGCTCTCGTCGCGCCAGTAGATTAGACCGCCGCACTTGACACAGAAGCCCCGCGTCTTCTCGGGCGAGGATGGTGTCGCCCTGTACAACGCGAGGCTCGGAGAGGCGTCCCCCGACGTCGCCCCCTTGTCCTGCACCCAGGAGAGCGCGGAGATGGGGACTCTGAAAAAGTGAACGTTGAGGGCGCCCGCTTGCTTGCGGCACTGGGTGCATTGGCACGTAGAGGGCTGCTGCATGGTCAGCATGTACTATGTAAGGCGAAGTGAAGACGGTGGTGGGCTTCTCTCACAGCTTTGGCAACGTCGAGGCCCGCGGTGTGCATGTCGATTTCGTAGCGGACTGCTTCGCACAAGCACCCCCCCGTGACCTTGTTTGGTGTCGACATTTTATAATTTGAAAGTACTTCAATGAAGATGACAAGGAAACAAGCCTTGCGGGAGCGAGCCCTGGGGTTCTTATAGCACGAGAGTGGTGGCGCGCTGCCAGTCATCCACGCCCTTGCGCTCCGGCGAACGTCACGCACGCGTGATTAGTCTCCAAGTGTGCGCATGCAGATCATGAAAGTTGAGTAAGCTCAACAGTTGTATTGACGTATTGCGGCCGTCATACGGCCTCCCATCGGGCCAGCCAGCCAACGTTCTCTCCGGCGTTCCGTACCACGCACAGTCGGCCTTCCGTTTCGTTCGCTCTCACCTCGTCCAACACCTTCTCAACAGCAATACTGCCAATGGCCGATCCTCCGCCCTCGCTAAGACAGAACTCGCCAGTCGTGACAAAGCCAATGAGGTCGCACGCGCTCGGACACAAAGGGTGTTGACCCCCAATGTCCTTCAGATTGGGCTTGACAGGTGGCCAGGGCGCTGGTGTTGATATGAGTTCCCTTGCAATGAGCTGCTTCCGTGCCTCCAGAGAAGTTACTTGCGGTCGCGCTTTGTCACTCTTGGATCGTACCGAGCCGTCGGGCAACTTGGCCAGCCACTGCGCACGCAGATCACGGGGCAGCGCAGCTGGGAAGGACGCTGATGCTGAGGGAGGGATCGTGGCGGGAACTTCAGCGTCGGATGCTGCCGGGATAGGGGGTGGTAGCGCGGGCAGGCGATATACTCTCGCGCACGGGCCGACCGTGCCCCTGGAGGCCAGACGGATTCGTACAGTCATAAGGGCATTCGGAGGGACGGAGGACGGGGAATCGTCTTGTCGCAGAAGTCTGTGGAATGTTTTGCGATTGACGTGATGAAGGCTGCTCAGAGCTGAGCTCGGCTTGGGTTTGGTCTGCGAAGGCTTTTCGGACTGGTCAAGGTCCATGGCATCTTCTGTCGACTGCGTCTCTACACCTCCTGACTGTGCGAGGCCAAATAGGTATTCGAAATCGCATGCTAGACCGTCTCCAACCTCGCCCTTTCTGCCAGCCCCCAAGTCAAGACTGGTCCATTGGGTCCGTTTGCTCTTTGGTCGTCTCGACCAATGCCGGTACCGGATCATGCGTTGATCCTGCTCCCACGCAACGCCTGCGTTGGTGGTGGGAAAGTCGGCTGGGAACCACGGGAGCCCGCGCTCGAATGCGACCTGGCGCGTCTGTTCGAGACCGGCGAAGCGTGGGTTGGCACCTGTCGACATGGGACAGTGCACGATGCTGTACCATATGGGCTGGATGCATTTCCATGGCGCTAGGAGAATCCACTTTCCCTGAGCCTGCGTACTTGAACCCGACCGGTTCGCTAGAAGTATGATGGGTATAGCAGGATCAATTGGTGATGGCTTAAGGAATGACCCAGGTGTTTTCCTCCTCCTTCTGCGGTTGATCAGGCCTTGTGATGGCAGCTTTGAGGCTGCATACCGGGCTTCACGGTCGAAGATGGCGTGCGGCGTCTGGTCACTGTCCACGGGCCACTTGGACAGCGTCTCTAGCAGCTTGAATTCCGCAGAGTCTCCCTGTACAGGGGCCGGCTTTCGCGGTGGATACCGTAGTCGCGGATCTTGAATCGCAAAACCCAACATGGCGTTCTGAGGCAAGGCGGCAGGATTCGTCAGGCCTTTCAGGGACGTCAAGGTCTCGGCCTGTCTTGTCTTGGGTTCGCCAGCCACAGAGTATGGGGTTAATACAGAGTGCAGCACCTCTGTCGAGGCCGGGCCAGTGATCTCGATGCTCCCGATCTCGAAGCGCAGATCCTCAACGTACATCTGCGGCGTCTCTGACTTGCACCACCGTACTAGCTCGTCGAACAACTCCAGAAAACTAGCGGGATGGACCCTCAGAAAGACCTGGCGCCAATCCTTCCGCGGACCCTCGGTAGCCGACTGATCAGCTGCTACCGGATTCCAGAAGATCGCCGCAGGGCACATTTGTCTGACGCCTTGCTTGGTTTCGCGACTCAGCATGCCGGACCAGCTCCGCGTGCCGGCTCGCCATCGCTTGCCCTTGTCGTTCCAGCACGATTCGTGTGTGACACCAATACGCTTCAAGACCCGTTCCATCCCCGCAGGATGGCCGTGGACGCTAATGGTGCTCATGTAGCTCATATCCCACACAACAGCCCCTCGGTCGCCCTGCATGCGGTGTGTAGGCCGATACGTCTTCTCGTTTGGCCTGAGAGGCATTGCAAATCGCCAGAGCGGCTCTTTGGGGTCCGTCATGCGTGCTCGTTTCGCGTGCCACATGTGTGTCGGAAGCCACGTCTTGTTCACTTGCCGTTTCCGAAATTTCCCTCGAGGTCGCGGTGGTTCGTTGAGAGCGTTCCGCCGGATCTTGGGCCGCCTCACATGACTGGTGTCGCTCCCTTTGTCACGCAAGGCCTTGACTTCCGCCCCTGCTGCCCTGGCTCGCTTCTCTCGAAACGTCTTTTTGCGGAACGCCAGGGTCCGAAGCTTCTTGGCCGTCTCCAACCGTATTCTCGCTGTCGTCGTTGTCGGCTTTCTCCTCCTTGCTGTGACGAGTGGTGTATTGTCCTCTGCCTTCTCCTTCTGTGCCCTTGCCCTGAGCTTCTTGGGCACGCGCTTGGGATTGTGGCTCGCTGCGCGCCTGCGCAAGCCCCGAGGCACTTTCTGGAAAGCTCGTGTGGCGCCCTGAGTCTTTGAAGTGGCCATACTCTGCTCAAGGGCGCGAATTTCGAATTCATGCGCGGCCACAAAGTGCTGGAGATCGAGCTCGCCATTGTCCAAAGCAACCTCGGGCAGTTGCGCGGGAATCGTCCGCGCCACGCGTCTGGCTACATTTTTGTTGCCAGGATTGTCAAGTTTCCGCTTCTTGGCTGGCGGGTTGCTTGGCTGAGAGCTTTCGCTCTTGCTGGTGCTCATGATATGGCGGATGTCTTTGTACTCGACGCTCTCAGCGGCCCAGACGCGTGTGGTCGACGATCCGAGAACCCAGAAATCAAGTTTCTTATCGATAGGCCCCACCCACATGTCCACTGGCGCAGGCACCGAGTCCTAACCTGCCTTGGTTAGCATGCAAAGTGCCCCTCAGGCCCACCCAGCCTTCCGGCGGCACTGACGGTACCGCGACGCCTGTGGGATGACGATGTTGGTGGTCCCCCTTGGCGTGTTCATGAGTAGGGTAAGTAGCTTGGATATACGGTGCTGTGTTGTGGACTGAGTATCCTCCATCCACCGTCTCAGCACGTCTCATTGAAGGGGGTCTCTTTTGATAAATTCTGGGACATTGCTCGGCCGCACCTGCCCCTTGGTCTCCATTACCATCAACACTTCCAGGCTGGCGGTCCAGGCGTGCACCTGCATCATTACAGAGGGAATACGGTCGGTGGTCCAGACTCCAGACTCGCGTCGACTGTGCAGGAGCTGGTTCATCCGAGCACCTTGCCGCTCGCGTCCGACGCATTACAGGGATACAATCCAGACTGCTAATCAGAGGGCTCGCTGTCTGAAAAGAAACACGTGTGCATAACTGTACAGTCTCGTGTCTCTTGGCGGGCCTCCCACACCTCAGGTCGCTGGATCCGAATAGCCTCACTGGATTGGTGCTCTCAAGACGGGTGCCCGGGTAGGGCCGACTGGCTCTGGCAAGATGGAGTCTCTCAGTAAGCCTTCCCATGACCTTGAGCCGCATCGCTCTTCCGCCATTCTATCCCGTGCCCATCCCATGAGACGCCATACTGCGATGCACGCCCATCTCGAGATAAAGATAGATAGATTCCTGCGTCCGGAGGGCGTTGTGACATTTCATACCAGACTTCGCTAACATGCATCGCATCAACCCAGTCGGCAAAGGCAAGAGGCCCAAGTTTGAGCTTCATCTCAAAATCTACGACCTCAACAATGTCCCGCTGGTCTCGGGCACTTCATACATCAAGTGGCACTTGGAGCACTCGATGCACGCGGAGCATCGAGGACGCACAGCGAAATGCCCCATCGTGAACCATCGCGTCGACTACGCCTTCAGCAAGACCATTCCGCACATCCGCATAGCACTGGACAAGAACAACCAGCTGGTCGAGTGCCCCATCGAGCTCGAGATTGTCCAAGAGTTTGCGGTCACGGAGAAGATCACGCTGGGAGAAATCAAGCTGAACTTGAGCGAGTATGTCGAGGAGAGCGAGGCACTGCTCAAGGACCCTTCCGCGCGAAGAGGCCGCTCCGGGAGCATGAGTGTGAGCCCGCCTACCAATGCAGTCGCCAATGCGGATGCAGATGATCCCCCAGAAGGTGTCGTGAGGAGGTACCTCATGCAAGAGAGCAAGATCAACAGCACGCTGCGCATGAGCATCTTGATGGTGCAGGTGGATGGCGAGCGCAACTACAGCACGCCTTCGCTGAAACCTACCGCGACGTTTGGCGGCATCGCAGGCGTCGTTTCCCATGAGCCACAAGTTAACGAGAATCTCGGACGTTCGTGTCTTCCCTCCCCTCTTTTGTTGTTGGCACGCACATGCTGACATGCACAGCCTCGCCGAGCATAGCAAAACCAAGAGATATGACGGATATCCAAGACCTGTACAGGCGAACGCTCGCCGCATCCTGGTGCAGATTACCCTCGGAGTTACCAGCAGACGAGTGCATCGAAGACATCTTTTCCGGTGGTAATGGCTGGCGAACCCACCAGAACCAGTTTGGCTCAGCGTCCAATTCCAACACCAACTCGGACGACGATGGGGATGGCGGTCAGGGCACGCTCAAGCCAAGCGACCTACGCCGCTTGGGACGGCAACGTGGCCAAAGGACGACAACGCAGAGCAGCAGCGCCGCATCTCACAGGTCCCATCGACGGCATGGAAGCGCTGCCAGTGATAAGAGCACGTCGACAGTGACCGCGCAGCAGCAAAGTGGTATCAACGGAGGACAGAACAAGGCTCTCCGGCTACCACGCGCTGCACTAGATGGGGCCGATGCGGAAATGGGACTCGGCCGGAGGGCGAGTCTGACCCCGACGCTGAGCAGCGACCGCTCATCCAGGATCGAGGGTGTTCATGCGAGACATGTGAGAGAGATGGGAGAGTTGGATGTCCGGGATGACCTCATCGCATGGAAGCTTCCGAACGGAGTTGCTTCGTAGGAAAACGGTCGTCTTTGGAGTTGGGCTCATACATCAGGGATTGGGGTCTGGAGGTCCATTGTAGAGCCCCTTCCAAGAGGCAACGATTTGTGTACAAGTCGAACAGCCACGACGGCATGTTTATGTACAAGATATGCTCCTTTGTAGGCCCATGATAAAGTAACGGTAGTGATCATAACATTGTCTCATCAACTTTTCCTCGTCTATCTCCAGGATCCCGTCTATGAAGCGTGACTAAATGAAAACGACAAATTCTAGATCTGACCCCTGACACCACCCTTGGCACCGACTTCCCGCGCGGTCACCGTGACGCTCAGGTCAGCCGCCACATTGATCGTCACCTCCACCTTGCTACCCTTCTTGACGCCGCGGATGGCAGCCTCGGCGAGCTCGCCGCCAATCTTCCAAATCTTTTCCCTCTTCTCCTCTTCCTCCTCCTCGTCCGAGTCAAAGTCCGAATCGTCCTCATCCTTCTCCTCGTCGTTGCTCTCCTTGGCGGGCTTGGGCTCAGGCTTGGTCACCTTGATGTGGGTGCCGCCCTCAACGACACGGACCAGGACGTCTCCGCCCTCAGCAGGCGTCGGGATCTGGACGGTACGGCGCGCGGGGACGGCGGTCTCGGCGGGCATGATGGGAAGGAACACGTCGCCGTTCTCGCCAGTGACAACACCAATGGCGTTGGAAATGTGCTTGACAGTGGTGACGGCAGGGTGTGTGGACTGCTCAATGTCGGCCGCCTCGTACTCCTGGATCAGCGAGGCCTGGAGCGCGGCACCGCGGGCCTGGAGCTCCGAGGGGTTGATGGCCGTCGTCGAGGTCGCGGGGGCCTGAATGACCGTGGTCTCGGGGAAGATGCCGCGCAGGTTGTTAGCGATGCGGGGGGTGTGCGAGGTACCACCGCACATGACGACCTCGTCAATGTCCAGCACGTCGAGGCCAGCCTTCTTGACGGCGCCCTCGATGAGGCGGTTGAAGCCCTCAAAGACCTTGCGGCCCACCATCTCGTACCGTATCCTGTTGATCGACACGGAGAAGTCGTAGCCGTCGGCCAAGCTCTCCACGCTGAACTGGGCGTTGGTGCCCAGGGACAGGGCCTTCTTGGTGGCCTCGGCCTCGAGACGCAGCTTGGCTAGCGACTTGGGGTTGGAGCGGGGGTCGGTGTTGTGCTTCTTCATAAACTCCTTGGCAAAGTGGTCCATGAGCGCATTGTCAAGGTGGACACCGGCAAAGTCGTAATCGTGGACGGTGGCGAGGATGGTGTACATGCCACCCCGCGAGGCGACGACCGTCACATCGGAGCGAGTGCCACCCAAGTCGGCCACCACGACAATCTTGTCGGAGATCTCGGCATCGGGACGGGCGTCATAGGCCAGGATCGCGGCCACAGGGTCAGCAATGAGCTGGAGGACCTCCAGGTCCGCGTCGGCAGCAGCCTTGATCAGGGCCTCGCGCTGCTTCTCGGTGTAGCTTGTGGGGACGGTGATGACGGCAGATGTGACCTTCTTGCCAAGGAAGTCGGAGGCAGCGTTGATCAGACGGCGCAGGTAGCGCGTCGAAACCTCGGAGACGGAGAGTGTGGATGATTCTTCCTCCTTGTCCTGGACAGTGAATGAGACGGATCCGGATGTGTCCTCTGGGTGCGCGGCGGCGTGGCAGTGGGTGGGGTCGATGGCCTTGAAGTCCTGGCCTAGGAAATCGCGGAAGTAGGCGACTGTGTTCTTGGGCTGGCGGATGAGGAAAGCCTTTGCCTGGCCACCGTAGTACTCATCGCCGTCGTTGTACGAGAGCACAGTGGGGATCTGGCGGTCTGCAAAGAGTTAGCTATGGTGGTGTTCCCTTGCCCTGCCGAGCGCAATCAAGTACATACCACCTGACTCATCGGCGATGACCTCAGCTTTGGAATCCGTGGTGTAGGCGATCGAGCTGTTTGAGTTACCAAAGGTGATACCGATGGTGACCCTGGACCCAGGCTCAGGCCCCGCGTTGCTTGCGCTCTCAGCCATTGTGCGTCTCGTTCCGAGCTGTGATTATTGATGCAAGCGACTCTATACGTTGTCGACCAGGCTTGGAATCTATGTGCGTGCCAGAGGCAGTCGACTCGATTGGCAGGACGGGAAGGTGATGGGTGTTGTTCACTTCGAGGTAGAACTTGGCCTTGGTGGGGTATTGTCACAGATCTCGCCCAAAAAATTCGCAGTCCTTCCTGGCAATCGATAACAGCCTCACGGTACGTACCTGCATCGCCTTTCTCTGGCCGCTGCCCCACTTGGTGTCGCTACGAAATCCATAGGTCGCCTCCAGTCTTCTCGAGCGCAAGCAACATTGTAAACCTGCCACTCACAGAACCTTGCGCCATGGCCTCACAACCGATATTCGTCTTGCCAGGCGATAGGATAGACCCCAGCCTGATTCCCTCGCATCCCAAGAAAGCACTGCGTCTCGGGCCAGGCCTACAACACGCACCGCCAAACGATATCATCCCAACCCTCGCTGGTCGACTCGTCACAGATCACCAGAAGAATGCCATTCGGATAGAAACAGCAAGCGGACGAGTTCGTCCCACTCTTGTAATGATTTCTTGATCTTCACGCTCACAGAAATAGTACGTCCCCCGCGTCGGGGAGCTTGTCATCGGCACGGTCCACCACTCCGCCGCCGAGTCATTCTTCGTCACCCTGACAGACTACACCGCGCCTGCTCTTCTGCCCCATCTCTCTTTCGAATCTGCCACGAAAAAGACCCGTCCTCAGCTCGCCCCGGGTAGCCTAGTCTACGCGCGTGTCACCATGGCAAACAAGCACATGGACACGGAACTGGAGTGTGTCCACCCCTCGACAGGAAAGAGCGACGGTCTGGGGCCATTGACGGGTGGCATGGTCTACAGCGTATCTCTGGGCTTTGCGCGGAGGTTGATGATGCCCAAAGGCGGCGTCGTGGTGCTCGACGAACTGGAGAGCATCGGCCTGCAATTCGAGACTGCGACAGGGCGGAATGGCAGGTTTTGGGTCAACAGCGAAAACACCAAGACGATCATTGCAGTAGGACGGGCCATTACAGAATCAGATACCCAGAACCTAGGCGCGGAAGAGCAGCGGAAGCTCGTCCGTAAAATACTCAAAGATATGAGTTAAGCGGAACCACTCCAACACGTACATGAGTCTTGATGCACGTGAGAGACATGCGGTGCAGCGTAGTGCACGCGAAAGCGGCGGTTCAGATGACAATCGATATTCTTCATGATTCAACCGTGGTAACGCCTCACAACTCCTTCGGCTGATCTCTGGATTGTGGTAATATCCAGGCTCCCACAGATTTGTCCCTAACGCCGCATGAGTCCTCCGGGCTTGCCAGCACCGCAAGGACGAAAGAAATTGATAACGTCTCCCAGTCGCCCAGCCCAGTCATAAAAAATTGTGTCATCATACACATTACTCCAACCATTCGTCGGCTCGCGTGTGGCCGTCCAGCATGTTGAACAGCGCTAACTCCTAAGCAATGATCCTGCTTGCCCAGAGCCGCCGAGAAACATCAGATACCACCAACTCCAGATATGCCAAGATGCGCGTCGTGAAAAAATACTCTGGGGTCTCTGTATCCCACCGACGTGGGTGATTCGGGGTATCAACTCTCCGACTTCGAGCCCGCGACTTCAGAATCCACCTCGATTGGTTCGGGTAGTCCATGGTGGTCTATGCCGTGTATCTTTGTCATGTGCCGCTTCCAATTGTCCTTACGGGGGAAGGCTTTACCGCCAGCTCTCGAATAATCACAGCCCTGGATAGAGCAATGAAATTTCTTCTTCTTCTCGTGGCGATCGTTAATATGTCGCTGCAAGTGAGTCTTTGTGCCGAACCCCTTCCCACAAGCCGGATACGGACACTTGTGGTCCTTGCTGTGGTATCTTTGATGATGCTTCAGCTTATGCGGCTGATCGAACACCTGATTGCATCCAGGCTCGTCGCATGGAAAGGCGCCTGTGTGTGGCGATGGCACGCCATTGCCATGAGGTGAACCGCTTTGATGGGCATAGTCAGAGCTGTTCATCGACGCGGGAGAGAGGCTGTCCACGTGCGTGGAGGGGGTGCTTTGTGTCGTAGTGGAAGCCGTCCCTTGAGCGGAACTTGGCAACTCAGAATGCGCCACTGTATTCGAGATCTTGTGAGGGAGGAGAGTCGTCCCCACGCGCGAGGCGTTGTCACTCTGTGAGACAATGCTGCCTGTTCGGCCTTGGTTTTGAGGCGGTCCCTGCTGTGTTTGGGGCGCTGGCGGCGCTGACAGTGGCGGTGGTGGGGGAGGTGGTTGATGCTGGGAGAGTTGCGGTATCGAGAAATTGGGCGCCATCTGCATATGCGTGTAGTCGTTTGGGAGACTCTGAAACTGGACCGGGTACGGCGCAAACATCTGCTGTTGGTCGTAGGGCGTTGCAAGGAGCTGATAGTCGGTCCTGTGCCACATTTCCGACTCTGTTGAAGGCGCCATAATATCCATTGGATTCACAGTACCCACGATAGACTGGCCAGAATGTGAAGGATGGGCCTGTGAATCATTTTGTTGCCTGGAAGAATCGGGAGGTAGACTGCGACTAGTTACTCCGCTAGGAGCTCCGAAATTTGGATACTGGGGACAGAGCTTTTGCATCGGTACGTCTGCATCTACCTGCGCCATGCCCATGGACATCGAATTCCCCTGTCGCTGGGAGCTTGGCGACTGCTCCCCGATGGTCTTGCGGCGGAATATCTGCTTCATGTTGTACCGTAATGAACTGCCTCTGGCGGCCGCCGACGCAGGCTGCGAAGGGGTCGCAACAGGTTCGGAGTCAGGAAACATGCCAAACGCTTCCGAAGGAATGAACGGACTATAGTAGTCTTCATTTGTGCCTTTGAGAACATATTGGTGGGGCGCCAGCGGACCTTGCACGACTTGGCCTTCGTAGAACGGATATGGATTGGGAAAGAGAGAATGATCGGGGGGATTGGTGACAGAATCGATGGGAATGTTCGGATCCAGGGCAGCATTGACATACTGCGCGGGAGGCGCTTGAGGCACGCCCATGTATCGGTATGAGTCGTAAGGATGGGCGTTGTTCTCGCGAAGCGATGAGCTGTCTTTGTACGACTCGCTTGAGGATAGACGACGCACCGAGATGGCAGGGTTGCCTCGGATCCCGACCTCGCAGTCGAAGTCTAAGCGCTTATGCCTTTTCAAATGACGAACGATGAGGGCTGACACGATTAGCAGTCTAGCATAGAGCACCTTGGGCATGGGAGGGCAGCGTACGATAGAGACAGCAGACGACAAGCGCCACACCAAGGATAGTTCCGACAGCAGTACCCGCGATTGCTTCCTCATTCATCTTCTTACGGGTCATGGGAGCGCCGGCGAGCCGGGCATGAAGACCGTTTGCCATGGCGACATGGTCTTGTTGGTGGGCCAGCGTGAGCAAACCCTCTTCGTTCAGTGTTTCGCCGAGCTGATCAATAACCTGTCTGGTTGAGAGTGGGTGGTGGTCGTCGGGTTCAAGATCGCGAGCGTCGCTTGGTTCCGAGGAGGCGTTGGCCAGACCGCCGTCGTGATTGTCGTTATGGGCGGCAGCAGGAAGGTTGGAAGCCATGGCAGGGACCTTGCAACAAGCGGGGGGAGTAAGAGGCCGCCAACGCCAGGGAATGAGAACTTCCCCGTCGAAGACACCGCTGTCAACGAACGCGTTGCAAAAGTGACCAAACACACGCGCAGATGGTCAGAACATTGTACAGCGCAACAAGCGTGTGTCTAGTGGTTTTTCGGCACGAAGTATGAGGGGAGGGAGAGTTTGGGCAAGCCCACTGTTCGAGAAAGCCAATTCGATGAATCCTTGAAGGAACCTCCAAGTCGTCGTGTGCGGGCCGGGGGAGCCTGCAGCGGGCGGGTGGGAGATCCACCAGCTTGCGACCGACCAGGCCGACAGGACAGGACCAACCGAGTCTAGTCTGGCGCACCAGGGCAGCAGGAAGGGCCTCCACACCATGACAGTCCAATCATGGGCAGCACAAAATAGATGCGCACGCTCCCACCCCCACTCGTCCACATGCAGTGCACTACGTAGTAGCTGGTGCACCGAGCATACTGATTCACCACGCAGGAGCGACCGAACTCGACGCCTGGATCGGTACGTAGGAACACGGTTGGATCCTTGTCAAACACAGTGAAGATGTCCTTCAAGGTAATCCTGGTTGCCTTGATCCGCTGATGAACGCTAGTTTTTCATCATCGTCGTGCGCGTGCTGGACGACTCCTCGGCGGGAGCACGAGTCTCACATCGGGTGCAGACGACGGTACTCCACAGTCATGGGGGGTTCTGGACTGGACCGCTGTCCCGCATTTGGCTCGAAACGATGCCAACAAGTCAAGTCAAGCTTGCGTCCGTTCTCGTCGACCTCGCTTAAAACCAATCTGAGATCCATTTTGGGTGTCAGGTGAGCCAGACACTGAGGTCGGCAATTTGCCCCGAATGGCGTCTTCACGGCGAATATTACAGGGGACCACCGTACACTGAGCTATGCCGCTCTCCCCACACTACCCTGCCGAGGGCCACTCGTCCAGGGGGAGACAGGGCGTTCGACATGCGGTTCCTTAGAACTTGCGCCCTATTGGAGCCATCGTTTGTGACCTACGAGCGGCCACAAGGCCACTCGATGGTAGGCTTGGCCCTGTCCTGAATCAACACTAGCCTTTCAGACGGGGCTGGGGAAAGTTGACGTATCGGGAATTTTCTATCAGCCTTGCAGTTCAGCCACTGATTCATGTTTCCAGACCAGCTTGCAACTTCTACAGCAATTGTGAACCACGTGCTTGGTATAAGAGAATCGAGTTGCGGCCAGAAACGGATCTGCTTTGTGACAAGAGCACCACAATACGCATCCAGTCCAGCGGAGGCCTTGGGAAGCCGCCCTTTCTCGCTGTGATACAGAGCCGCACTACGGATAGTCCGTTCAGTTCCGACCATCCATTGCCCACCACTATCAGGGCATCAGTGGACTGGGATACCGTCAGCGGTAGGGTTACAAGACCTTGCACTGCGGCTGTGTTGGAATAGCTTGACGGCCAGAGCGGGGGCGCTGGTTAACGATCTCGGTGCGTCGCCAGAGATTGTGACGTGTCGTAATGTGACTTTAATTCAGCTAGGTACTGACTTTTGAGTTGGTGGAACAAAGGCCTTAGTTACATTTATGCTACGTACCTACTCCAGTACTTACTGAAACAGAACAATCTTGGCTACCACGGCTAAACAAACCCCTTGTTTGCTGCCCCACCCCCAGGATGGCCCGGGCCTGGTTCGATGATTCGATCGGCTCACGGGTGGCTGCTTGTTGACACACTGACTTTAATAGCAACCTCCCCACGTCTCATGGTAGGGTATCATGGAATGCACGCTCGCACACGTTGCGATAATCACAGGTCGGGCGTGGGACTCTGCGAGGAGTCATTGTGTTACGACAATGGAAACCCAGAATAGGCATGTTATTGCACCTGAAGGCATCGCGTTCCGGCGATCATGGCTCTGGTCCACTCAACAAAATATGAGCCCGTCTCAACAAACACGGTTACATACTGGCCATTTTCTTTCTCTCGAGGCTGTACTAACTTCCTCACTTGCTCAATCGAACACTCACAAGTCCAGCATTGACACAAGTAAGACAGAGCGTGTTGCGACAGGATAATGAAAGCCAGCCCGATGTCAACGGATGGCAGAATTATTCCTCAATGTCGTTTCTTCCTCGACATGCGACGGAGTTGTCTCAATTCAGCACATGCGCCGCAGTCGTCCGCGTTGACCACATACACCACCTGCATCAAAGAGTCTTGCCTTCTCTCTCCAGCTCAAACAACCTGTTCCCAGCCTTCACCCCTTCCCAGAGTCTTGTCAAGGCAGTCCGCCCCGTGGCCATGCGTGGATGCATGACGATGATTTCAGCTTGTCTGGCACGAGTAATGGCGACGTTCAGTCTGTGGACACTCGTCATGAAACCGGGCCTGTCTGTCCGAACCATGTCGAGGACAATCACATCCGCCTGATTACCCTGTGCCTTATCTACTGTCAACACTTGAACGCGCTTTTGCCACTCTAGTGGCCACTTCCTGACAATTGCGTCGTACTTCCGCACCGCTGCCGAGTATGGCGTCATGATCATGATCGAACCGGGGCGGTCAGGATTTTCGAGGGACGTAAACCCGGCGAGGCAGAGCAGCTTCTCGACGTGCTGGGTGACCCATTCTTGATGGACGGGATTCCAGTAACTGGACCTTTGAACGTCTTCAGAAGAGCCTCTGAGATGAACAATAACGCGGTTTTGCTTCAAGTCCTGTGACGCTCCAGGCCGTAAGTCTTCGAGAAAGGCTCGCAGACGCTGAGCTGATGGAGGGTACATATTCTCAGGCGGATGGCCGGAGATCATCTCCTCTGCGTAGAAGAGCTTGGATGGTAGGACGTGGAGATAACCGTACGCTCGCTTGTTGACGAGTAGTCGAGCATCAAGAGCGCCGACTCGCTCGGCACGTGCCATTGTGGACACCTTACGCAGTCAGCCCCGGGCCATTGCATGTGGATGTGGTAGCCTTACCCTAAGCTGTTCTGCATGTCGGTTGAATTTCAACCCATCTCGTGCGGCGTCCCGCCTATCACCGCCCTTGACAAATGGCAAGGTTTGTTTAACGTCTCCTGTGAAAATCCACACCTTTGGAGAATAGTGAGCAATGGTGATGAGCGTTGTCAACTCCCTTGCGTGAGGGGCTTCATCAACAAAAATGACTTCCGGTCGAAATACTCCAGAGAAACGACCAGCTGCCGGCACGGGTGTGGTGAAAACAATGTCTGTCAGCCCCAGGACGACCATGTACAGTGTCGAGACGCAGTTGCGCAAGATCTTCTAATCCCTGCTGCTCAATGCCTCTTCATGTTCCCGGATTCTTCCTAGAAAATCTGTGAGGGTTCTCCAGCTCTCCTCATTGGAGTGCTCATCGTAGTACTCCCAGGCCGCCTCATCGAGTGTCGGAACCTTTTCAGGGCTTCTCTTACCTCTCTGAGAGAGGCTTGCTGTGGTGAGGAACCTCATTGTGAAGTCGCCCAGTTCTTTTTCCTTGATTCTGGCCTTATCATCATCCGTACTGCAATTGAGACGGTTGCTGTTCTTCATCTCAGACGGCCATCCATGCATGCGGACCACCCGTGAGGCGACGCCTACCTCCTGGCACAGTTGGTGATATCGGTTCGCTGCGTCGTCAACTGTCTTGTTAATGTCAACGGTATACAGTATGCGCGCCACTGAGCAGTCACCGCTACGACGGGTTGCTTGGATCAAGGCGGCGAGGACCATGTTCCATTCTGTCTTCCCCGAGCCCGGACACCCATTGACCAAGAAAAGGTTGTTTTTGAGGCTTCTGAGCCCTGTATAGGCCATTTTGTGGTCATTGTCGAAGCTCCTGTACTTGTGCAGCAACTTCTCGGGGATTTTCCAGCGAGGATCGTTTGGATTTTCGAGTTGTGGGTAAGTCTGCATGAGATTCGTGTGCGTCTTCTTTGCCCCTTGGAAGTTCAGCATCATCTTGAATGTGTTAAGTGATTGCAACGATGGCCTAGGCCCCTCATCGTCTTGATCTTTTGGCATGAACATGCGGAGCGCAGCAAGCTCAGCCTCAAATGTTGGCGAGTCGAGATCCCAGAAGATGTTCAGTTTTCTTGTTTTGGACTCCAAGTCAGCCATCCAGGCAACGTCATCCAGTGATTCGGTGATGGCAAGGGACTCCATCTGCTCCCACTCAAGGATAGTGCCTTTCCCATCCTCCCACGTTCGCGGCGCGTCGACTTTGAATGCAGCTGACCTGCGGATACGCCTCTCAATGTCTGGGTAATCCTCGTAAGGGTTGATAATCCGCGTGGCCTTCATGTTGAGCAAGCTGTAGACCTTCCTGTCGCGTTTGACTTTGTCGACCATGCTGACCTGGAAAGCGTCACCCACCACGGGGAAAAGGGCATCTTTTGGGGGCAATGGAATCTCTACCAGCAACAGCCACGATCTTGTCCGCATCTTCTTAGTGCCAGGCAGAGGCGCAACGACCCAACAGGTGAAGATTTGTCGTTTCTGGTTGAAATCCCTGAGGACTTTAATTTCGTTCTCCATTTCAATCATGGTGCCCTGCTCATGGCGGTGAAAGAATTCGTTCTCATCAGGGAAGGTCAAACGTGGTTGCGAGGCCTGGAGCTATGGTAAGAAGATTTCTCAAAACCAGGTGCGTTGAAACTTACCGAGATGTGAAGGGATTGCAACCCATCTAAAGCCGACAAAGAGTACATGGCGAGAAACGAACAAGATTGGCGTTGTACAATTGGACGGGCCACGGACTCGACTTGGCGTTGACATCGGTTAAGGGGTGGTGGGCGTGAAGGGGGGAGTATTGTGAGAAGACAAGAAGAGCCAGTGCCAAATATATACAGGTTTGGCGACGGGAGGCTGCTGCCTGTGTGCACGGACCGACTTTTTTGACGCAGAAGGTGCCTTGATAAGTAGGCCATGTAATGCAAAGCGGTGAAGTCAACCGAAGTGAGGCGAAGTGAGGTAAGGCGAAGTGAGGTAAGGCGAAGTGAGGTAAGGCGAAGTGAGGCTAGGTTGCTGAGGGAGTTGCGAATGTGCCAATGAAGTTGGGACGATTTCGCTCACCGTCAGTTCCAGGCCACGCGTCTCGAACCATACCTTAACGATGCAACATGTCCCAACCGTCTGGTGGCAGCAGCCTCTAAATTTAGAGACTCAGCAGCGGTGGGAGCTTCGAAGTGGCCAGATTCGCACAAGGGATTGCACGAACGCCGTGACCCTGGCAGTCAAGTGAAGGAGCCGTCTCCAAGCCTTCACACAACTGTTACAACTCATACAGTTCGCGTTTCCTGTACCGGAGAGAAAACACAGTAATTCGGCTAAGAAACTGTAAATCCGCGAGGAAAATGCGTCACGGGACAAGGTAATGAAGAGGGCGGTTCTCAGAGAATCTGAATCACTTTGTGTATCGCGTAAAATCCTTCGCACACCTACTATCTGATATAAATAGTCTCTCATCTTGGGGCACTCTGTCCTGTCATAAGATAGCCACATATGATGGAAACTCTTCGGACCAAGACATTCAGCAACATGACTCTCAACCATACTGATCATCCAGCTATCCCATACACCAGTCCTGGTTTTTCCGTCTCCAAGAATGTGTTGTCTAACATTCACTGCTTAGAGACAGCCTCGCCATAGTTTGTCGCTCATGTCAAGTCCACCATGGTGACGTTGACATCGTCTTCGACGTCGAACATTCGTGATCGAGCTGATCGAGCACTTCGTCGTGTCGCATGATCCCTGGAAGTCTCTCTGGTTTCAATGAAAATGACATCGTCATCCACATCCATCATCTGTGGCTCAGGGGACGAACTGCCCCAAGAGCTAGTAGAGCGAGGGGTGCTGGACGGCTCATCGTCCAAGTCCAGGCACTCCACATCGTCGAGCATTACAATTTCATGTATGGGCGGCTGGTATTCGACTTTATTGTCCGCCTTCAGGAGCCATTTTGCGATGTGTTGGTACAGCACTTTGACTGTATTGGGAGCAAATGCGTTCCCAATTTGACGTTTTACCACGGTTCTTCCACCGAGGAACTGGTGGTGTTTGGGAAACCCTTGCAAGCAAGCATATTCTCGTAAGGTAAAGTCGCGAGTACCATCAAAATATCCCAATTCAGCGCCTCCAGTGGTGATGGTGCCAGCAAGTCTGTTCGGGTTGTATGGTCTCTTTTGTGGACTGTACCGCTTGACTAGGCCGAGGTCATGCAGCTCATCGTCTAGATCGATCCCGTCGATGGCGCTCTTGATGGTGGTGTACGGCTTCAGACCATGGCCACCGCCCTCAGAATGGGTAGCGCCTGGGAACGGTGGCAGTCTTTCACCAGGGGCTGCGGCAATCATGATGAGTCTTTTTCGGTCTTGTGCTAACCCCCAAGTGCACAGTCGCACGACCTTCCACCGAATGGAGTATCCATATTGCGTGAAGTCGCTGATGAAGTTGTGGAAACGTGCCTCGTGGCGCTGGTGCGTCAAGCCAAAGGTCTGTTCGACTGTGATAATACGTGGGCGGACTTTATGAATGACGGAGTTGCACGAAGTGAGGGCCAAAATATTCTCCTCATCGTGGACGCTGTTGTGTGTATGCGCAGGAGAGAAGTACTGGCATGGTGGCGAAAGATGAAGCACGTCGACTCGAATATGTTCTGTCCGGCTGCGCTCAATAAACCCATCAATAGAAGCTTCCTAGAGCTTCACCTCTGAGAAATTGGCACGATAAGTGTCCCAAACTTCGTGGCTCTTGTCGATTGCATGCGTGATTTTAAATCCAGCTGCCTGGGCACCTCGAGACAGGCCACCGGCACCAGAGAATGCATCAAGAAGCGTGTATTTTTGTCTGGGCCGCCTCTGTGTGCGGGCTGAATTCTCGGTCTCATTGCTTTTTGGCATCGTATCGCCCGCAGCCCAAGCACCACCAGGTATCACTGCGCCGCGCCATTGTTGCGAGAGAAGAATGCTGTCCACACGGTATTGCGGGTCTGCGTCGCTGATGTCGATTCTCTCAAGAACCTCCTCGATAGGCTTCTTGGATTTCCCCTGTGGGACTGAATAAATCTTGAATCGCCAACGACATACTAGTACGCCGCTTTGGTCATAGGGCGACCGCGTGGCCGGGTGGTTTGGACCGAGAACGGAAGCAGACTTGAATTCTGGAGAGGAAGCGTTGGTGAACACGACCGTTCGGACTTTGCGAGCCTTGGTGACAGGAACATCTACAAGTCTTGGCTTGAGGTTTCGATCACCCGAGACAATGTGTTCCACCCGGCATAGATCTCTGGGATGCTGAGGTAACATGCCAAGCATGTTGCAAGCCCTAGTATATGGCATACCACGGAGTAGTGGGTATGGCTGACCCTGAGATTGAATAATACGATCGACGTGAATAAAATCCACATTGTACTGGCCGAGCTTCATACCTTGCACCTCCACAAAGTCTCCAGCTCGGATAGTTCCATTGTTGCACCGAATAGGAGCGATGATTGTCTCTCCAATCTGCGAGGAGTTCTCGTCGTCAATGGTGAGGTCGATGATCTCGTCATCGTCGATGGTGATTATCTCAGGGAGCTGGAAGGCGCCCAGCGATGACCACTCATTCTCGAGTCTCCCAAATGTTGAAGTGGACGACATGCTGGATATTGAAGCACTTCGCTGATGACGCCGAGTGACAAACGGGTCCAACGCCCTCAAATCGCCGGTAGCATGCTGAGATCTCAACAATCCTCGGCCATGGTGCTGCATTTCGGTTGAACTCTCTTCATCACAGAAGCCGTGAAAGCCAAGGTCGATTGCTTGTCTAAGAAATGGGTCAGATTACTTCCAGGCCCGAAGAAAATGCAACTTCGAAGGGAAGACTGAGCTTACCAAATGGCATGAGTGATCGTGGTACAGCAAGATGTTTCTGGCTAGTGTGTGTCCCTTTGCTCCAATAGAGTCATGAAGGACAGACAGGAGAAGTGTCGCGAGAGCCTGTCGTGTCGAGAAAAAAAAAATTCTACACCTGAGTTTGTTGATGTGCTTGAGATTAGATATGAGGAGGAGTATGAAGTGAGAATGTGCTGTGCATTGCCTGATTGCCATGTGAAGATGAGGTGAATGAGAGGGCACAAGCAAAGCACCTTGGTCATGAGACGAAATGAGTGACTGCCCCGTTGTTCGCACCAGAGTTGAGTAAATTGAAAACCTCATCAATGACATAGGTAATTCTTGAGCTTAGTTTACAAAATGAGACAACCAGGTAGGAGGATGACCGTCATCTACACCGGGGGACTTCTCCTCCGAGTGAATCGTGCACTGGGATCGCGCTCGAAGGATTGAATTCGCTTGATGATCGAGTTCAAGAGCTTTTCTTGCACGATACTAGCACAGATGAACACATGTGTGTCGTCGGTCTGGCAATGAGCCAAAGTGTAAAAAGGGGTCAACCATTGATTGTATTTTCGACCTGTAACCAGGTCAACGTGCACTGCTGTCTAGCAATGAGTCGAATTCGATGCGCCAGCCAAAGCTGCATCGCTTTGGCAAGGGAGTGGAAAAGAAATGTACAACAAGACTCAATAGCACCTACACGAGACTCTTGGGCTGATTGCGATTCCTGTGTCTTGTTTTGGGCAAATAGTGCCGACTTGGTACCATTAATGCCGTCGAGCTGTGAGCCTGTGACGCGTTTCAAATTGTTAGTGGACTGCACCTTCTTCGGTGGAACAAGTTTGCCCCACTTGCCATTTAATACCCGGCACTTTTTGATGTTCACTCCATCTTCCTGCAGTCCAGGCGCGGCGCGTTCCAGAACGAATTTCTGCCCTTGATCAGAAACCCAGCTGCCGGGCGCTGTGTCTACTCAACCCTCTCATTCGCATACAGGATCTCTCCGCTCGGAGCGCGCCTGTGTTGACGCCATCAAGACTCTCCGATCATTTCTGATTCTTGCTACACGAACGCACCCACCCTACTGCCTCCTCTCTGTGACGCCTCGACTTTCAGGATTTTGGTCTTTGCCAAACGCCCTCTTTCCTCACTCCCTATCTTCACGCTCGCTACGACCTCTCGAAATGCTTTCAAAAAACGAATCTCACCAGTATGACGAGCATTAACGAAGAGCTCGAGAAATGGTTCGAGAAGCTGCAGGAACTCGACGAGAACCACCACCTGCTCTGCCCCAAGGTTTCTGATGATGACCCCGAGGATTACCGGATTCCGAACGATCCAGCATCCCAGATTACACCCGAGGAGAAGCAGAAACGAATACAAGCCGGCCTAGAAAGAATCGAAATAACGTACTGGAACTGCCTTATTTTCGGGTTTGACAAGAAGGACGCGGGGAAATGGCTGGAGAGCTTTACCACACGCTTAGAGGGCTGCATGCAGCTTTGCTCCGAGTGTGCTCTGAACTGGCACATGAAGCGAAAGGCACATTTGCTCAAGTTCTACGAGTAGGTCATTCTGCAAAATCTGTGTGCCATGCTAACCAGCCTAGACGTTGGGGCGAAGAGACAGAGTCCCACATTCGCGACATGCTCGACAGCCGTGACATCTCCCGCATCAATCACAACCTCACCTGGGCCAAAAATTGCATCGAAAAAATTGAGTCAGATGGGGTCGTTTTCAAAAAAACAATGTTCGGGGAACGAATCACCGAGGTTTTCATCGCAGTCTACGAAGCCCTCTGCTGCGTTGCGTACCTTTCCGACGCGGAACAGCGCGAGACCTTCCAATACGTCTTTTCTCGATTACAAGGAAAGAAAAGCTATCTCAAACTCGGCGCAAAAGACCCTCTCCCGGGGATGACACACTTTCTCTTCGACCAGAAAAACGAAGATCGACGCAACTGGGCATTCGAGAACTGGAAGAACGTCGAGGCGGAGACGATGACTGAGGAGCAGTTTGATTGGGCCATCAGCGGTGCGCTGGTCAACGCCATGGACGATGTGAGCCGCAACTTGCAGTCATTGCAAACCCATCCTAGCCCAGAAACGTACCAAGAAGTCGAGCGCTTCTGGCTGGGATTCGAAAGTGTCCTTGGAGCTCTGAATGAATCCCTAATCCTGGGCAGCCTGGGCAGCATGGAGCTCAAGCCCAATTGCCCACCCATCTATGACCTCCTCCTCCGCCAGACCATCCCATTCACGCAGCATGAGGGTGTACTGGTTGTGGGTCTTCGGGTCTTGACCAAATTCCTCCAAAAGTCGCCTACAGCATTCTGGAATCACGTGGGCAGCACGAGGCCAAACGTTGTTACTGATATCATCTTCACGAATCCTGTATACAGCTCTTTGCTCCGCCAGTCGCTGGAAGATTTCGACGGCGGGGCAGGAACGGTGCCGTTTCCAGTGCAGTGGATTGCCCCGTGGCTAAAGTCCATGGGCCAAGATAGAAGATATGATGCATGTGAGGTCCTTCTCCATACACTCTTCCAGAAGGTTGCCGACCCAGGCATTGGCGAGCCTGGTCAAGCCGCTTGCACAAGAGCAGGTCTCGATGCCCTCACTTTCACCATGCGGGCATTCGTGGCCCAGGACATTTCTGGTACAGGCACAACACATGTCCACTCCAATTGCACCCTCAATCTTGTGATGAAACACAAAGCTGTGCTCCTTAGCAACCTGCAACAGCCTTCGGGAGATCACGTTGGCTGGGACACCTTCAAGGTCGGCCAAGCTGCGTACGATGTGGTCAAGGCAGCCATGGAACTCGACATGAAGCTCTTCTCCGTCGACTTCCATACATTCGAAGACGGCGGTCAGATTCAGTCAGCGTTCACGCGAGATTCCGCAGGGTTTTGGAAAGATGTCATTGATGTGTACGAGGCATCGAACGACAAGGTAAATTTAGCAAAGGACTTCTTGGTAGCTCTCGAGCCACTTATCAGGCTCGAACCGATCCGCCCTCGCAAGAAAGACCCTGCCCTTGACGATCATCGCAAGCAGTTCAACGACTCCTTAAAGTCCACAACAGACATTCTATCAAGAATCTTTACGAGAATATCCAATCTCGACGAAATGGACCTGACGGCTGTGTTCGACCACAACAAAGCTTTCCAAGTTACTGTGGGCGTCGCCATGCGCGGCGACTCTGATGTGGCAGAGGCGGCGGCAGAATTGCTGAAGGAATGGACACAGGAGATATCTCGTGGACAGGCCTTGGAGCACGTCGCTCAGGACCACCCAGAAATGATTCTGGGTGCTACCCTCTTTGCGCTCGATCACGTCTTTCGGGGACCGTCGTATGCTGCCAAGACGAAAATCCCATGGGATCCGATCCGGCCCATCTTGCATCTGAGTCGCGATGTCTTGCGTGGCTTCTGTGACATGACGACGGGTGTGCTTCGAACCAAGACCTTGGAGCCCAGGACGATTGCCTTGTTGCTCCGGTGGTGGCAAGCGCAGTGGCATTTTGTTCAGAGGGCCTGCTCAAACATCGAGCTCTGGTCGCTTTACATTCCGAACAGCATCATGACTGAATTTTGTCGTGAAATCATGGAACTTGCCGAAGCACTGGTTGCAGAAGACGGCCTTCTCATATCGATCGTTTCGAAAGCAAACAACAAGAGCGAGGGTGCCATGGCGGAACGTGTACTTCAGCCTGTGCGAGAGCACTTTCAAGGCTTGGAGAACATGATCAGACTCAAGGACAAATGGCTCGTGGACGTCACCGTTCGTGTTCTGTGCAAGATTGTATCTCGCCTGCGGGAGATCAAGCTCGAAATCCCCGGAAAGTCCAGGCAGTTCATCGTAGAGGCCTGTGTTCCCAAAGAACGGGGCCGATATACCCGACCTACAAACATGACAGACCAGCAGCGTGCCGAGCTCCTTCAGGCCCTCGGACATGTCGAGGAGGAGGTCAAGGTGGAACCGATTGTGCAGGTTGAGAAGAAACAGAGCAAGTTGGATGCCTGGTCCAAGTCTGGTCCAACATCCAGCGCCTCCCGGTCTAATAGAGACGATGTCATGGAATTTAGTAAATCCATTGACAGCCCGATCCTCAAGCAGCTCGAGGCTCGGCGGCTTGCTGAGGCCAAGGCCAGATCCCTGAAGCCTGTTGCCAAAAAGCCCGACCAAAAAGCCATCACCGCCTTGAAAGAGAGCCGACAGCGGGAAAAGGCTGAAAAGGAGAAGCGGAAACAACTCGCCATTGCTGAGGCGAAACGCTTGCGCGGCGAGACGGGTGGTGTGCTCGGCAAGGACCACTCGAAGAGTGAGATCATGGTCAACAGCTCCGAGGAAGAGTCAGAGGGCGATGATGATTCAGATGACGATGACCAACTGGCCATGCTGAGCACTGGCACCAAGAAGACTGTGGACGAAGCAGAAAAAGCCCGCCTTCAGGCACTGCGTGATCGAGCTCGCCGTCCTGTGAAGAAGGTCAAGCAGCAACGCTCCGTCAAAGAGATGCGGGCCCGCCTGGTACCACCCATGGAGAAACTACACAACACGATTCTGGCATGGGAGATCTTCCACGACGGCAATGACCCACCAAGCGGACCGTCAGGGAGCAAGGTGGCGACCTCGTACACTGATCCCGCCTCGTACCAGCAGACTTTCTTTCCTCTGCTTGCGTCCGAAGCTTGGCGCTCCTTTGTGACGGCCAAGGACGAAATAACAAACCGACCTTTTGGCATCAAGGTTGCCAGCAGAGCGAGTGTGGACAGCTTTCTCGAGGTCACGTTCACGATGCCGGTGACGGGAAATAAGGAGCGCGGTGTGTCAGAAGGCGACATTTTACTGGTGTCCGAGGCCGAAAACCCTCTCACGGATCCTCACGTCAAACACTGCCTAGCTCGCGTGCACAGGATCAAGTACAAAAAAGACCTCATTGAGACGACATTCCGCGTCGCGTCGCGAAACAATCAGCTGTCGCAGCTGTTGAACCCTGGGGTAAGCGTGTACGGCGTCAAGATCACCAACATGACGACGATTGAACGCGAGTACGCGGCTCTCGAGAGTCTGCAGTACTACGACCTGATGGACGAGATTCTGAAAGCCGAGCCATCACCCGTGCTTCGCTATGGCGAGGAAAAGATCCAAAAATGGTCTGCTAACTGGGAGCTGAATCGTGGTCAAGCGATGGCTGTGATGGGCGCGCAAGACAACGACGGATTCACCCTCATTCAAGGTCCACCAGGCACAGGCAAGACCAAGACTATTATCGCCATGGTCGGTGCATTATTGTCAGAGCAACTGAGCCACTCGTCGTCTGGCACCGCTATCGCTCGTCCGGGGGCCGTGGCTGCTCAGAACCCCAATGGCACGATGCCGAAGAAGCTGCTCGTCTGTGCCCCCTCAAATGCGGCTGTGGATGAGTTGGTTCTCCGTCTCAAGAATGGTGTCAAGAGCGTCAACGGCAAGCACAGCAATATCAACGTGCTGCGCCTGGGCCGCAGCGATGCCATCAATGCTGCAGTCCGCGACGTCACGCTTGACGAGTTGGTAAAGAATCGCCTGGAAGGCGACGGCACGAAGGAGAAGGCCGTGGCAGACCGCGAAAAATTGCATGCCGATGCTGGCAAAATCAAGGAGGAGCTCTCCGAGCTGCGGCCCATGCTCGACGCAGCCAGGGGCGGGGACAAGGCCACGTACGACAAGCTGTCCCGCCGATTCGATGAGCTCAAGGGGCAGCAGATGCAGATTGGTCGCCAGATCGATGCCAACAAGGACAGCGGGAACTCTGTCGCCCGCGAGATGGAGATGCGCCGTCGGCAAGTTCAGCAAGAGATCCTGAACGGTGCGCATGTGATATGCGCGACGCTGAGCGGCAGCGGACACGAGATGTTTCGCAACCTGGACGTGGAGTTTGAGACGGTCATCATCGATGAGGCCGCGCAGTGTGTTGAGCTCAGTGCTCTCATTCCCCTCAAGTATGGATGCTGCAAATGCATCCTGGTTGGTGACCCCAAGCAATTGCCGCCGACTGTGCTCTCGCAATCCGCTGCTCGGTTCGGGTATGACCAGAGTTTGTTTGTGCGCATGCAACAGAACCACCCCAAGTCCGTCCATTTGCTGGATATGCAGTACCGCATGCATCCGGAAATCAGCGCATTCCCGAGTCGCGAGTTTTACGAAGGGCAGCTCAAGGACGGCCAGGACATGGCGCCTCTCCGACAGCAGCCGTGGCACAGGACGACTCTCCTCAGTCCCTATCGATTCTTCGACGTGCAGGGTGTCCAGGAGCGCGGGCACAAGGGCCAATCTCTGGTCAACAATCGCGAAATCGAAGTCGCGCTGCAGATGTACGAACGGTTCAGCATCGACTACCGGGATGTCGAGCTGAAGCAGAAGATTGGTATCATCACGCCTTACAAGGCGCAGCTCTTTGAACTGCGCAACCGCTTCCGCAATCGATACGGCGAAGGCATCTTTGACATTATTGAGTTCAACACGACGGACGCTTTCCAGGGCCGTGAGTGTGAGATTATCATCTTCTCCTGTGTGAGAGCGTCTTCCACTGGCGGTATTGGCTTCATGACAGACATTCGTCGCATGAACGTCGGTCTGACCCGCGCCAAGTCATCGCTCTGGATCCTGGGCGACTCACGCGCGTTGGTGCAGGGCGAGTTTTGGAAGAAGCTCATCGAGGACTCGCGCGCCCGCAACTGCTACACCGACGGAGATATACTGGGCAAGTTCCGCAAAACCCTGGAACTGAATCCCAATGCCCCGGCATACGCACCGCCGAGCCATGCTTCGACACCGCGCAAAGACGGCGAGGGCGACATGGTGATGCGCCCCGCGCCCGCGCCCACGTCCGAGCCGGCCTCGGCAAGTGAATCCGAACGACCCCAACAAGCGGAACCCGGTCCCCGAGCTGGCGGAGTGCCCGTCATCCACACCTCCAAACCGCCTCCGTCCACGTCTGGAGAGAGCAGGAAGCGACCGCTAGACAGTCCTGACGCTGGACAGTCCAACGCGAAAAGAGTATGTGCAGTTCCGTCACCGCTCCCACCTCCAACAAGCAGTAGCGAACCCAGCAGCACTGTCGAGTCCAATTTGACCACCTCCTCTATTAACACAGCAACAGAAAGCGAGCGACGGGCCTCGACTGGGCGGTATGAGGGCCAAATTTGGCCAAAAGCCACCGGCCAGCAGGCCGATCCCACGTCCACCGCCGGCCCCGGAAGACCCGTCGGCCAAGATTACACTCGGTCTGGCGCCACAAGACCGGGACGAGATGCCATCGTCATCGACGACGACAGCTCCGAAAACGACACCGTATAATGGGCACGCGGTAAGTAGACCTGGCGCGTCCTCGCTTGACGAGTTCAGTCATACTCACGGCATGGGGCAGAACACAAGACCCAGTAATGGACCGTCGGATTCGAGCAAAGGCCCCCCGAGGCCAAGACCAAAGGCCAAAGCAAACCTCTTTGTACCGAGGAAAAGGTAGTTGAGGGTGGTATGATCTAGTAGCATAGGGAAGGCGTTGGGCGTACGGGAACCACCACATGATTGGCATTTTCACAGTGATAGGTGGCTGGATTGCTGCATCGACGAGTCACGGGCTAGAGCAGTTGCCCGCGCCACTGGATACAGGCGCGATTTTGGTTTCCTGCTGGATCAACTTCATGAGGCCCTTTGCCTGAATGGCTCGATGGGCGTCGGAGAGTGACTGGTCTTTGCTCGCCTTAGTTGGTGATGCCTTTGGTGCCTGCCTGTGTACTACCGTAGTCCGTGATGTCCTGCTCCTTCCACCCAGTCAGCCCTCAGCACGTCCACGGATGCTACGATGCGGCAGGTGCGCGCCTGCGACACCGGGGCAGGTACAACCAGCCTCGCGTGAGGGGACCTACCACAGCCCAGCTAAGTAGGCAGCGAGGCTGGCAACAGGGGTCGTAAATCATCCAATTTGGCGGGTCCCGGTTCGTTGCGCCTCCGGGCCCCAGTCACCCCACGCGATCAATCTCAGCTGTCGAGGCGCTGTGCCGTTGTCGTCCGTCCTCGGATTCAATTTCTTAGCCGAGTCCCATCTCCGTCTCGAATTCTCCTTCGCGACTTTGCACTCGTCGCGTGTCCTCATGGTGCGTCCATTATCTCACGTCGCGCACTGGGCTGACGATGCCTCAACCACTGATCCACCCTCTTCGTCCACCCGTGCCAGCTGAACCGTGCCGATCTCGACACGACCCAATTGAACCCAAGCTTGTGGCACCGCGTCGTCGTCAATCAATGGGGCTGAAGCAACGCAAATGTGCCGATGCTCACAACCCCTGACGCTGCTCCCTGCACCTCGCGCAATCCCTGCACGCGCCAAGGCGTCATGGCCTCGAATGCCGGGACTCCCAGGACCTCTTCTGCTCCTGTCTCTGCTGCTCCTGTCGATCAACGCGGGCGAGCTGTCGATGCAGAGAAACGTGAGAAACGCGCTTGCACATCCATTTTGTGGTGTCTGAGCGTCCGACCAGGGCGACCAGTGCCTTTTGCTGTCGAGAGGCTTGAGCGAGAACAGCTGGGGGCCACTCGAGCGAATCGCAATGCCGCCCGGGGTGCCTGCAGCAGGGATCGTTGACGACGGATGAACCGAAGCGCAACGATCCCTGTCCGTGATTTGGGACCATGGAACCACATCACATCGTCTTGGTTGGCAGAAGAGCTTTGAGGACCCTCTCGTCGCAGTCATCGCCCCGGCTCATGATCCTCCTTGCTTTTGCCATCTATGTACGACTGGGTCTCGTCTTCTGTTCCATTCCACCCTCCACCCCTCCTCCCCTCTCGCTTCGTACCGAGGCCTCTGTCAGTTTCCTGCACTCTCCCGTACGAAGCGAGTCTTTGAAGATCTCAGACCAGGTTCCACTCATCGCCTGGACGACGAATCTTTCCATCTCACTCCGTGCACAGCTTGTGGCAGGACCTGGCGGTCGCCCTTGTCACCGATGCAAGGGCAGTTAAGATTGGCCTTTGCTTGACCATGGCTGTCGGGGCTCGCACCGTCGGTGCCACAGGCAACCGCAGCGAAGCAGATGGGAATTTTGTCTCGAGTCGCCCTCGGAGACATACGTCGCTGGAAAGGCCCTTTGCGAATCCGGGCCACGTCGCCCGCGCTCGCTCCGCTTCCAACATACTCGACACATCTACCGAGGACTTCAACAAGCGATTGTATGATCCCGTTCTTGCGCCGCATCTGCATCGTGCTCGGCCGACACATACTGGCCTCGCCGAGCTGGTGGATTTCCTGAAGAACCAAGAGCCCCCACCCGACAACTTCATGTCTGTTCCTGACCACGACGAGGACGAGAAACGAAAGTGGCTGCGATGGGCGAAGAAGACGCGCGCGGGGCCCAAGCCTCCTCCCATCAGACTGCCAGACACGGCTGTTTCGGGCAAGACGATTGGTGGCCATAGGCACATTGCCATCACGATCCCCTTTGAGGCTTCGCCGATGGGGGAGCGCCCGCGATCGCAGTATCCAGTCTACCAAGACAACAGCATCCGGGCTCCAAAGACTGTGACCAACGAAAAGGGCGTGGTCACCGTGTTGCGAACGGTCAACGAGAGCGCCCGTGAGACGCCAACATGGATGCACGGCCCGACGAGGCCGCTGCCCCGGACGCCCTCTTCCAGGGGGGGCGGAAAGTCGTACACTGGCAGCTCTTTGAGTGCGCCGCCCAGCCGTGGCCCGGATGAAGCAAGGCGGCCGGCGACGACGCAGAGCATCGATTCGGCGTTTCCCGCTAGAGGGTCATCCGCGGTGAACAAGGCGTTGCAGCAACACATGTCAATTGATGGATTCCTGTCCAACCCGGGGTATGCGGGAATATCGCGAAAAGCTGAGCAGGTGCAGCCGAGGAGTGAGGCCGGCGGCGTCAAAGTCGTCAAGGTGGAGCCCACGCCGGTCGTCATCAATGCTTCACATCTCGAAGACGAAGGCAATGACAGCGAGCGGGCGTCTCGAGCCGCACAGCAGATGGACAACCCTTTGGGCTCTCGCCCATCAGCCACGCTCGAAGTGAGCAGGACTCCGAGTCGACGGGACAAGGTACGCGATCGGAAACGGCGCGACATGGAGGCTGTGACCGGCGCCACGAAGAAGAGCATGGAGGCAATGTCGGTTGGCCAGCTCACATTCAGCCCGATCCGGGGAGTGGGCATAGAGCCCGAAGAGCTGGACGCGCAGTCGGCAGCTTACACATTGTCGCCGCCCAATGATCGCCATCGAGGCCGGCCGAGGGATGCCGCGCGGGACAGCCAACTGACACCACCTCGCACACCAGTCGCCAAGCCCGTCGCGCTGGATCGCACGGCGCTCCATCGTCGTCGCGAATGGAAGCAAACACGGCAAGGCCAGCGTCTCTCGAGCGGGTCGCGGGCCGCAGTACGTGCGCGTGCTCAAGAGCTCATCGGCGCTGATCCGGCGGATACGTCGACCCAAGCTCTGGATAGGGAGATTCTTCGACTCTATGAGGCGTATCGGGAGCATCGATTCAACGATATGGAGCGTCGCGTTCGTCTGCTGGAGCGCAACGGGGATATTTGGCTGAGGGCCCTCATCCCGGTGCTCAAAGGATTGAACGCCCGCGAACCAGACCGAGGGTACATGTCCGAGGAGGAGATGCCCCGAGGCCGATCGGCACCCGTCGCCCTCCGTCGGGCACAGAGCTCACATAATAGACCGTCAAGGGACGGGTATGCGGAGGCTGACACGTACGAGGGCAGTGCTGATGGCAGCACAGATGGTCTGGACACGCTCGAGCCATTGATGCGGGAGCTGGCGGGGGCGGCGAGGGCGAGGCAAATGAGGGCCGTCGGATCTTGAGAGAGCTGTTGTGGCACTTTTTGCGCAACCTGATGAGGGCTATTATTGTCTAACGGGACAATTTCGTTTTGTATGTCAACAGTCAAGCGAGCGTCTGATTTCGCAACTAGACACCGGTATCAGCTACCACGATATGTCAACAACACAGTCTATCTCACGTCTTCTACATGGTCTGCAGTGCCTCACAGAGGTTTGTAGCCGAATGCTTTGAACGTGTTTCTCATGCCTTCCATGTCCTCCAGTTCGACAACCTGCTCATAGCCCTGTCTTGCGAAAGGTCCAGGCCTTATTCTCCTGTCAGTGCCTGTTTGATCCAGACAGCGTCATGAAAAGGGACGACTACCATTCATCCTCGGTGGCCGACTGGAGGCTCTGCATTGCTGTACTATGCAACGCAACGTCTTTGTCAGAAGGCACGCTTCGGACCAATTCGTTGACGAAGTCGCATGTCCCCTTTTTTTCGCACTCCCTATTTTTCGCCCGCTAGGTCATTCGATCCAGACTCTTGGAGCGTCTTTAGAACCAGGCACGAGACACTTCTATAGACCAAGCGTGAGCCAATCGCCTCTGCTGTCCAAGAGCAGACGACGACTCAGGAGCAGGGTGCTCGGCAACCTCAATTTCAAGGATCAGAGTGGCTCAGACGTAGCGCATATTATAGCCTGCAAAAAAGGTGCAGTGCAGGATGATTTGGTCACTAGCACAGCTCATCATAAAGTCCGCCCGGTCGAAACGGCCTGTCTGACCTTTCCATTTCGGTACGCTACGTGATGCCAGCGTAGCTGGGACTGCCCGCTCGCCATATGGCCACAAGATGTACATGTGGACTACAGTGACCCCTTGATGCCCTCGGCGACAACAGGAATAGGCACAACACTCTCGCTCCCAATGTCCATATGCGATGACGTGCCGGCCGCGCTTATGGGCCCCTCTAACATGGAATCACTCCTCCCCCTGGGCTCCTCCGCATCCAGATTGACAAACTCATACTCGGCCAGGTCTTCCTCGGTGAGACCCAGCATGTCAGCAGCGCTGGAGGTTTGGCGACCTTCATACTCCTCGGGTAGGTACTCGATATCTAGCAGGATCAGCGGGCTACGTTCAGGAATGGGCAATGAGCAAAGCACTTACGCTCCACGCGCCAGGGGTCGGAATCCCTCTTGTCCGACAGAGAGGCCGTTGAGCTCGGTCCTAGATTGCCCGCAAAAGTGATTCTGCAATTAACCATGTGGTACTGCGGGATCCAACGCGTGCTAGGCGAGTCGGTGAATAGCTTGTTCGTGAAACATATTCCATTGTAGGCCTCCGACCTTTCGGAGTGCTGGGGCCACTTGTAGTAGTCCTCATTGAAAATGTTGACGGCGCAGACAATTTTCTCGGCATCTTCATAGCGATTTTCCTCGTTTTTCACGTTTGTAGATGTTGTCGCACCCCAGAAGTTGCCCTCGCCCTGGTCCGCAAATGAGAAGGTGTAGCTGCGCTTGAAGAACCAACCCTTTTTCCAATCCTGTTTTCGCCAAGTTAGTTTGTCGGTACGATAGCGACTAGTTTACTACGACTCACGTCCCACTCATGAGGGTCCTTGCCAACAGGAAGCGGCTGGTCATCGTCGTGGTCTATCAGGCGCTGGCGAACTTCAAAGCCCGTTTCTTCGTTGACCGAGATGGTGGTCTCTTCTTCCCAAACTAAGCTTTCCATCAGCTCTTACCCCATAAAAATAGAACAGGTTGTCTCATTACTCACATAGATCGTTCCACCGTACAAAGTGCGATTCTCTGTTGTCGGGTGGACTTGAGGGTGGATCCTCCAGGAGGCCAACATTCGTAGACAGGGCGGTCAACATTTCTACACACGTCAGTCACTGCGCTGTCTGATGAGCGTGGCTTCTCACTGATGCATTGGCCCCCGACACCGTTCTGATAGTTCGGGACACATCGCACAGAGCGTTGGCTGAAAGGTGTGTTTTCGCCGCCTTCGTCGCTGCTGGCCCACGGAAACTCGTCACACGAGGTTTGAGGATGCTGACCCTTTCTTCTCCCGGTGTTGGCACGGATCAGAGCGTTTGTAGCATCGCAATACGAGTCCGGGCACATAGCTTCGCGCCGCATATCAGTGGCAACGTGGTTATTTTCCCACTTAACCACGACGGGGGCATGTGTCAATTTTCGTCCTGAGCCAGAAGCACTAGCGTAAGCTTCACACATGCTCTCAGAGGTGTATGCAACTGAGCCGTCCTTGATATGCCTGAGCTCAAATTTCGGAAACGCGCCGCAGTTGACTGTTGGGCACGAGAGTTAACAGCGAGGTTCACACGGAGGTTGAGGACACGGTTTGCTTACATCGAAGCTCAGGGATAGTATGGGTACTACCACCTCCGTCCGGAAAGACACCGCTAGAGGCAGTCAGGGCTGGCTGGTCCGGGTCCAATGTGTCGACATTGTCATCATTTTGACGGCGGAAGACAGGGTCCTCCAACCCTTCAGTGGACGCATTGCGACTGGCGAGGGAAGCACCACAATTGGTCTCTGGGGCCAGATCAATCGTTCCCTGGTCACGGAAAATGGTCACTCTGCGGTCGGGACTGTATGCAGTGCGAGCGCCGAGAGCCCAGTCAGCCCACTCAAAGATTGTGGCCTTGGCGTTGTATCCGATGTTATAATAGAGGAAGACGCCGTAGTCATAGTCCCATTCTGTTCTCGACGTCGTCGTTCCGGTCGCGAAGAACTGTAAGATTCCCTTGACGAAGCCGGTAATTTGCGCGTCGATGATGGACTCGACAAGCTTGCCGCCACCCACCTTGATTCCGACATTGGCCTTTTTTCCATTAGCCCAATGGTCCGCGCCTAGGCCACAAGTGAGACACATACCTCTGGTTGAATGATGATGTCGAGACCAGCCTCAACTTTGACCCCAGCCTGGAAGACTGGCTCCACCTGACCTGACGGGGGCAGCTGGGGGTCCTTCTTCAAGTCGAGGCCGAGAATGTTATCGTACTCCTCTAGGGCAGCTTCGTCTTGAGGCCAATAGGCCTCCGCACGTCCAAAGGTCACCTTGGCGCCGGTCTTGGCCTTACCGTGAATGTTGATGAAGCCCTGGATCTGTTCGGTCTCGGTTAGTTTCGTCCCTTCTCGGGTCATTTTTCTATTTCTCACCTGCCCGTATACATCCAAGGTGGGGCCGACAGAGGCAATACCCTTGATGGCCAGACCTAGGTAGCTCAGAGTGTCGATAATCTTGGTGCGGTGTGTCGAGGCGTTGAGGCGCACATTTCCGTCGAGTGAAAGTCCAAGATAGGCCTCGGGCTCGATCCCAAAGTAGAAAAAGACATCAGGCGTCGACGGTGGGATAAAGGTACCCGAGTAGTAGTATGCGTACGTGGCCTGCATGGAGAATTCGGCTTCGAGGTCCATTCGGAGAGTGGCACGGTATCCCTTGCCCGGGCAACCCCAAGATTGCTTGAAAAGATTGACATTTCGCGCAAAGTCGAGCGGGAGATCGCCTTTGCTCTCGTCCTGCACTGTGCGTCTTCTTCAGCCAGTCTTTGAAGGTTCCCCACCACCGCTTGCCAAGGGAACTCTCAACGTCTCGTGCCTCGACCTCGGTGGCACGAGCTGAGGTTCTCTCGTCGTAGATTTCCGAGTACTCGAATTCCTCGTCCGACTCAAGGTGAATCGGCACGGTGGCCTTTACGGGAGGAGCCTTGCGCTTCTTGATAGGATTTGCCTGCTCAGCATCGTGTGCCCTCTTGACGCGGTCACGGAAGTGCTTGAGTCGAAACGGACCATCTTCCGACTCCTCGGCGAGACCCCGCTTAATGCGGCTTCTTTTGGCAGGGTCAGATGTCACTTCATCCCAGTATTCCATCAGGTTCGTGTAATCCACGCGAATGTTGACGTGGCCGCGATCTTGGCGCACGGCAGCATAATCGTAATCAACCTTGACCTCGTAGACGGGATTTTCTCCGATGCCATTTGTCGAGCTATGATTGACGTGGTGCTCCGGAAGCTGATACTCCTTTGGCGCAACCTTCATGGACACGATACGGGCGAATGGTCCCTCGCCCACGTGCGGTGGCAGGCGAATGATAGTATCCTCCACACCGCCAGCCCACACACGACTGCACTCTTCCGAGTCCTCCCCGTGGTTGCAGTACACGAGAAAAGTTTCTTCCGTGTGGTCAAAAACAGCCTCGAGTTTGGTTTTGTCGGTGGTGAGGATCTCGCGCTTCATCTTTGGTACATCGGCAGTCTTTTGGACGACTGTATGCGACTCGCCAAAGTGGTCGTCGAGAGTCTCTTTCGGGCCGTTGAGCATCATGAACCCGTATGAGTCGTCGCCATTGATCTCATGAGAGCCGTCTCTTGTATCATCCTCGTCATTGTTGGTGTGATGACTCTCGTACTCCCACAGGGCGTCATCCTGCTCGGGGTCGTCGAATTCATCCTCCCACAAGTTCTCAGGGTCAATCGGCCAGTCTTCCTCGCCCCAGATGTCATGTGGAGAGCAGCAGAGATTGATCCTTCTATCATACCCAGAAGGTAGCGTCAAGGCATCGCACTGCGCAGAGCCCCGTGGTCCGAGCCTAGGAACAATCTCAGGGTAAGTTGCATCGGCCACCTTGATCTTATCTTCGCGGCAGGGGCGTGGGATGCGACACCAGGTTTCGGGCCCATGGACGAACGGCTCCTCTTCCAACTCGTACGTCGGGTCATTCGCCCAATTGCATTGGTCGAAACTTCTCTGTTCAGGGCAGCAGAGAGAGCTTTTGAAGGGCTCTTCAGGTTGTCAGACACGATCGCCACTTCTCGTGTTGCGGCACTTACCGATAAGAGAGCTTCCATTGTGACCATATGTCTCTCGACAGAGACCATCACCATCTGGCTTGTCGAGGCGGTAGGCAATCCACTCGTAGCCGCTCTTGCACTCTGGCGACTCGCCCACCGTGAACGGCCCGCCGCAATCGGTCCAGTATCAATCGTCAATGATCTTGGTGCTTTCGCAGCAGTATGATCTGTGGCCCTGGAAGCAAGGCTCTTCACCCCGGTAGTCAACGTAGGTATCGCGATTGAGCTCGTAGTAGCCGGGGCCGCATTTGCCGGTGCAGCCAATAACGCTCCGCACAGGGTCTCCGTTCCATGAACAGCCTCGTGGCATGGATTCCTTGGGGCAGCATACGGCCCGGTAAAGGCCTTCCTCGCAGTCGCCGTCGCGTTCGAATGGCCAACGCTGCAATGGGTCATGAGCAAGTGTCTGTTCGCGGTACCCCTCTGGGCAGTGGTAGTCCTTGTGCGTCTCTTTGCTATTACCGCTCGCGCATTTGACGGTGACCATGCAATCCTGGCCCGTGAACTGACTGTAGTAATCGGAGAGAAGCTCATCGCTCGTTCCTCTGTCGAGGCCCAGGTGGGAAAAATCACCAAAGAGTGCGTGCATAGCATCGTACTCGTTGGTGTCCTGATCAACAGCCCACACCATCATGTCGCCAAGACAATTCTCTGACAGACGGACCAGCTTGTCGCGGAAAGACTGCTCATCGTCATAGGATATCCACTGGTTGGTGTTGAACACGCTATACTTGACGGTGTTGTCCGCGTCGTAAAAGGTTTCAACGTCCCCCGACGCATTTCGACTGGCAACTTCGTAGTACGTCAAGACGCCTGCCGTGTCCGTGCAGGACCCCGGGTCACCTCCGTCACTGGCCTGGCACACTCCGTTGGGCTCGCGACAGTTCGAACTTGCCATGGTGAAGGAGCGACCATAGAAGCTGAATTCCATGACGATCTTTTCCGGGCGAACGCCGTTACGGGCTAGGAGTCCGAGGGCTTCGTCAATCTTCCGCCAGTCGGTGTGGCCTTTGAGGTACGGCCCAGTCCATTCGTTATCGAGATCCCACATACCGTGGATATCGTAGGACATGAGGTTGAAGTAGTCGACATACTCCTGCAGGGCGTGTAGATCGAAGCCGCGAAGGTACCAGTAGCTGCTCGGCACGGCGATGGAGATTTCCCACCCAGTGCCTTCTTTCTCAAAGGCCCTCCGGAGATCAGCGAGCAAGAGCACGTAGGCTTGCCTGTCTCCATCCTCGCCATCGCGGTCTCCGGCGCCGGGATATTCCTGTGTTCTGCGTTAGCAGTATCTCACAATGCTGTTCGTGGAATCACGATACCCAGTCTATATCCACGCCGTCCAGTCCGTAGGTGCGCAGAAAGTCCACAACGGACTGCACGAATGTCTGACGGTTGTTGTAGTTGTTGGTCATCTCGGAGAAGAGGTACTGGGTGGGAGGGTCATTGAAAGCTCAGCCTCCAATGGCGATGGTCATCTTCACATCGGGATGCTGGATCTTTCGATGGACCATGCGCTTGATCCAATCAGAGTGCTCATTTGATAGTGTCCAGGTGTCGTCAAAGTTGACGAATGCCAAGTGAACGTGAGTCAAGGGATCGAGTGGGATATCCTCTGGCTCCTTGACGCCACAAGACCTGCCCTTGGTGAAGAGCTCGTAGTAGACGGCTCAAACGGGCAGGTTCATTGGGTCAGGGTCAGCAGAGCATGTGCGCCTCCTTGAGACTGTTAGAACGGGACTTTGACTGATTGCTTGGGCTCCAGTGTGGACTTACGGCGCCTCGCCGCAGCCTTCGCCCGTACGAGTTTGGCTGGCAGCCGTCGCCAAAAAAGTTTTCGGTGACGCCGCAGAAGCCATGTTCGCTGCCAACATCATCAGCACGCAACTTGTTCCTCAGGCGTTGAAGAGCACTCACCTGCGGCAGACGTTGATGGAGCAGTCTTCTTCACCTTCAGGCGCGTACTTGCCGCATTCGGCTTGAGCATCGCAGCTGCCCTGGCAGCCATCGCCACAGTGAGCTTCAGTGAACCCACATTGGCCCTCTTGACTGCAACAGCCCACGTGACAAGGATTACCAACGTCGCATTTGGCGTTTTGCTGGGCGAGTACGGGCTGAGGGATGATGAACGAGAGGAGGAAGCAAAGAAATATCGTCAAGGCCGAGACTGGCAGCAGACCATGAACTTGTCGTCTCATGACAGCACATGATATGGTTAGGTTAGGAAGGTAAGGTAAGTAGTCAGACAAAAGGGACGAAACGCGAACAAGGGCGGCAAGAAGGGACGCCTCGAAGAGGACTTGCTGTTGTCAGGTGTGTCCGCTGCACCAGAAGGTAAGGGGGGCGTTTTTGCAATATCATAAAGGGAGGAGGAAGGGTTTGATCATCAAGCGGGCATCAAGAACACGGAAACGCGAGCTGGAAGATTGCGCACATCGCACCTCCTGGGTGCATGGGCTTTCTATACATTTTCTTCGTTTGTTCCAGCATGCACGAGTTGGAAGTTGGAAGTTGTCACCGGGTTATCCCCTTGCTTGCGCGCTTCGCCAGACCACATCTTGCCAAGGACCCCAGTAGAGTGAAAAGGCTTGATGCACACCACCCATTGCCTCCAAGGGGCGTGCAGGTGTAGTCGCAGCAAAGTATTTAGTTGAGAACACGGCGAAATTCGATGCAGCCTAACCATTTTCCAGAGTACGTACCCGAACGCTGTGCTCGCGACATAATGCCGGACATTTCCATACCCGACAAGAGTCGGGCCCCAGATTTAATCTACCTGCTGCAGGCCGCAGGGTTCTTTTGGGATCATGTATCCCGAGTGATCAGCTTTGGAAGGGACCGAGGATTGAGCAAAATGAGCCCGAGCCAACAGCAGGACACCAACACCTGCAGGGGGCCATCTCCGGCTTGTAGCTGGAGGCCCTGCGCACAGATTGCATGGAATGTCTGCGGCATAGTGCCCGCCAAGCCCTTGGCAGTGTGGGATGCTGTACTGTCCTGGCATGGATGCAGCATGGCATTTTGAACACGAGCCCAAATCGTCAAGCTCGGAGCGGAACCAGAATGGGAAATTATTACAGAAGGGCTGAAGGACCAGCACGTAGTCGACGGTGATTCGCCGCCTCGTACATGTGTGTACTTGATTAAGTTAGGGGTCCCCTGACCAGGGCACCTAATTCAATGGACCCCTGCCTACGGAAAATTTTGCTACCCGCAGTGGGGCCTAGCGTGCAGGTCCGGGACGGGAGAGATGGGCTGTAGCGTCACTCTGCACTCACGCTCAAGAGCGGGGACCTTCAAAGGGCCCGTTTTCTCGACTTAAGTTGAACTTCACCATGATGTTCCCCGAGTCCAGTACTCCTCGGCTAAGTCAACTCCATTCTCGCCATGCCTCCACGCCCATCCCAACCTCAGTCCACCGGTGAGCCCCTGTCGCCATCGGCCATTCTGGCCAAGCCGCCCCCTCCGTGGGGATACTTGCCGGTCGAGCAGTACCTCATCGTGAGTCCAGGTGATCCATGTCACCCGATGTCGCCCTCATCCTCCAGGACGACCGTGCGAGAGGCAAGTTGCGCTGACGCCCAGGCAGCGGAAGTGGAAGCACGACTCTGATCTGTCACACGACGCCCAACGCCAAGCCCTCGTCCGGGCCTTTATGGATGAGGACGTCCTCGACCCCGAGCTGTATGCTGCGGTCCGAGAGACTGGCGAGCTATCGCGGATCCCCTCGGAGTCAGAGATACGCATCATCTTGGAGCCTCTGCGACCCCAGCGACTCCGCAAGGTAGCAAGGGTCTACGTTGACTATGTTACCAACAACTGGAATACGTCTTTTTACGTACGCACGTACTATGGTGGCGGCACTGCCGATGAACAGAGGATGCTCCAATGGCTTCCTCCCGGTGAAGAGTCCGCGACAAACGTTTTTTTCAACAAGGAGGATCACTGGTGGTGCCTGCTCAACGACGAGGCCTTCTTTGACGTTGGTGACGACTGGTCCAAGATTTATCATGTGCTTCCCGAGATTGCATTTCGAACGGACCGAAGACTGCACCTAGACAAGCGAACCAGGGAGACCATCCTCTGGCGAGCCGTGCGCAATGTGTCCAACAGGCCGTGGCTTGAAAAGCTAGAAATGGCGGTGCAAAAGGAGGCCCAGTGGCAGTCACAAAATACTTTGATCATCTTCGACAAGACATTCTTTGACACATTCGATTATTGGGACAACTATGTCGATAGAAGTGGAGAGGGGGAGGAGGAGGAGGAGTACGTCGAGACGGGTGCTTTGCTCGTGTTTCTCGACAAAAAGGGGAACCAGATCAAAGCCTCCCGCGTAGAGAGCGACGGCCCAGATGTTCTCGATATATCATATTTCCGGTGCAATACGACGGACCAGTCTTTCTGGGAGCATGGCGTCCTTGGCGACAAATACAAACCAGACGGAGAGATTGGGCGGCAGTACTATGGACCTGACGCACCTACAGAGTGGAAAACACCACCAGCTGATGTGGAGGGCCTTCTCAAGAGCTTCCTACCACGAAATCGTAGGTGAGAGGGTTCTTCTGGAGATACCCTGTCAGTTGGGTCTGGGTACATGTAGTGTTGCCCATGTTCTAGGCAGCGGCGAGCATCACAAGGTCATGTGCAAATGATTCACATTTCCACATTACTCATGTTTACATAAATGTCAGCCATTTCACACTTTCGGATGCAATTTCTGGCACAAGGTCAACCTGGGACCAAGAGATCTGCATCGGTTGGCTTGTAAGCGAGCCCGTTATCCTTTCTGCAATGCTACGGTGTGAAAGCCAGCACATCTAAGCCACGGACAGGGATTGCCCCCTGCTAATGCTCTTCTTTGGCATATGTCAAGAAAATCTCTGCTTTAATCGCGCCTATAGGGTCTCCCACACTCCCAGGGCACCTTTGTTCAAGTGCGACGAGACTTACACTCCGCGGTGATTGTCCTCGCGTGTCTTCCCTTCCTCGACCAGAGTGCATTTTCGGCAAGCATATCTAAACATAACAATGTTCGCGCTCAGAGGCGTTGGCCTCACACTATCCGTTCAAGTCGTGGCGGCCATCCAACTGTTCGCCACGCCCGGAGACATCAATTCGGCCGTCCCGGCTCGCTGTCGTCTTGCTCTGACGCACAACATTACCTGCGAACTGCTCGTCTCCGCAGATCAGGCTCAGCAGGAGACGTACCTGACCGGCTCTGCGGTTGAGGGCTACTGCGCTCAAGGATGCCGCGACTCCATGGCCGAGTTCCAGAGGAAGGTGACAGAGGGCTGCGGACACACTCCGTACGTTCTCACCAAGGAGGGAGAAAGAAAGAGCTCGCCCCAAGACCTTGTTGAAGGGTTCACTTGGGCGCAGTCTCTGATGTGTATCAAAGATGGGTGAGTCGTCCGTGCCATTGTCGCGCGCGAGATGCCCTGCAGAAACTGATCCCTCTGAGCGATGACTTTTGTCTTGCGGACATTTACAATGGCACTGTAGAGGCATGCACGGAGTGCATCCTCAAGTATGGTGCTGCGATGCAGCAATCTCGCTACGGCCGTGCCAAGCTTCCCGAGGCGAACTTCAAGAAGATGCTGGACACCTGTGGCGCCGACCCAGCGGATTACCCCTACAGCTACACGGCTGGGCCGCCTGCTCCAACAACCACCGGTGACCCGCCGCCGCCGCCGCCTGCGCCGTCTTGCGACGGGCAGACTTACACGGCGAGGGAGGGCGAGACGTGTGACGAGATTGCCCTTGCGAATTCCATGTCTTCAGCGCGCCTGCTGGACGTCAACAGTCTCGACACCGAATGCCAGGCTCTTCAGCCGGGACGGGAGCTTTGCATCACCGACACGTGCAAGCTGGCGACCATCCAGGCCAACCAGACATTCGAGGACTTTGTGGTAGGCAAGGGCTTTAGCATTGTGCAACTCATGTCGTGGAACCCGTGCGTAGAGCTCACCCACGTTCTCGGATACGGGGGTCCATGTAGCTGACAGCGGCTTGCAGAGAATTGAAGACAAAGTGCAACACGAATATCGTTCCCAGCTTGGACGAGTTCGAGGGGAAGCACATTTGCATCGAGTAAGGTTCCAGTCCGGTGGTCCTTCCACATCATACGAGCAGCGCTGACATCCGAGTCGCAGACCACCCGGCAACGTCCCCTTTCCGACATCCTCCGAGCCTCATTCCACCACCAAGGCAACACTGTAGGTTGGGATCTGTTCTACCAGACTTGATAAACCCGGCTTATCAATCACAGCTCCAACCCCATGTTCACCGGGTCGTGGGTCACAGGGTCCGTCGAGACATCGCCTACCCGAGGACCCGTCACTCTGACGAGCATGTACGACCCAAGCAAGTCGGCTCCTGTCGTGACGATGACGATTGGCCCCTTGGACCCGGCGCTTGAAGAGGAGATGGAGGAATGGGTGCAGTGGTGCTGGATCACAGATGAGGACTGGGCCCACGACTTCAACCCAGATGATCTCGTCCCCGCATGCCGCGACTTTTACGACAGGTACTGCCTCTACGATCCCGAGGGCACTATGCCGACGCCCATGACGAGGTTTCCCGCGCAGTGCACGCCATACCGAGCGGGCTACACTCTCCCGCCACCGCCAGTGGCCACGCCGAGTCCGATCCAGAACGGTGTTCCTGACAACTGTATGCACGCTCGCTTTCCTGAAGCTCTTTCTTTTTCTGGTTAACACGGGACAGGCAACAAGTGGCACTTTGTGGAGCAGGGCGAGCTCTGTGCGGGCATCGCCGACAAGGCCGGCATTCCCTTGGCCGACTTGTCAGTGTTCCTCGTTTCGCGTGGATCTTGATGCATCAGAGCTGACGATTTGTAGTTACGAGTGGAACCCCATGATTGGTGATGACTGTCGTGGCCTTTGGGCCAAGGTTTGGGTTTGTGTGGGCACAGAGAGTGGTGCGAGGCTGTCGTTGTACGGGGATGACTGAACAGGCTCATTCTAATTATTACCTTGTGTACTTACCTGGGATGGAGATGTACGCCACACTGGATTTTTGAAATCTGGCTCAATGGAGTGTATCAAGCGGCAAGAGCTCCGTCTCGAGCAGAATATCTGACTGCCATCATTCCAAGTACCTCCCGGCCTTGCGCGAGCTCATCTGATGGGACGGGACAGGGCAGCCCAGGACAGGAATGAAGAGGATCAAGAGCAACTCTGTTGTTGTTCACAATGTATCCATCGATCTCATTGCGGATTGGGATTCTTGTTGCTTCCCTCATCTGCTTGACGGAATTGCCCCTTGTCGCGATCCATTCTGTATTGGCAACAACGTCCAGCCCACACCTCGCTTACACCAGAGCAGCGGTCGACTTGACCCAGCGAATTACGCATCAAGGGGTCGGATGCAGCGCTCAGGAAAACATCGGCCACCCTCCAAGCGTTCGCACTGGTGTAGGTTCGCATGCATGTGATGGAGCCGCATCATGCTCGCGACCACACCCGCACCGAGTACGTCCGCTGCCTGGTCAACCAATATAAGTCGCAGGCCACTGTGAATGTCCCTTTTGGCCTATTTGATACGATCTTTAGCGGTAAACTCCCTTGCTAGCGGGACCGGACATGATCACCCTTTTTGCTTTGTCTGTTGGTCGAGCACCATTCGCCTGCGAGGGGTGCAGAATGCAGATGCAGTCATGGCGGAACGAGTCGAATGCGGCTGGGGCCACTGCCGCATCCACAGAGCCCACATAGACGCTTCACATAATGAGCGTGCTCAAGCGTCGCATCGGATGCCCTTGACTGTTGCACCCCGGTTGGTGCGGTGCCTTGAGTCCCTTGACCGGTGGACCAGTGCGGGCCACTCAGGGTCTGAGGGAGGATCGGGGGGGGATCCGACCTCAGATCCGACCCCTGCCAAGTGTCTTGACCCTGTTGATCCACTGTCTTCACATCATACCGTATTAGGTCAGAAAACTCGTATAAGTACCGTAGACCCGCCATACCAGGTGTGCGCGGCGTCCAGATAGGTGGGGCCACGGCAGGCTTTCCGCACTGAGCCCCGCTGTAGCCCAAGCCTGTTCATGGATTCCGTGCATTTGCTTCTTGGTAATCTTCCGAGGGGTCGTCTCGTTGTGCGGTCTACAGACGCACAAATAAAGGTAAGTCAGTGAGAGATGTATCTCGGCATAATGCTAATAGCAACGGCCTTTGGCATGGTAGGATGCACTTGACTGGGAAACAGCTGTTTTTCTCGGACCAGTTCGTTATCAGTTGTGGCACTGTGTCCGTGGATATCCAGAGATCCAAAGTGCTCCTTATCCGATGGAGGAAAACAGGGGAAGTTCTGCTTCCTAAAGGCCGCAAAGACATTGGCGAGAGACTCGAAGAAACGGCGGTGCGAGAAACTTTCGAAGAGACAGGAACACGTGTTCGATTGCACCCTGTCAGCATTCCCACCCTAGCAACTCTGCCTTCATTTGCGCAGAAGCACAAAGGGCTCCTGAAGACTGTCACCGAACCAATCGCCATGACCCAGCGCACCAACACGCAAGGGCACCTCAAAATCATCTTCTGGTTTGTTGCAGAAGCGGATTCTACCGGCGCTCAGGAAGAAGGAACACAGCAGGAGAACGAGGACTTCGATACCATCTGGACGGACTTGAGCAATGCCGCATCCGTCTTGTCTTTTGAAGATGACCGACGCATTACTCAATCAGCCATCGATGCAGTCCAAAGAGTGGTTCCGGAATAAGTTAGGCATACTTGTGTGGTTAATGCCCAGGCCATAATGAATTGCAGGGCCCTGATCTTTGCATAAAGTCTCCGTGCCGTCCGGGCTGCAGGGCTGCGGCCCTACGCTTGTACTTGTACAAACCTGCATACGCTTGCCCTGTAGTTTACTCGAAACACCCCCACATCGCCAACAAGCATGTCGACAGCAACACAACCATGCGCCAAGGACACTTACGCTGACAATTACATATACGACCAACAGCCGAGGCTTGAGAACTATACGCACTCCTCTCTGCGCGATTTTCAAGTTTTTTTTTATTTTCTTTTCTTTTCTTCCAATGCCCAGGGGGGGCGTGAGGAGAGAAGTTCTCGCAGGAGACTTTCGTATTTACGCACCCTGGCCAAGATCGCGAAAACCGGGACGCAAAAGGACATGGAGTCAAGACTCAAGAGACGCAAGGCAGTGTTGGGAGAGAAACGGAAAGGGATCTTGGCGGACGGTTGGGCAGACCAGTCTACGTGCAGGTGATTGTCCCATGCATTCGTGCGTGTATATGAGCTGTGAGTGCCCTGGCATGATCATGTGTCTCGTTTCAACGCCCCGACACTCCAGGCCAGTTTTGGAAGCCATTCTTCACAATGATCGTGTCCAACATCGCGGTGCTGGCCATTTTTGGCTTGAGCGGCCTCGGTGATGCTCGTGGCAGCCGTCGAATCCAAGGCCCAATAGCCCCCGGAACCGACCCCAGCTGCCTGTTTTACGACGTGGCTGACACCGAAGCTGAGGATTGTGCATTCTTCGAGGACTATTGGGGCATTTCCCACGAGCACTTTGTTCGATGGGTAGGTTTACCTCGACGCCTGCATCCCCCTTGCAACCTGGTAACTATGCTGACCACGCCCTCTTAAGAATCCCTCTGTCCAGGATGATTGCAGTGGCATTATCGTTGGCAACTCGTACTGCGTCGACGGTTCCCTCACGCCTCCAGCGTCGACGAGCGTGGCCACCACCACCAAGACTACCGTACAACCCCAGCCGACGGGGCCCGCCAAGCCCTCTCCCACGCAGCCCGGCCTGATTGAGTCGTGCACGTCCTTCTACAAGGCTGCTGTGGGCGACACCTGCGACTCCATCAGAGCCAAGTTTGGCACCTTCACTCTGCAGGAGTTTATCAGCTGGAACCCTGCGGTCGGCGAGGAATGCCGGGGTCTGTGGGCGGACACATACTACTGCGTGGGAATCCCAGGAACACCTACTCAGGTCTCCTCCTCATCGTCCTCGACCACCACCGCAGCATCCACCACCGGGACGGCGCTGCCCAAGCCCTCGCCAACCCAGCCTGGCCTCATTGACACCTGCGTTACGTTCTACAAGGCGATCGGTGGAGATAGCTGCACCTCTATCATCAGCAAGCACGGCAACGTCTTCTCCATGTCTCAGTTTGTATCCTGGAACCCGGCTGTCGGCCAAGACTGTCGCGGCCTGTGGGCTGATACCTACTACTGTGTTGGCGTCCCGGGCACCCCCACCCCTGGTGTGTCGACCGTGACCACGACCTTGACCACCATGACCACGACGAAGCCCGGCAACGGCATCGCGACGCCGACGCCGATCCGGCCAGGCATGATCGACGACTGCTCCGACTTTTACCTCGTCCAGCCGGACCAAGGCTGCTGGGAGATTGCCCGCAAGCACGGCATCACCGAGACCCTGCTCCAAACCTGGAATCCGGCCATTGGCGACGACTGCTCCGGTCTGTGGGCCAACGTGTACGTGTGCGTGGGTAAGATAGGGTTCGTGCCGCCCACCCGCATCGCCTGCCACACGGGCACCAACACCAAGACGTGGGGTGATAACTACCGAAGCGCGGTCGAGTCGTTTCACCTTTGGTGCGAGGGCACCGGTGCCACGGGTGGCAGTGGTCCTCTCGCTGCGAATTCGGCCAAGAAGGCCTGTTACAAGGCGAAGTTTGGCGTCAACAAGTTCCAGTTTGAGATTGTCAATCAGAGGGGCGCCTTGCAGACCCTCTCCCAGCCTCTTTGCCGGCAGCTGTTCCAGCTCTCCATCGACGTGTGCGAACGGGGCGGAGTCATCACCACAGACGACTGGCAGATGAAGTGAGTCACTCCATGAGAACAGATTGTCTCTCCTTGCTCCGCCGCTAACCAAGCTTCCCCAGGTCTTCTGTAGTCGCGGGCACATGTTAGTCATACTCGACGCTTTCGGTTGTTGGCGGCATCCCACACATTTTTGTTAGGGGCAGGCCTTTGTACGCGCGCATGGCTATGCCATGGAAGACGTGGAACGAGGTGGACTGCGTGGTGGTTTCGGCTGCGAATGCTGTCCTGCCTGAGGTTCAAGTCGCCCCAAGGGGCTTGCTCTGTACGTGATTCAGCAAGATGACCGTTAAAGAGAAATACTCCAGGTAGATGAAAATGATACGAAGGCTCACGAAAGATGTAAATGGCGGAACAGGCGTGCCCATGTATTGGGGTGACGGATGTCGATGGTGGGCTGTCGTCGCTTCTGGACAATAGGGGGGCATGGGCATGGTCTCGCTCACTTCCGATCCGAAGTTTGATGTGCTGGCGCACGAGTTGGCAGAAAGAATTCAAAGTCTGGTCTTTCGCAATCTTGACCGCCAATTCTAGCTGTCTTGCATGGAAACCCTTGACCGCGTATGTGTTTAGGTTGTTGAGTAAGACTATTGAATGGGTGTTGCGAAGCGTGGCTGTTGGTGACGATTGGGAGTTGGGTGTGAATATTCCCACTTTGGTAGGCGGCGGTTCCGACTACTAATGTAACAGGCATGATAGACGGTGGGCCCGTGGGCCAATCGGGGGCCTACTTGACTTAGCATAGTGGCACTATGTCACGGAGATTGGAGGGTGGGTAAATACTGTACCTTACTTTTCCCAATCTGGACTGACCAACGCCTCAAGTCCTGAACACACGCGCTCATCAGCAGCCAAACATTGACCAACCTCCCCCTACGCGCGCGGGAATGCGTCAGCTGAATTTCCGTATCATCCCAAGGCGATGGCTGATATCGGCCCGCCCATCGTTCTTTGCAAATTCATACTGCAAGAACAGACACCCCATGTCGACAGTGTCAACCGCGTCAACCTCGGCGTATGAGCACATCGACGACGTCGAAAGACTGGACTACTATCGGCCAGGTGGCTATCATCCCATTGAGATCGGAGAGAATCTTCGACATCAATATGTCATAGTACACAAACTCGGTTCTGGCAGCTACTCGACACTTTGGCTGGCTCGGGACGAGCAACTGGCCAAGTATGTCGCCATCAAAGTGGGCAGGGCAGATCACAGCTTACACGAGGTCGACATTTTGACCCAGCTATCCGTCCACGCCGTTGAGAACGGAAAGCTTGGCGGGAATTTGATACCACCGATACTGGATCACTTCCATCTCGAGGGACCGAATGGAACACATCCCTGTTATGTCACTGCGCCGGCAAGATGCTCTCTCGCTGAAGTCTTGGAACTGGGCTCTGACCCGTTTCAGCTTCGAGTCGCACGGTCACTTGCCGCTCAGCTTGCCATGGCGATTTCATACGTCCATCATTTGGGTTACGTCCACGGGGGTCAGTACATGTGCTTGGTCCGCTGGTTTCCCCTGGCTACCACTAATCGTTGATAGATGTTCATATGGGAAACATCCTTCTCCAGTTGCCTAGTCTCGATCATCTCAATGTCGAGCAACTGTACGAAGAATTCGATCCGCCAGAGCCTCAACCGGTTGTCAGAATGGATGGACGGCCACTTGCACCAGGTGTCCCACCCCAAGTCTGTCCGCCTATCTGGCTCGGCAAACCTGGCCCCGAATTCACCCTCCCTGAAGCGAAGCTCGTCCTCGCCGATTTTGGGACAGCGTTTTGCCCTGCAAAGGAATCAAGATTCGAGTCCTACACGCCACTTCAGATTCGCCCACCTGAAGCAAGGTTCGAGCCAACAACGCCCTTGTCGTATGCATCTGATATCTGGAGTCTCGGATGTGTAATTTGGGCGATCCTTGGAGTGAGACCATTCCTTGATGACTGGCTATTTGGGCCAGATGACGCCACGGCGGATCAGGTCGAGGCTCTTGGATCGATGCCGGATGAATGGTGGGAAAACTGGGAGGGCAGGTCAAAGCGATTTTACGACAATGGGAAGCCAAAGGAGGGACGCGAGGTGTGGGGATTGGATCAGCGTTTCCAACACGCGATCCAGGAGCCGAGAAGGAGAAGGGGATTGGAGGTGATGGGCGATGCGGAAAGAGATGCTCTGTTCAAGATGATACGTAGCATGCTCGTTTTTAGGCCTGGTGATCGGCTGAGCGCAGATGATGTGCTGCGATCGGATTGGATGAGGATGTACGCCATTCCCGAAGCCGAGATGGCTTGGGGACGAAGGGTGCACTGCAACCTCTCGTCAAAAAATGCGTAAGTAGGTGCCAAGCTCGAGACGACGCAGGATCTTAAACCCCGATCATGTCCTGGCTAAAGGTGAGGTTGGATGCAGCGTCTCCACCGCTCCCGATGCAGGTTCCTGACTAGCGGGTTGCACGCATCATCGACATTCCATCTGCAACAACCAAGACGACTGCATGATGTAGCAAGTCATTGACCTCATTCTTGTGACATGCTGCAAGCTTGTGTTCACACCATGCCTGCTCCTATATGACCTCCAGGCCGCAAAGTCCAATTAATGCGTCTTCGCCTGCCTCAGTCCATCGGCCACCACCTAGCTCGCGTCTAGCTAACGAGGTACAATCGAGCAACGACGCACAATCGCAACAGCCCATTGACAGCAATGAGCTCGCCTTGGATCTTCCTCTGCCCATCGAGCAGGGGAATTGGCCATGCCCTCACGCGCCGCCTCCTCCTCACGACCTCTCTGCCCATCCTCGCCACCAGCCGTCGCGATCCATCCTCCACCAAGGCCTCGCTCTTGGCCGATCTCCCGTCGGCCACCGACCTCGCGCCACGACTGAGCGTCGTCAATGTAGACGTCACAGACGAGTCGTCCGTCAAGGCCGCCGCGGAGTATGCAAAGGAGCTCTTCCCCACCAAGACGCATCATCTCGGCCTGGCATGCGCCATTCCGGGCATCCTCCACCCGGAGAAGAATCCCAAGCAGATTGACTATGACAAGGCCCTGGACCAGTTCCGCATCAACGCCCTCGGGCCGCTCCTCCTCATCAAGCACTTCTCCGAGTTCCTCCCCAAGCCCGCCACGAACATCAAGGCGTCGCCCAAGGAGGACGAGGTCCAGCTGCCGCAGCGGGGCACCTGGCTGACCATGTCGGCGCGCGTGGGATCCATATCGGACAACAAGGCTGGCGGGTGGTACTCGTACCGCGCCTCCAAGTCGGCCGTCAACAGCATCTCCAAGAGCTTCGACAACTTTCTGCAGGCGCGCAGCGGCGACAAGGCCTTGGCCCTGGGCTACCACCCGGGCACGGTCAAGACGGATCTCAGCAAGGACTTTTGGGCCAGCGTCCCCAAGGAGAAGCTCTTTAGCCCAGAAGACGCGGCCGCCAAAATGGTCAATGTCATCAAGGGTTTGGAGCTGAGCCAGCGTGGGAAATGCTGGGACTGGAAGAACGAAGAGGTACCTCCGTGAGAATCAATCGATGCGCTAGCTAGCTTGGGGGGTCTGTTCACTGATTACAATGTACATGTGTACCACTCATTGCACCTGAAAGAGTCCTCGTGCCCGAATCCGGTCCTGCCGGAACCTCTACAGTGATATCTCCTGAAACGAGGCGCCGTCTGGCGTAGTGGCGGGTTTTGCATCACCATCGCTCTCGCCGTCCTTATCAGAGGCCTTCGCCGCCTCGTCTTCTTTCGCTTTCGGTCGCATGGCCACATGGTGTTCCTCTTTGTCTTCTAGTCGCACCTTCTGCTCTTCCTGTGCAGGCTCCGTCCGTGACTTGGGTTCTGACTCTGATGCTTTCGCCTTCTGCTCTGTTTGCCCGTGATTTGAGGCCTCATCTTCGTCTTCCTCTGAGTCATTGTCGTCCTTGGGGGTAGGGAGCGGCTTCTCCTCCACATTGGCCCCCGGGCGCTGCTCAGCCGGTGCTGGTCGCTCAGCCTCCGGTTCGCGCTTCTCCTCCACTGTCTCTGGCGCCGGGGGAGGCGGTGGTGAAGCTGCGGGCGTGTCGTCGCTCGGGGGACCAGGCCGCATGGCATCCAGGTAGAACTTGGTGACGCCCAGGATTCGCCCGTTCTTCTCGCAGGCATCTACCCACTCAGGCCTGACCACCGGGATGTTGGTCTCGACGGCCTTTTCCCACGCCTGTCCCCTGCCCTCTGTGGTCACAAAGTGCGTGGTGTCGATCCGCACCCCGTCCACAATCTTGGCGCCAATGCGTTCCACGGCGCTCTGCAATCTCTCCCGCGTTGAGCCAGGCAGAATGCCCGTGGTGATTGTGATGCCGCTCAGATCCGTCATCTTGTGTGTCCGCACATGCACCTTCTCGCTGGAAAACGTCCCGGCTGTGGTTCGCAGCACCAAGTGGAAGACATATTCCGTGTCCACGGCCAGTCCGCTGATCTTTGTGCTGTGCATCTCCATCGGCCGCGGGATGTTGCCCGCCTTCTGTCCATTGCGATGCAGGCTGAGCGAGATGAGGTCGGCGGTCGCGAGCTCAATGGGATCCCATTCTAGAACGACAGAGGTCTGCGTGGCATTTCGACAGCGCAAGACGGGTACAGAGGGCTCGCTCGCCCCGAAAGCGGCGTAGATCTCGTCTTGGAGGGCACGAAACGAAGCTTGCGCGGCGGACTCCTTGGCCGTGTTCTGGCCGACGGTGATGTCGACGATGGAGCCGGAAGAGATGTCGGGCGGCAGCAGAATGGACGGGAATTCAATCTACTCCTCGTCAGTCAGCCCATCGCGACTCCTCCGAATGAGGACTCACCAGGCGTTTGTCGGGCGTCAGTAGCACAGTGACGCCTGCATCGACCTTGCCGACAGTCAAAGAGACCAGCATGATGATACCAGCGTCGGAATCGGATCGTGTCGAATGAAATTACGGTAGATACTTGAACGGGAAGCTGCCAAAGTAACGGTCGATTTCAGGCTAGAGGCAATGTGGCTCAATGCGACGTATTGAAGCTGCAAGGGGTGTTATTCAAGGTCCTGGGAGCTCCCCTTGTTCCACACCATCAGCGGCCCAGGCACCTTGCGATACAGCCCGAGCGCAGGTGAAGTCACGTGCGTCCGCGACAGCGACCAAGCGCATCCGACGCGACAGTCAACGAAATTCACGGCTGAGCGATCGATCGAGCTTGGCAGACATGTCCGGCAATTAAAAACTGATTTGTTTGTATGTACATACATATATATACACGTCCCATGCTCGCGCCACTATGCTCTATGCTCCTCGGACCTGCTACACAATATGCTCAACGGTCCCTCCTGGCGTTCCCGAATTTCATCTCAAATGCATCCTGCGATTTGCGCCCACGCGCCTTTGGTTCCTGCGTCTTTCGTGCTTGTGTTGCCGGCTTACTATGAGTCTTGGTTGTCGGCCGGGGGCGCGATCCCTCGCTCTGCCCTCGAAGCAGCATGTCAACAGCCCTCTCACCGAACTCTTCCAGATTTGGTCGGTCCACCGTCCTCAGCGGCTCCTTGACAGTAAGCCACAGTGTCCCTCGTAGATGCTTCCCATCTGCCTTCTTGCCATGTGCATCATATCCCCTCCTTTGCAGCGCGGCGCAAATCGCAGCATGCACACGCCTCTTGGCCATGCTCTTGATGACGGGAATGACCTGGCCGAACCCAGTGCAGACGATCCATAACGGTTCATTCAGCGTCTTCTCGGTGTATCGCAGTCGCTGCGCCAAGGCCTTGGGATGGCCTTTCGGATCCAGGAATCCGAGCTGGTACGGATGGATCAGGTGCCTCGGAGTGTAACGCAGTGTCACGCGAAAGTCCGTCATCACGCTCTTCTCTTCACTATCCATGCGCAACGGCGTCGCAATACCATTGTCGTGGCTGATGGAAGGATACTTCTGGAACCATGCTTTGTTCTCGGCTGTTGTCCGCAAGTCGCCCGTCCTGTCATTGTAGAAGGTGTCCGCGTCGCTGGGTCGCAAGCGTTTTGGCCCTGGGGCGCTCGAGGCACACCGGAACCCCCAAGGAGCCAAGGATGACAATGGCGTCGAGGCGGTGATAGGTGCTCCACGGAGGGTCTGACGGAGCAAACTCGACGCTACCGCCATGTTATGGTCCTCGAAGTTGGGCTGAAGGGCATCATTGCCCGTGGAGCAGAAATGGGACAGCTGCAGAGCGGGAGCTTGACGACAAGCTGCGATCTATTACGTAGCAGGGCTGCTGGGTTTCGGGACTAGCGCCGCGCAACCCCTGCAAGCAGAAGCATGATTATGTCAGCGGTTTGCTCTTGGCGCCCACAACTCTGAAATCCGGTGACGCTTGCGCCAGGCAGATCAGCGTCTTCTGTCTCAGAGCAAGAAAGGGCCATTGCGGGTATCTCGTCTGCAATGTGAAAGCCTGTTGGTTCTTTCGATGCGCTTGTGGCCTGATTCAGAGAATGTGCGTCAGGCATGGTGGCCAGATCACTGTCCGGCTCGGTTTACACACGGAACAGTGATCGAGTGCACTTTTGGAAATGTATCCCAGAATATATTGAAACTACGCAGAGCCTTGCGAGGAATATCTAGATGGAAACTAAACCGGAAATAAACCGTTAGAAACCAAGAGGTTGCCCAAAGTTTGCTGCCAGAAAAGTGCGGCAACAGCCTTTGACTCATACATGAGCAAAGTATGCACCACATCGTAGCACCCGAAATGAAATGCGTGACGAACCTTGCCGCAGCCCAAAAGCCTGCCGAGTTCGATAAAATCCCACTCGCAGCCTCCACACCCCATTTACCCTCCGTCAACGAAACATCTCCCCCTACTCGCCACTGCCTTTGCGCGCAGAGTCCTTGAACCCAGACAAAGCCAACTTTTTCGACACGACAACTTTTTCACCGCCAATATGCCGAAGAACAAGGGAAAGGTACGGATTCGCATTGCCAACCCTGTCGAACGAAGACGGCGCGGAACCCCGCCCCCACCATATTGTTTTGCGCGCGACAGGCCATCGACCCCTAGATAGCACAGGAGGACACAGGCTAATCTTCGAACAATAGGGTGGCAAGAACCGCAGAAGGGGTACCAAGGAGAACGACGACCAGCGTCGTGAGCTGACCTTCAAGGAGGACGGCCAGGAATACGCCCAGGTTGTCAAGATGCTTGGCAACGGTCGCCTCGAGGCCCTCTGCTTCGATGGGTCAAAGCGACTCGCCAACGTACGCCCCCTACCCCTTCTGTTCCCCCCCCCCCCCAATCGCGATGAATGATGCAGGTTTTTCTAACAGTCTTTGGACAGATCCGTGGTAAGATGCGCAAGAAGGTCTGGATCAACCAGGGTGACATCATCCTCCTCTCCCTCCGTGACTTCCAGGACGGCAAGGGCGACGTGATCCTCAAGTACACCGCCGACGAGGCCCGTACGCTCAAGTCGTACGGCGAGCTCCCCGAGAACGCCAAGATCAACGAGACGGATACCTTCAACCAGGGCGAGGATGGCGAGGCTTACTTCGAGTTCGGCGACGCCGACTCGGACGAGGAGTCGGACGACGCTGCGCCCGGCGGCAAGAAGGAGGTGGACATTGACGACATTTGAGCAAGGGCTCGCCCATGCGGAATCCTCACGAGTACTGTCTTCTCTCTCAAACCCGCTGGCTGCGCCAGGGGACCCACGACAGTCATGCAGAGCCAGGACATATCTCGGCAGCCGTGGTGGGAGGGACGTCACGGTTCGCCAAAGCCATTCTACGTCTTTTCAGACTAGCAAGCACAAGAATGAATATATGTTTGCGACCTAGGTGATCGAGTCTTCTTCTTTGCATCGTCCTGATCACGTATTCCAAACCGTCAGTCACCTTGCGACTGCAAAATCGCACAAGTGTCTTAGAGAGTCCATCAGGTGGTCGACACCTCCGCCAGTCGTAGTAGAATTGATGTTTCGTGACACACATCACCAGTCATCGTCATCGTCTTCATCATCTGGTGCATGTGAGCTAGGAACCTGACAACATCTCGAGAAAAAGACTTACCACTCTTGCTGACCTTCTCCTTGCGCTTCTGCAGAGCAGCAGCCAGCGCGTCAGCCATGCCACCGCCCCCGCCGCCTGGGGGTGCACCAGGAGGAGGAGGCCCGGCGCCACCAGATTCGGCTCCAGGAACTTGCGCCGCGCTCCTGTCACGAATTTGGCTTCTATCAACCTTCTTCAACGAGCCGATACCTCCGGCTTTTTGAATGTCGCCCAGCACGGCTGCACGACCCCCTGTTGCATGAGGCAGAGACGGAGCAGGTGGCATGCCCGAAGAGTTGGGAGGAGGTGGAGGTGGAGGCGGTGGCGCTCCTACTCCGGTCGGTGGCAGAGGAGGTGGTGCTGGTGGTCCTCCATTATCACGCGTAGGAGGTAGCGGCGGAGGTGGCGGCGGTAGGTTGTTGGACGAGGGAGGCGGTGGTAGCCGGGGAGCGTTGCCAGCAGCCGGTGGAGGAGGCACAGGCCGAGCGCTGGATGGTGGTAATGGTGGAGGTCCTCCAGCAGGTACCTTGGGAGGCAGAGGCGGAGGAGGGCCAATAGCTACTGGCGCATCACCTCCAGATCGTGGTGGAGGAGGCGGTGGAACAGGGCCCCGGCTGGGTGTCGGTGGAGGCACCGGATTGCGAGCTCCTTGAAATGGCGGTGGTACGCCAAACTTATGTTCTGAGTCCACAGCAGGCGCTCTCGCAGGTTGGCGAGGCGGTGGTGGCGGCGCGGGACCAGCGTTGGATCGGGGAGGCGGCGCCGGCACTGACTTTGGAGGTTCCTTATGCGCAAACTTGCCGGCATCGGCCAAGGGGGGTGGCGCGTTGAACTTGGGTCGGGGTGGTCCTTGGGGTGAATCGGGCGTTTCGTTCACCGACGAGTCCCCCTTGTTCGACCTTCGAGGTGCGGGCGGCGGCGGTGCCTTTCCACCAGCAGGAGGAGGTGGAGGAGGTGCTCGTGAGCCCCTTGAGTCGGCACCATTCGTCGTTGCCAAAGGCGGCGCCGGGGGTGCGGGACGAGGCGAGGCCGACTGATCCCCGTTGGCATTGTTCTGCTGCTGCTCCCGCAAGAAATCCACAATGAATTCCTGGTTTTCCTTGATGAAATCATCGGTCAAGCCTTTGTCTTTCAGGTCTTGCCCAAAATGCTCCCTCCACAGGGGGTCGAAAGCGTCGAGGAGTGGGAATTCGGATGCCGTTCGACCACCGTTCAGGGTCATGGATGAGATGGAGGCCGGGTTCAGAGGGGGCGGTGGGAGCGTCTGGCGTGGCGATTCGGGGGGCGTAGGGGCAGACGAGTGACGCGACCCAAACAACCCTCCCAGTAAGCTGTGCTTTTCCTTGGGCTGGGGGCCGCCACCACCGAAGGGAGTTGATCGCGTGGCCTTGCTGGCGTTCTTCTCTCGGTCGTCCATCTTCTTCCTGAACTGCTTGGCCTCCTTCTCATCGACAAAGCTCAGTCCAGCTAGGCACTCTTCCAGCTCGAAAGTGTGAAAGAATGTGCGATCCTGGTTGTAGCTCCAGGTATCGAATATCTCCTGGTCCCAGATGACGCCGCGGCTAGATGGCGAAATGTCGACCATCTTGAGCCAGTACGTGTTGCCCACGAGGTCGTTCGCCAGCACAATGGCGCCTTGCAGACCTGTATATGTCCATTTCGAGCGATTGGGATACGCAATGTACAGTCTGGCAACAGCGACGGCTTGGATCTTGTTCGTCTGCTTGGGCACGAAGCGCTTGACTGTGTCCTTGTCGTCGTCGCTGAGGATGGAAGGCATTGCCGTCGGGAATGGAGTGCCCGGTCAGACCGGCCCCGAGAAACTTGCTGTGTCGGATTCGAGCTGAGTATGCGAGGGTTCTTGCGGTGTTACGGCGTTGATTGGTTTTCTTGGCGCTCATGAGGAAGCCGGCGCCACTCGTTTCAGCGCAGCCGGTGATGACAATGTTTCGATATAAAGTACTTTAAGCTGTATTGGAGACTCCGCCTAATGGCCGTGGATGGCTGGCGCGATCTCGGAAGCGAATGACGACGGCCAGCGCGCAAATGGCTTCGTTGGCGGCTCGACGAGGGGAAATAAAGCTGGTGTTGAGGAGACCACACGCCATGGTTCTACAGCCTGCCATCTGCAGGCCGCCAGTCACGACGTGCAGGCCTGCCCGAGTGCCTGCCTGTAGCACCAGCCACAGAGTGGGGCCGCGCCACGCGTCTTCACTGCATTCTACAGTGCTACGTGTGCATGATGACGCACTACTATCAGGCTGCCGCTGTAGGGTATCGGCATGCGCCAACAACAAGGGTGCGTATGATAATCGACAGAGGACAATACAGTCACTTATGCGGAGATGTTGGGCAGAGAAGGACGGCGCCCAGAGTGCACGCATAGGGTATTGAAGTTGGATTCTTGTCAGGCACAAGTGCTGGCTCTGTACATGTATGTCGACTCGGGCATCGCCCGTAACCACGCCTTACAAGTGCCCCATCATTTGTTCAATGCTTCCTTCTTCGCCTGTCGGTCCTCCTTGGAGCCTTCCATCGGAGGCATGCTCTGGGGCTGGGCTGGGCCGGGATGGGCGTTGAATGGAGCAAACTTTGGGTCCTGGCCCTGCTCCTTGATGGGCTGGATGGTGAACTCCTTCTCGGCCTGTGCTTGTTGTCAGTGTGTCGTACGTCTCAGGGAGCAATAAGGTAAGGGCGTACGTCGTTCTTCTGGTCTTGGTTGGAAGGCATGGTGCTGGATATGAAGTTTTGGAATAGATCAATGATTGCTTATGTTGAGATAGACAAAGCTGATGGAGTAAGGGAAGTCGAGCATATTTAATGGCCGCGCTAGTAAACACAGATCTGACATGCGCCTCCCAGAAACCTGATGTCGAAAGCGGATGGCATGACGTCCCAGCCGCTTGAGGCAGCCAGATGATGGAGGGGCAAATAGGAGGAGACCCCTCACCCGTCACTCTGTCGCAAACGGACTGGAATCTCCACGTCAGATCTGGGAGGTCGCTACGATAGATTGGCCTTCGAGAAGAATCTTGACGTCGTCATGCCCTGGAGTTGAAACACTGCCGCATTGTGTTGGTAGCAGTGGATGTAGGTGCAAGTTGCACTTCCGCCAAGCCCTCCAAGGCACTAGCGCAGGCAGTCTACCATAACCAATGTAAATTAGAGATCGGTGTTTTCAAACCCTGGAAGATGCCTACTTTTCCACAAGAGTAGGGCAACCTGATTCTATAGTTATTCCTTGTCCGAGTAACGGGCTACTCACCACACAGCCAGTGATTTGAACTGTTCGCAATGGTGCGCGCACCGCACTGGCCGCCCCTGCCGCCGATCTAACTACCCTACATAGACCCACCATACAACGGTGACCGACATCGTGAACCAAGGCTCAACCTGAACACCAATGATCCTTGACCCGCCGTTGACACTTCACATGGACTGAATGCAAGTCTCTGCGCGCCCCGGATGTCGACAAGCCATGCGCCTCAACCAGTGAGGTTGTCACTTCCTCTGGAATACCAGCAGGATCTATTCCAGGAGCTCCGCGCTGAAGATGAGCTCGTCATCCTCGGACGTGGCCTGGGGCTGATGCGCATCGTCACCAACCTGCTTCACTCGTATGACGCTGCTGGAAACAACTTGATCGTTGTAGTCGGCGCGGAGGAACGTGAAAATGCATGGATCGGAGAGGCTTTGGCAGAGCATGCTGCTATTAGCGCTGCGGCCAAGGCGCGAGGGTTGACCGTGGTGAACACGGATTTCCAGAGCGTAGGCGCCAGGGAAAAGATGTACGCCGGAGGTGGTATCTTCAGCATTACATCGAGAATCCTGGTGGTGGATCTGTTGACGGGACTCTTGGCTCCCGAGAGCATCACGGGCCTTGTTGTCCTCCACGCAGATCGAGTCATTGCGACATCCCTCGAGGCGTTCATCTTGCGCGTCTATCGGCAGAAGAACAAGTCTGGATTTTTGAAAGCCTTCTCTGACAATCCGGACCCCTTCACTATCGGTTTCTCCCCTTTGTCAGGGATGCTGCGGAATCTGTTCCTGAGGAAAGCATCCCTGTGGCCGCGGTTCATGCTCACGGTAGCGAGGTCGCTGGAGGGCAAGAAGAAGGCCGAGGTCATTGAGCTAGAGGTGCCCATGACGGACCATATGAAAGAGATGCAGACGGCGATCATGGAGTGTGTAGAGGTCAGCATCCACGAGCTCAAGAAAGGCAATACAGGTCTCGAGATGGAAGACTGGAACTTGGACAGTGCTCTCCTCAAGAACTTTGACACCATGGTCCGGCGGCAACTCGATCCCAACTGGCATCGCGTGAGCTGGAAGACACGGCAAATTGTCAACGACCTTACCGTCCTTCGTGGTCTGCTGAACAGCATCCTCACCTACGACGCCGTGTCTTTTCTGCAGCACCTCGATACCATTCACGCCGCGCACTCGCCACCGCCTGGCTCGACGCGACAGAATCAGTCCCCATGGCTGTTCCTTGACGCTGCCCAGACCATTTTCGACACGGCTCGTCGACGAGTCTACGCGGCAAGGCCCACCAAGAACATCGGCCAAGAGTCCAACATTGACGCTTTGGAACCAGTACTGGAGGAGCTCCCAAAGTGGGCGCAACTTGCCGAAGTCCTGGAGGAAATAGACCGCGATCTCTATTTCGACCCCTTGCCGCGGGACGATTCGAACGGCACCATCTTGATCATGTGCTCCAGTCACGACACGTGTAGGCAGCTGCGCGACTATTTGCAGCACATGCACGTCAAGCCCCATAAGAACAAGTCGGGATCCCACGAGGCGGAGGCAGAGGCTGCGGAAGACGAGGACCAGCCCTCCGCCGCCTTCATCATGAGGCGGAAGCTTCGAAACTATCTCAAATGGAAGAGTCAATTTGCTCAAGTGAGCCAGACTCTCTTCGCGGAGAACCAGCAAGCCCTGCGCAGTGCGGCAGACACGCGTCCCGGTCGCGGAGGGAAACCCCCCAACAAGCGGCGCCGAGTTCGAGGTGGTGGGAACGCCGGCGCCATGCTGGGCAGGGCGGACAATGGCAGCATCCAGCAATACTTTGAGAAGCCAGGGGAAGTGGCCGACCTGATGGCAGAAGTGCAGATCACAGAGGAGGAAGCGCAGCAGAAGCCCGACATTATTGCTGATCCACTGGAAGACATGGACGACTTTTATCAGCTGTTTGAGATGCAGGACTTGGTCGTCATCCATGCCTACGACGGAGATCAAGACGAGCACGTCCTCGAAGAAGTCAAGCCCCGCTACATCATCATGTATGAGCCCGACGCTGCGTTTATTCGACGTGTGGAGGTCTACCGTTCGTCACATACGGATCGCAATGTCCGCGTCTACTTCATGTACTATGGAGGGTCTGTCGAAGAGCAACGATATCTTTCGACCGTCCGTCGTGAAAAGGACGCCTTCACCAAGATCATCAAAGAGCGAGCTACCATGTCTCTGGTCATGACTGTTGACCCACACGGGGCTGAGGATCCCCAAGAAGCCTTTCTTCGAACGGTCAACACCAGAATCGCGGGAGGTGGACGACTGGCGGCCACTGCAGAACCGCCTCGTGTGGTTGTAGACGTGCGCGAGTTCCGCTCCTCGTTGCCCTCTCTCCTTCACGGGCGGTCGATCGTCATCGTGCCATGCATGCTCACGGTGGGCGACTACATCTTGTCGCCGAATATTTGTGTGGAGCGAAAGTCTGTCAGCGATCTCATTTCCTCTTTCAAGGATGGGCGCCTGTACAACCAGGCGGAGACCATGTTTCAGCACTACAAGAACCCCATGCTTCTCATAGAGTTCGACCAGAACAAGTCCTTCACCCTGGAACCGTTCGCCGACCTGTCTGGTAGTGTCAGCAGCGTCAACCCCGGCAATGTGTCAAACGACTTGCAGTCAAAGATTGTGCTTCTCACACTGGCATTCCCAAAGTTGCGGATTATCTGGTCGTCGTCTCCTTATCAAACAGCCGAGATTTTCGAATCACTCAAGGCGCAGGAACCAGAGCCGGACCCCATCACGGCGGTGCGTGCCGGTCTGGAGAAGGACCAGAACGCTGAGGACCAAGCATTCAATCAAGAGCCGCAGGAGATGCTAGGTATCGTGCCCGGAGTAACGCCGCAAAATATCAAAAACATCGTCATGGAAACGGAGAACATACGAGAAGTGGCCAACATGTCCGAGAAGGAACTTGAACCGCTTGTCGGTCAAACAGCGGGCAAAAGGATCCACGCGTTTTTCAATCGGAATGTCATGGAGGAGGAAGACGATTGAGGGATTGCGGCCGTCAATTAAATGTAATGCTCCAACTAGTAACATAGGGAAAAGGATATGCAGGGTATTCTATGCGTCGCACTGAGCACTGGGGTATCTCAAAGCGGAAAGGTGTTTCCATCCATCCCTCTGGGGCCATCACAGCTCCATGTGTCTCTCTCCCATCCATCGTTTGAGCCGATCATCCATCCGCCAAACAGATCATTGTCGTGTCATGATCTTTATCGAGTGGCAGATGGGTCTTCTTAGACCCTACTTCTTCTAGTTGTGGTCCTGCTGCGGCGACCGCCTCCGCGGCATGTGAGGCAGTTAACGATGATGCCGAAGAAGGAGACTATGAGGTTGTCAGCTTGAGTTCGAAGATGTGGCTCGAAGGGAGGGCACTGACCGATGGCATTCACAATGGCCTTGATGATGTTGCCGATGCCGCTGATAACGGCCATGATGGCATTTCCGATGGTCTGGAAGAGACCCTTAATCTGGTCGCTGTTAGTGCCGGGCCACTCTGCTCCCCAGCAAGTGAACGTACGCAACTGACGACGGCACCCATGATGGCGGCTGTAAGAAACTTGTCCGAGGGTTGGATTGCTTGGTGGTATGTGTGTGTGTGTGTGTTCGAAGCGTTCAAAGGATGATGTCTTGCAAAGGATGATTGCTGGGTAGAGGGAGGGAGATGTGCGCTGTATATATATACTGGGAGTTTTGTTGTTGCCCAGCAGTGACGGGCTTCAAACATAGTAGTTCAAGTGCAAGCACACCCAACAGAAAGAGCAGAGCAATCCAGCATGCATCTGACGTCAAAGCAGGCACGATCTCTCGATCCCCTGGCAGCAGTCACGGTGCAAGTGCTCCGTGATGCCCATGGCGCCTCCAATTTCGGTCAGCTGCCTCGACAGCGTTGCCAATTTGCAGCCATTTTCGGCATGCACGTTCACAAGGGTGCACAGAGCACCTTTCGGCTTCCTTCCCTGTTTTCCCACGTCCACCCACGGGGCAACCCCTACGTTGTCGCGGCTGCGCGATGGGAAGGGTGCATGCTTAGCGTCATTCTGCTCGGTGACGTAGCCATCGATTTGTGGCTCTCTTCTGCAGTGCCGTTGATGGTGGGGCTGGCGCGTGTTGAGCCCCTGCTAACAGCACTTTGACAGCAACCATGACCCAACCGCCAGAACCCAAAAAGCTTGTTTGCTTTTCAGCATAGGTAACTCTCTGACCATCTCGGTCCTGCCTGCTGCGTGCAAGTCCCCTATAACTTCAATGATGTGCAAAGAACGATTGAAGAATGATCCATGTACTGTATTTGGTTAGGTAGTACGTAGGCTAGACCTGCAGGTTCTCTCCCAAGAGCAGCCACACTACACAAGGTAATCAGGCTAGTGACGTCAACAGCTTTCCAACGAGAATTGTGACACGATCCGAGCGACTCATGCAATGTCAGTCTCGCCAGTCTGACGAACGTATCTTAATACGTACAGTAGTAATAGTTACCCAGGGCCCGGGGCCCAGAATCCAAAAGTGGGTTCTCGGCCGTGCAGCACCGTCAGCCCACTAATTCCTACGGCGTATCCGTACTGCCTGTCAACTAGGGTCGCTCCACAATGATGTTATCGTGCGTTGACAGCAGTTTCGTGTCTCAGCCGCATGGCACCATCTCCTAGAGTGCCGTAACGCCGCACGCTGGTCACAGACCCACACCCTGCCAACTGTTAGGCGTGCACTTCCTCTCTAACAATGATACACTGAAAGCTCCCCTCCTAAATGATATGGGTCTGCGTGCCGATGATCATAACCGGTACTTCTTTTACTATATAATTTTAGAGTAATCTAATGTTCCCTGGATATAAACACCTATGATTGGCCGTAATCCCTGTTGGTGACCAGCGTGCGGCATTACGGCACTCTAGGAGATAGTCACGCTCACCACAAAACACCAAATTGTGGAATCAAATACATGCTTATGAGACGATGGGTATTATCCAGGTAACCAGCTATGCTTGCATTACAATTGTTGTTACAGCGCCGACAAGAGGAGCAGTGCGTTTCATCCGCTACTTCGAGTACGAGATGAGAGCCCGTGTGCTTCTGCACTTGCTTGACAATGCTCAAGATCGTCGCAAGTCCCACCATTTCCGCTGCGAAGCCGCACTTGACATCTTCTGCATGTTCAGCCTTCTCAGTTGCTCGCGATGACGCGAGTCCAGCAGGCCCAGTGCATCGTCCTCGTTGGAAAAGTGGCTCCGCCGGGGAAAGTGCAGGCGCTCCGTACTCCCCATTTTGATGCGCTGGACCTTGCGCAACTTGCCCAGCCCGTACCAGCAGACGATGAGCGAGAAGAATACAGAAGCGGCAGTCACACTGCCGAAGCCCCAGTTGGTCTCTTCAATGAAGTTTTCGAGGTTCATTCCGTAGAGGCCCGCAATGAAGGTGCCCATGGCGAGGCCCAGGGTACCGACGCTGAACTTGAGATCGAGCAACATGAGCGCGTTTCTGTTGGCGTCGAGGATGGCGCGGACGCTGCGTTGTCAGCTACAGTTCCTCAGGGGCGAGAGATATTAGCAGGGTACTCACATGTCCTCGGTGTTCCTGATGCCGGACACCAAATTGCCCGCTTCCTGCACGATCTCATCGGTAAGGTTGTAGTACGATTCGAGCAACATCTCGACTTCGGTATGATCATCCAGCTGTCGACGTATGTCATGCGCTTTCTCAGTCAAGTACATTGACGATAGATCGTCGTCGGCTTCGAGAAGATCTTCAATAGCATCTCGCACCAATTTGACTTTTTGCTCGAACGTGCTCACGCGCTTGGAGAGAATGAGAAGCACCCGGAGCTTCTGTCGGTCAATGTCATCTTCCAACTCACTCAGGACACGCATGACAGGGTCTCGGACAGCTTCGAAATCTGCTTCAAGCTCGGAAGTGACTGATGTCAAGACGGTTTCGAGGGCACGGAACTCGTAGGGTAACGGAATTCCGTTTTGATGAGGCGCGTTCTTTTGCTGCAGTTTTCCTTGAAGGTCGTACATGAATGCGGACTGCGAGTAGGAGGTCTTGGACCCGTACACGTCGAATAACAGCACGCGGTCATGCTTGATGAGGACTTTGAGATGCAATAGATTGAGCAGAATTGCCGACGGTCGGATGAGAATATGTGGTAGGGTCGAGGAATCGATTTTGCGAAGATCTCGCGGGAGGAGTCCATACTACAATGACTGGCTTAGCTCATGATCCTGGTTGACAGCATGGGTCGCCCTACCTTGGCAATGAGCTCCGTCTTCTTGAATTCCCCATCAACTAAGATAACTTCGCCATTCTCGTCGACCTCGGTACATCGCAGCCTTGGTTCCATGGCAGCCTTGGCAGCCAATGATCGCCTGTTGGCGAACACGGCTGAGCCAGGATCAGGACAGTCATGCGTGGGCAGGTCATCGGGGTGCAAAAGTTTCCCCCCGGTCTTGGGGGAGCCTCCCCAGAGTCTTTCTTGCCACGTTGGTGACGACGTGGGCTTGGTGGATATTGGCCGCGATCCAATCCTGCGCAGCGCCTTGGGTGTTCCCCATGTTCTCTTGCAACCCCGAAAGCTCACCACGGACGGTCCCTCTGCCATTCCTCGTCTCGCAGGACTTGTCGCATACCCTCTACCGCGAGGTTTGCATCCATCGGCGAAGAAGAGGTCGTGCCCGACCTGAACGCCATCTGTATGCAGTCGCAAGAAGCGGAGCAGGCTGCGTGAGGGAACAAGCCGACACGCAGCAGCCGCCCCAGGAGATGTTAACATGAACGCCTCGATGGTTCGTATCGTCCCCTAGTACTGTTCGATCGAGCTTCCTTTGCAGTGTCACAAGCTCATAAGCACAGTACAGCTTCAGGTCCCAAGGGCGCAATGTCGTCGTCGAGACGGACGGTAAAGGATCGGGTTCGCTGCCGACGAGCGTCAAATGAGTTTGGACAATTTCCCCGCGCTTTCGAGGTTCCGGATAGGGCGCGGAAGTATCATGGGAATCTGTAGTCGATCGTGGGTAAAATAGTCTGCGGAGGCAGAAATATGCCTTGATGATGGCACGGGGCTCGAGAAAAATGTCAAGCTTCCATGCGATGACCGAACAATCTTCTGCACAGACCACTATGATCGGAGGCCACGCCGGCGGCCCAACCCCGACGGGAAGGCCCAGAGCAGATACCGCTCTCTTATCGATAGCCGATAGCTGATAAGCACGAAACCTTCAGCCATCTGCAATGGCGCTGTGTCGTAATTATCCCAGCCAGGCCTTGGTGAAATGATTCCTTCTGAATCGAATCGACCCAGAGCTAATAATCTCGTTTCCATCAACAATACGTATCGTTTCGGGTGTGTCATGGCCGATATTGTGAGTCCTAGGCCAAGATCTGATGGATGAGAGTCAAATGGGCAGGTTCAACTAACACGAAGCGCCATCCACTTTTGGCTTCATCTAGCTCTCAGCTCGTTCAAGACGAGTTGTAGCTCATCTTCATTTGAGATTTTTTGGAGATCCCGGTCGCCATCTGGTTGACAAAGCCATTCAATTCCTTGCGCATCAGTCAACCAGCACTTCTCACTTGGACCTTACCAGACCAAGGGCCCAATAGCCGACCTAGCATTCTTGAAGGATCCAGGCGAAGCAACAGATTGGCACATGTTCCACTGGCAACCCCCGCTGCCGACAATCCTCTGCCCTGCACCCTGAATCGTAGCCTCCGATCAAGGCAGTCCGAGCCCCAACGGGAAACAGCTCTTTCACCAACACCTGACCAAGGTACACCAGGAACGCGGGGCCATGACCTGGACAACAATACATGTTCGAGGAAAGCGGAAATCCTCAACTGCCAAATCCAGTAAACCTCCCAGAGCTCTGCAAATACACGACGAGCAGCCCCAGCATACGCACAAAAAGGCCAAGCGGTCCATGTCCGACGTCATGGCCACGCGTTCTGGCAAAGCGCGCCCTAACATAGACACGTTGCCCTCGGAGATCCTGGAAAAGATTCTGCTCCACAGCCAAAATCTCTCACTACCGCATGCCAGTCCACTCATCGGGGCCAAGCTTTCCGAGAGGGCTACCCTGATCCGACTTCTCATCTGGGCGTTCCACGAGACGTGGGATCAATGGTTCGGCGTGCCGACAGGCCCGGCTTTGCTCCACGGGCCTCCTGTGATGGGCAAGCCGCAGACCACATGTCATGGAGACCACTTACTACAAGTGAGTTGACCAGAAGACAATCGATTGACACAGCATTAACTTGAACGCTGCAGACGGCTGTGCTCAAGCAACCTTGGGCGAAGATTGACTATCTACTCCAAGCGCAACAGACCTGGGCTGATAACAACGCCTCCGGTCGCTGGTACGAGCACTCAATACCATGGAACGACGATCCAGAAGAGCTCGGCCACTCCCACCGTGGGGGTCCTTCGCACTTCAACGCACGTCAATGTTTCGAGGTCGACTATAACCAGGCGGCAAACTGGCCGCCTTTCCATGTCGAGTCGATGGCGTGGGGCACGCAAGACATCCACCCCAAGACACGCATTCCCGAGGACCTCATCACCGGCCCGTGGGACGAAGAGCAGACGCAACGTCTCTTCTGGCTCGCGCGCGGTGGCATGCTCGTTGCCAGCCAAGACTTTGACATGCCACCATGGGAGATGAAGCTCGAGCTCTTGCGCAACGCAGTCCTCAACTGCACGAAACCGAACATGGTTGTCATCAACTGCCTCATTGGCGCCTGGGTGTTTCAGGATCTACCTGGCGAGGTCGTGCGCAAGGAGCTCAACGACCTTGACCGGCGCATCAAATGGGGCGACGACACAGACCTGATGCGAACCATCCTGCAGCGGACGCGCAACGTCATGAGCACGTTCCAGGACTATCGCCAGATGCGCCGCAGCTCTGTATGAGTGTGCGACCTACAAGGGCTCGCAAGAGCTGCATTCATTATGAGCTACGAAGATCACGATGGCCATGACTGTACTATGCATTAGCGTTTGATTCTACAGCATCTCACTTTGCCAGAATTGACCTGCACACTGCTCTATCATTTCTTGCGCAGCACTCACAGAAACCACGCGTACTTGTCCTCAGGCGCCATCAGCAGCGACTTTCCAACCTCAAGGCGCGACCGGGCCTCATCAGCGGACGCAGCACCAATCACTTCCGTGCGAAACTCGATCACCTCCTCGAAGAGTGCGATGGCCTTGTTGATCTCGTCTTCACCACCGTCGCCCATTGTTCGTTTCATCCGACCATGTTCGAGATACACGTCCGCTAGTTGCAGGAGGGCTCGCATAGTAGCGGGATGCCACCGTCCCCACCACGCAGTGTAACTGGCAACGACACTCTCCACTAGTCTCCTCGCTGACGCAAAGTTCTGGCGGTGGAGGCAAAGCAGACCGAGCTTCTGCCGGATAGAGTATACGTGAATGTGGTCCGATGGCAAATACCTCTTGAAGCCGTCGTATGCTTTGGCGAGGCAAGTCTCCGCGTCGTCGAGTTGGTTGAGGCGGAGCTTTGCGCTGCCTAGGTCGCCCTGCATGCCAAAGTAAATGCGAGGATGATCTTTTATCTTCCGGGATGCCTCCTCAAATTCTTGCAAAGCTTCCTCGAGAAGTTCCACAGCGTCTTCAAGTTTCCCCTGCAGAATCCGGACTTGACCCAAGCAGCGCTTGGCGTTTGCCTCTTCCTCATAGTCCTCCGCAAGCTGGTACTGGGCGCTTGCCAATCGAAAGCACTCTTCTGCGACCTGAAATGCGCCGTTCAACGTATGATGAAGGCCATGACCACACTGTACCGAAGCTTGCAGATGCTTTTCATTTTCGTATAACGAGTCTTCGTCCCATTTGTGGATTTTTTCCAACGTGTCGTTGAAGAAGGCAAATGCTGCTTTATTGCGGCCAATAGCGTGCAGAAGATTCGCAAATTGACACCTCTTGAGCCAGGAGTCGTATGAACCGCAGCTTGCAACGATACCTTCTGCAAAGTATTGCTGGCACGACTCAACGTGCGGCGCGAGGCGCCGAACCGACTCCAGGTGAAAGTGGCCCGTGATGGAACGGGGGGCCCTTTGCGTGATCACAGTGGTGGCAACGTGGGCAAATGTCTTCGTTTTGTCTGGCTCCGTTAATTGAATCCAAGACTTCGCAGACGAGTGAATACAGGGGTGAATGTCGTACGCAGGCTCATCACCAACGTCGTGCCGCCGAACTAATGCGAAATCCACCAGGATCCTCATGGTACTCTCAAAACTGGCTCGATCCAAGGGAAGATGAGACGTCTGCGGGCGAAGCTCGATTGTACTTTGGAAGAGATCAAACATGATGCCTCGCCAACCAAGGTGGGCAAGAATGGCGAGCAATGTTGCGGCCAACCGATTTCTTTTGGCCAGCAGCATCACACTCAAGCGAAAGGCCTCTTGGAGCTTGCCCGAGGCAGGGGCACTTTGCAGCTTTTCAAATGCCTCGACCAACCATTTCCTCGATTCTGTGACACTCAGCATTGCCCGGGCTTGACGAATAGCAGCCGCCATGAGCTCCAGAAACAATGGACTGGTGGACACTGCTGTGATCGTGCGTGAGAAGCTGGTGTCTTCCGCCATGTCCATGCCTCTCCAGGCTTTCTGCATCATCTCCGCAGCGTCGTTCTCGGTCAGGCCACCCAGGTGAACATAATGGGAGATGCGGCGTGACAATGGGGGGCTTTTCGCGATCAGGATGACCCGACCACCAGAAGAATAGAGCTTGTTGAGATGGAGTTCCAAGTATGGCGCTGCTGACGGTCCCGCTGGTACTCCATCAATGACAAGCAGCCACTTGCTCGGGGGCTCCCTTTGGCGTCTAGAGAAGAACGTGTTGATCATCACGTCTCGTTCCACCTGCTCCCGGTCTCCGAAAATCGCGAGCCTTGGCGACGTGGTTCTGCATTCTGCTGACATCGCGTCTAGAACGCTTTCTTCGAACGAAATCTGGTCGTCTGCTGACAGCCAATGTACAGATAGCGAGTGGTCTTGTGCCTTCTCCTGTTCGATAAAAGCCCGTACCAATGTCGATCGACCCGAGCCACTTTCTCCCCACACAGAAACTGTAGTGGTGTACGAAGATGTTCTCTGCCTCTTGTGGCCGATATATCTACTCAGCAAGTCAAGCTCTCGTTGGCGGCCCAGCAACTCGGACTTGGATGATTCGGTTACCAACAACCTGCTTTGTTGCTGAGTCTTCAGCGGGCCGATTTGGAGGAGCATCTCCTTCGCATAAGCCGCAGCGGCCAGGGCGGCATACGCATGCCAATCATCACTCTTGGTGCTGTCCCCAAAGTCGCTGATGCCCCGGACGACAGCGACCGGCAGTCTCGGCATCATGCCAGCGGCCTCCATCTCAATCGCGATAGCGTCGTACCTCTCCCTCAACTCGTCTCTCCGCGTCCGCGACTTGATGACAGCGTTGCCAGATAAAATGGTCCCATAGTGCACCTCGGGATAGTCACGCGACTTGAGCGCAGCAGCCTCGACTTCGGGCGCGACGCACTGTCCCGGTGGGCGCTTGAATGTGGCAGATTGATTTGTGATGGGCAACAGGTGCCGGAGAATGGGGGCTCCATTGTTGCCCTCTTGAACCTGTATGCTCGTGATGGCGGAGCGCAAGAGCGTGCTTGTCGAGTTTTGCCACTGCTTGAGCCGCACAGCATCGTCGTCTACCTTGACCAGATCATACCCAATGACCCCTGGACTGTCCCCATTCGGCACGGCAACGGCCACATCGCCAAGGCGTATGTCGTGTCGGGGCGAAGGTATGCCAGCTGCGATCCCCACCAGAAGACCGGCCTCCAGACGAGGAAAGTCGCGCATAACCTCTGTGACAAGGCTGCCGGAGACTCCCAGACCAGCTTCGCCGACGGGATAGCCTGCTATGGCCACATTGTGGGCGGCTATGCGACCCAGCGTGTAGAGCATAGTCTGCCCGGTCGATCGCGCGGGGACTTCCTTGTGCACTTCATCGAGCATGAGGCATACTGCCCTCTGCTCAATCACCAGAGGGCAAAACAAAACGAAGGGGTAGTCCTCGAGTCGTACAGGCGCAGCCATCTGGAATTCATGGATCCGCTATGTGGTTTGACAGCGGACGGAACCGTGAGCTGGGGATGCTGCTGGATGCACCTCAACTCACCTCCTTGTGCTTAGCCGCCGAGACAAGAGCCCCTGGCTGCATCCTCCCAGCTGAGCAGCCACGTGCCATGCCGGGAAACAGCAAAGCAGGCGCCTACGTCGTAAGGCGTATTTGACCTAGGGTTTCCACGCGCGCAAGGTTGGTCGCCGCGTCATGCTCGATAAGGTAGCCAGGCAGGAAGCGTGGTAGACAGATGTGAACGCGAACAGAAACTAGCACGATCAGTCAGTCAAATTACATCAACGTAAATACCTAACGTTAACTATAAAATCGCCAGTGAAAAGAGCCTCAGCATCGTATTTTGTAGCGGTGACCAAGTCGCAGAAAGTGATTGTGGATATGAATGAATGTACTCAAGCATGATGTAGTCTTTAGACAGGTCATTATCTGCGTGCGTCGCACCTACGCGGCTTTCGCCGATCTTTACAAGACCCCAGATGATACGTGTAGTCGTACAAATTCAACAGAAATCAACGCTTCTCCTGAACCCATGATGCCTCATCCGCTCTTGCGCCAGTTCGGTGCACATCGCATGATCATGCTTCGCTTTTTCCGAGATCGACATGAAGGCAAGTTCATTGGCGCGAGCGGCACTCAATGCTACTCGGTCGATGGATTGCCGAGAGACAAAGGAAAAGTGTGTGCCAAGTCTGGCATTTTCTTTTGGATTGTCGCCCACGCATCAATTCAGAATACCCTGCCACATGCCAGGGCCTCGCACATTGAACGCAGAGTGCGCCGTGTACCCACGGCTAGCCTCAGTCGAGCAGCATACTCGTTTCCTGTCGGGGTACTCCGGCAGGTAGCGTGACTCGAGCATCGATGCAGGCCATCCGGACTGCCCGTATGAACCGTTCAAAAGATCGCGGACGTTGGATTGCAAAGGCGTATCATCGCGCAACCCGTGGGTCCCAACGGCGCCACGAGATCTCCGAAGCTCCTGCAGAGTGCGTGCGGCATTCGATGCGGCATCATTCATCATGTCGTCGAGCTGACGCTTGCGGCCAGCCAAGTTGTGGTCCACGAGCCAGTCTCCGACATGACAGACTGGGCCGGTGTAGGAAGTAGGGGATACTGATTCCTCAATATCGCAATCTTGCTCCGGCACAGAAGGAAATGACGGCTTTCGACTCAATCTCTCCGTGCTCAGCTTCGCGTTTCTGAATCGCGACGGGAGAGTCGCGCTAGCAGAAGAGGAAACAGATGAGAAGGAGGATGAGCGGGAAAGACGTGAAGAGTCGGAGATCATGGACTCGGGGGAGGACGCGGTCGACAGGGAATTGGCTAACGACGAGCGGCGAACCGAGCAATAGCTCTGGGGCGATGACGACATGGGGGTGGGGAGGCGGTCGAGATGATGCGCCGTGTTGAAAACACTAGCCTGTGACATAGCCGACGCCATGGCAGTTGACCTTGATAGAATAGTAGGAGCAGCTCCCGCGGCAGGGGTGCTGTATCCAGTACTCTGCGGTGTCAGGCGCGGAGTAGGCAGTTGCGTAGCAGCTGCTGAAGCCATGCGGCCAGCTGCGCGTACACCCACAGAGGTTGGCTCCTTGAGCATGGGCGTACAGCGAGGGCCAGTGGTGGACAAGGGGCCATCGTGAGACATGTTCAGAATGCTGCGAGGCGAAGCCAGTGACAAGTCGCTAGCCTTGATGGTTGAGTGCGCCGAGCAAACTAGAGCCTCAATGTTACTGAGGTCAGCATCAAGGCCCAGAATAATGTGCCTCCACACTTCGTGTTGCTGAGACGCAAGGTGAGGGCTGGCGCCTGGGGAGGAGGGACCAGAGGGCGGAGTAAACTTTTGTACAATGTCAGCCCATTTCTGGTACACATCTTTGCAGATGTGCAGCTTCCAGTTGACAGCCTGCAGGAATGCAATCTCATTCTGATTGATTTCCATTGTGTTCAGCCCCGAAATCTTACTCCAAGCGCGCGCCGAGTAGTTGCGATCCTGGAGGTACTTGGAGGCTAGGATCAGCGCTGCCAGGAACATGCGGCGTCCGCACAGCAGGGATTGCGTGGCGGCGCGGTCGTCATACTGCTCCATGACGAAACTTCGTGATGGAACGCGAGGCTTGATCAGGAGCAAGTAGTAGAGGGCGACTTGGAGTGTGGAGAAGCTTGTGCGCGAGCGGCGCAGAGTCTCCTGGATAAAGGTACGCAGCGGAAGTACGCCCTTGCCCCCCTGTTCGCGGCGGCATACCGACGACGAGGTGGGCCAGATAGCCTCAACGATCTGTGTCGAAGAGTCTATGCGATTTGAAATGAGCGACATGTTCGTTCAATGTGAGATTGAGTTGTGAGACTTACCGACAAGGTTATCGACGAAGTCAACCTTGCGATCTGACTGACGGACCAGAGAGGGAGGGGCGGCGCGGCCATTTAAGCCAGGAGCGCTTCTTCGGGGATTCTGGCGGAGCTCGGTAGGAAGTCCACTTGGTTGACGGATGCCTTGTCTGGCAGCGTATGAGTCGCAACTGTCGGTGTCAGAAACGTTGCCAGTCACCGGACCATCAAAGATGGAGGAGTCATCCGACGCCTGAGATGACCCAGAGGCATTGGACCACACAGAAGCAGTGGATGCGGATGCGGCAGAAGATATAGACGAGTTGTAAACGGTGTTTCGTACAGGGTGGACGAAGCCAGGGGAGGCATCGTGCCCGTGATTCATTTTGGTGTTGGCGTGATGGGTTGGAAGCGAACTTCCAGTCGCCGTCTCAGGTCAAGCGGACCAATGAGGCGAATGCGTTATCTTGGTCGTATCAGAGGAAACCGTGTCGAAGAAGGCTCGGCAGTGTGGTGCACAGAGCCTCGTTCTGGATGTTAGAAGAAGGCGGGCGAGATTTCGGTGGTCGATCGTTAGACGAGCGAGTCGAAGACGGCCAACTTTTTGCTAACACGGGTTCCGATGGACAAGACTGAGACGGCGACTGGAGAATAGGTGTTGGGTTCAAGAGGCATTGCGATCATGCGTCTCAAACAGATATGGTGCTCTTATGACTGTAGTCTAGCACACCACCATCAGAGGTCGAGATGTCGACAACAGAGGGTGTTGGCCGGGATGGGGGGCGATGAGTGTAGGCGGAATGTGCAAGTCGACAGTCGTCAACAGAACGTATGTCGTCGTGGAGGGCGACGAGGGTCGCGATAGTACTTAACACGCGAGTGCAAGACCCAGGAGGTGACTCTTCGTGAAAGTGGCCTGAAAGTCGAGGCAAGGCGACAAATCAGGGTCGAGGCAATACCAGCCAAGGCGACAGGCGAGAGTAGTGGCCTGGTGTGCTGGTGGTGTGACTCCTTGGGTGCGGTGGCGATCCGAGTGTTGCCGCCGCGTTCGTTGGGCCCGGGTGCGGGACTGACCGATGGGCTGTGGTAGCCTGGCCTGGCCTGGACTGCCCAGAGGGACGAGGACGGACCTGGACCGTTCTATAAGCTGCTGCGGCCGGGCAAGAGCGTCAGGCGGGAGGGAAACGATGGAGGAAAATAGAACAAGGGATAATAGAGGCAGCACAGAATGACGAGGAGCCCAGTGACGAGTCTTTACTCAGGTTGTCAATGTGACTTTTTCCTGCTAGAAGGCGGGCGGGTGGTGGGTGACTGGGCTGTGAACCGCAAGGTACAAGTGAATGCCGCTGCGAGTCACTGCCTAGAGGGAGGAGGAATTAAGGCAAGTAGGGTGGTGAAAAAGACAAAGATCCAGTTTGATTGCGCCGGGAGTGGAGAGGGAAGAGACCAGACCAGACAGCAAGCGATTTCTCGACGTGCTGTCCGTTAGATGAGGCCGTACTCGAACTTCATTGCGACGATGGTTCGTTAGGGGAGGGAAAGGGAGATCGAGGTGAGAGAGCGACCGGCGCAGGCAGGCTGTTTTGAGGGATCTGGCGTCTCTGCAGTGGCAGCAGCGCACGCATAACCTGCACAGCACAGCACAGCACAGCACAACATTTCGTATCAAGTGCCTGCACAAACTTCGCGCTACGCGAATGGACAGGACTCCACTCTCGACGCATTGGGCCAATCACAGTACATGCAGTTGCAGCAAAAACCCCTCCGCAATTCGCTACAAGTCGCTGGAGGTGGTGGGCTAGCCCCCCTCTCGCGCCCAAGAAGCGCGCTCTCTGACTGGCCAGCCACCCCTTTGTCGTGATTGGGCTCGTCAGCCCCCTCCCCCCATCCCTCGCAACGAGTGCGTCTGCGAGGTGTTGCAACAATGCGGGAACGATGATGATATCCGTTGGTCGTAGACTCACAATGTGATCCGTCTCCAGAAGTATGGACAGATCACCCTGGGCTGGGGCTCGAATTTTTCACGATCAAACGTGGCGAGGGCTTGGCTTGTGGCGAGCACAGCTGATCATCGGGCGGACACGCCTCGCCCAAAGTCAGTCGCAGCGCTGGCAGTGCAGTCAGGACAGCCCGAAAGACTCCGCCTGCTGATGACTCCGTCCCTGCGGGTCCAGCGTGGCCAGCCAACCAAGGCCCATCCGCATCCGCGGCCGGTTGCTGATGGCCTGGTGCGGCGCGACGGAACAGTCATCCAAGCAAGTCTGGAGGCCCCCAATCCCTTGATCGTTTTTCGCCATCGCCCTCGCCGCACCCACTGCCGAATGCCTTACGTGTGATTCGTCCTTGGCCCGCATTGCGGTCACGCATCGCTGCCAGGCTGCCTAACGTGAGGCTGGAATAGTCCCCGAGGTTTCGCCTTGACCGACTGTCGGAGGACTGGCCAGGGCGATGCACTCAACTCACAGCCTCATTGTCGCCCGCTTCAATTCCATCATCATCAGCTGGCCGGTTGCGGCTGTGGGGCTGGCTGGCTGAGGTGGTCATGTCGTGGCCATGACCTGTGACACATGTTGGGTCCGTTCCTGGTCTGGTCTCACATGAGTCTACATCAGGGATCATGAATGAGCCCTCAGCTTTGAGGGACGCCAGGCCAGAGGCCAATCTGGCAGTCGCCGCACCCCAGCATGGCATGGACTGGACGGGATTCGCTCAACACCCCCCATCTCCTGCATTAGCATGACCTCGCGAATGACCTCATTTCCGTCGACGCGTAAAGTGATTGTCACTCGCGCGCGCGCCGCTGCCCAGGTGAATCTCAGACGTGCGCTGGGGAGATTGCCATCGGCACAGCACAGAGTGTCAGCAGTCGCATCCCCCCAAGAATTGCCACCCTCTGAAACGCCGCACGGGTTACTGAAAATCGCGATGCCATTTGCCTTCTCGCCTCGATCATGGCGTTTGCCCCGTCGAATCGACGAGTGGCCATTTCCCGATCTGAATCGACTTTGTAAGATCTTCTATGCTTCTTTTGTGAACTGCCTATCTCAAAGGCCATGTTCTGTTCTCAGTCACGGTGCTATGATCAACCAGCGAAATTGATGACACTTATTGGCATGCTGTACAATACTACTTTATCCTCTCAGCCCACTTGCTTTGGCGTGACAGTGGCCGCTCCAGCCAACCGGTCTGCATCGTGCTAGCAGGCGTCTCATGCACATACCAGTACTCCAAGAACCTGCAGCGACAACGCACACCGACACCTCCATTCGTGATCAGCGTCTCATGAATGACGACGAGTGTGATGTGGAGCGCAGCGTCTCTGGCAGAGCCACCTGACTACATACTGTCTACTCTGGTCACGATCATTCTAGAAACTGCAGGATGGCGAGCCGCACCGCCGCGGTGATTCTGTCGTGAGCCCCGCCTCAGCAGCCAGCGTGCAGTGGACGCCGAAACGGGCATGGACCAACATTGTGCAGCAGACTACCACGTACGCGGGAGGTCCTGCAGCTGCGACTGTACGGAACAGTGAACAACTGATTCACGTCGACTTGGGGAACGCCGTGCCGCCATGTGATTCTGCACATGGGATTCGTCCAACTGGCGGTGAAGATGGAAAACGAACGTGCCCATCAACCTGACCAACGTGGCATGATAGTGCGACAAGTGATGCCATACTTGCACGAACTGCCCAGACACAGTTGCGTGAAACAGAGTGGAATTACTGCCTGCCATTTCGGGATGTGCACTCTGTGGCTGATGAGGACACCTGGACAGTATGCTGACAGATAATCGTTCTCTTCTTGGCGCCATCCCCGTGTCACGCGCCATTGAACGCAGCTGCCTGCTTGGAAAGGACGTCGCTCCAAGCAAAGCCGATCAAGTGAGAATTCCCATAGAATTAGAGGAGAAAAGCAGCTTTCGAGAGGGCCTGAATATCCGCTCCCGCTCTCCGCGACAACAACGTCGAACGAAGGAATGGTGTTGAGGAGAAGGTAGTCCCAAAGCTCTAGGGTAGCTTAGATACGGGATGTATTGAGGGGCATGTCAATATCACAAGGTCGAGTACCATCCAACCACATCCAAAACTCCCCGTCGTGCTCGGACACATGTTTCGCCCTATCGATGAATCTGTAGGCCAGAAACTTGCGACGCTGCCACAGATCACGTTGCTCCTGACCATTCAAGCCGTGTTCATTGCCAAATGACGACAACTCGCTGCAGGATCGCGTATCGGCCAGAGGCTCTGCTTCCGCACGGTGGAGATGCAGTTCTTCACGCTCGTGACTTTCTACAACATCCCCCGCCAGGCTCTTCTTCAAGGGAAAGTCAAGACTCGTGAGGTAAGCGTGGCAGACTACTAGTCAAGGCAGAATCGTCATCATGTCCTCGGACCACTTCCCAATCCAGAACGTAGTCCTCGGAATGCGCGGTTGGCTTGGAACGGCCCACGCGTAAGCGACACAACTGCTGGCGGACATTCTCTCCGGACAGCGTCGCCACCCGGATGACTCACGACTGGTTGGGTCGTCTGATAATGGAGGGTTGAAAATTCACTCGCTGCCTGCGAAGGTACTTACGCGCACGCTCCGTTGCCTTTGGCAACGATCCATGAGTGTCGCGTGGGCGCAATCTGTCGCGCATATTGGGCCAGAGGAGGCTCGTGAGGCTGTAGCCTTGGTGGTTATGCCCCATTGGTCATTCGGACCTTCTCTTTGCGTATTGGGGCCAAGGACATATTTTCTGAAGTGCGAGCGTGACGCTTGCGAGACATCCAATGGGGTTCTGTAGGCCCGACTCTGCGTGAGTCATCATGGAGCGTGGCCTAGATCCCCGTGAGGCTTGCACGGCATTTTGCACATGGAAGAGAAATAGGCTGCACAATATGCACACGAGTTCTGACAAACGTGCAGCATGACGACGAATCCATAGACTAGGTGCCCGTTGCATTTTATCGAATAATCACATCAAACTACACGGAACCCAGAGTGCGTCCGTTCATTCCCAACCTCTTTGTATCAGACATCCATCTTCATACGTCCGCAGACCTGGGGCTGTGATCTAAACGAGGCGAGAGGTGGTCATTCTTTAGGTCGCCATGTATGTCTCAGGGGCAACGCCTTCCTTGGGGAATTCACTGGCCGTCAGCGTTAGTGATTGTTCTTGACACCGGACATGAGTAAACTTACGGAAGGGCGACCTCGAAACGCTTCTCAATCTCCTTGAGGACCTCTTGGTCCTGCTCGCTGCTGACAAAGGAGACAGCAAGACCCTTGGTTCCGAAACGGCCCGCACGACCGACACGATGCAGGTACGAGCTCGCGTCGTTGGACAAGTCGTAGTTGATAGCCAGGTTGATGCGCTCAATGTCAATACCACGACCAAAGACATCGGTGGCGACGCAGATACGCTTCTTGAAGTCCTTGAACTCTTTGTAGCGGCGAATACTGTAAATGCGTTAGCGGTGGATACTGTGAAACACCTTAGTGTAACTTACCGCTCCTCCTGGCTGATGCCAGAGTGAACACATGTAGACGGGAAGTTGCACTCCACCAACAGCTTGTTCAGCTCGGTGGCACGCGATGTGCTCTTGACGAAGACGATGGCCTGGTTGAACGAGAGCTCATCCAGCAGGTCATTGAGCTTCCTGTTCTTCTCCTTCTCCTCAAGCTTGATGTAGTACTGCTGGAGACCGTGCAGGGTGAGCTTGGTGTCCTCGTCGACGTAGTGCTCGGTGGGGTTCTGCATGAACTTGCGGCAGATAGGCTTGATCTCCTCAGACAAGGTAGCCGAGAACATCATCACCTGCTTCTGGGGAGGAGTGGCACGGAAGACGTCCTGAACATCGCCGCGCATGTCTGTCCTGTTAGTTTTGTAAAACACAGCCGATCAAGGAAGAGACTCACCGGGTTGGTCGAGCATCTTGTCGCACTCGTCAAGGACAAACATGCGCACACTGCCGAGACGGAGAATCTTGTCGCGGACGAGGGCCTTCAGGCGGCCAGGGGTTCCGACAATGATGTGTGGGCATGTATCCTTGTTCTTGATGATCTCCTGATCGGTCTTGATGGGTGTTCCACCGTAGAAGACACCAGTCCTGATGTTGGGGAGGTACTTGCTGAAGCGATTGTACTCATCACGGATCTGGTAGGCCAGCTCACGGGTGTGGCACATGACAACCACAGAGACCTCGCCGTCCACAGGCTCGATCTGCTGCAGGGTGGCCAGGACAAAGACAGCAGTCTTACCCAGACCAGACTTGGCCTGGCAGATAATGTCACCGCCCAGCATGGCTTGCGGAATGCATTTTTGTTGGACTGTCGGTCGAGAGAACGTTAGATAGGGTTCCGAAATGTGTGTAACGAACAGTAAAGTGATGCGCGCAAGTGTCCGTCCATCGTCGCAGCCCCACCACGGGTCACCACACAAGCTGGTGTTCGCTGGGAATGAGCCACCGAAGGAATAGTCCAGCTGTGCGAACTTATTGCTGTGACCGCCTCGACGCGAACCAAAGCAGTCCAATCGGACAAAAACAGTGACATCCAGAGTCATCAGACCTTTCGGTAGGCTCTGGCGCTGTGGCCGCCGCAAGAAACGATGCGCAGTGCGCAAAGTGCTGACGAGAAATACTCGCTCATGTCGCGGAAGATTCTTTCCATGGGAAAGGCCTGCTCAAACGGCCTCCACCACAACGAATGCAACGCGTTGTAAACTCGAAACGATACCGGCCTTGCTTGCGAGATGGACGGACGCTTGAAAGGAGGGGAGTTTGGTGGACTTAGGTATAGAATTCAGGACTGACCCTCCGAAGGATGCTCGAAACCGCAGTCGCCAATGGCGCGAACCAGCGGCGGGTGCAGCATGAAGTCGCGGAAGCCGGTGGAGTGAATGCCAACGTAGCTGCCCTTCTTGTCGACGTTGGTCGCAGCCGCAGGCTCAGCTGTCTTCTTGCCGTTCGAGGCGACCGCGGGCTCGTTGCCGCCGACCTCCTCGTCGGAGTAGTCGATGAGGTCCTCCTCGTGCGACATGGTGAATGTTGAGCTTGTTTTCTCGCTGTTGATCAAAAGTCGCGTCGACTTGTCTGCTGTTGCGCGCAATTCAGGTTTGCACGGCACTTGGCAGTAAATGGGCGTGAGCTTCGCGAAGAAAATGCGAGGCAGGTGGCAGTGTGGTTGAAGAACAATGGTTGACCAAGCTGCAAGGGAAACAAGCTTTGTTGCCTGTGGTGAGGATGGGAGTGGAAGAAGATGAAGTCAGCGGGAGCTGACCCGCCTGAAGAATTGGACCGTGCACGGTACTGCACGTGACTCAGCAGCTTAGCCGCATTTGCATCAGGAACCAACTCGTATTACAGATCCTCCCGATCAGCTTAGTCAGTTCCAGAAGGAACATTCACGAAACAAGCCGCCATGGCGAAAGCAAAGACACCGTCAGTTGTCAATCGTCACATTTACAGCAGGGCGTCCTACCTATTTCAAGCCGCTGAATATCTTGCCAAGTGCCGCAATCAGAGGCAGGCCGTCGTCACCAAGGATGAGTCGAGGAACCAAACTGTGTCACAGCCAAACGTGCCTGATGTAGCCCAGTTGGAGCAAAGGGCTAGTTCAAATACAGCCCGTCAGATGCTGGCAGAAGTAAGGTCAATGACCTTGAAGGCCCAACTACGGCAGAGCTCTAGTATGAAGAGGGCTACTTGCAAGTACTGCGACTCCATGCTTGTCGAGGGGCAGACGTGCCGGTCTTATATCGAAAACCATAGTAAAGGGGGTAAAAAGCCGTGGGCGGATGTGCTGGTCATGGAATGCCAAACATGCAAGAATGCCAAACGCTTTCCTATCAGCGCAGTGCGACAGAAACGAAGGCACCTTCGATCAACCACGTCCCAGCCAGCCGTGGTGGAAGACAATGGGAAACAAGACAGCGTGGTTCTGAGTGAGGCATTGGCCGAAACGGCGTCCGCAGGCTGAGGAATTTCGAAGCCCAAGGAAGACAACATTTGACCTAGATGCGTCGCACCCAAAGGGCAACACGCGGGCATGATGATGCGCCGCCGCTGTTCGAGGCTCGCCGGGCATGGACAGGCTCTGCATGGTAGGTACCATGCACGGATCCCCGATGATCCAGGGGCAGATGACCCTCTGCAAATGCTACAGACTGACCGAGTCCAATGGTGGCGGTCTGGGCGTCGCACACGTGGCTCCATTTTGGCTTGGAAGCTGCCTGCCACGGGCATGATAGGAGTTGCTTGGATTCTGCAATGAGGGGAAGACGGGGCATCTGTGTACGTAGCAAGAGGTACCATATAAGGACGTGCCCAAAGGCTTCAAAGCCATACACAGCGGTGTCAATTGGGTCGTCCCAGGTGGAAATACTGAATCCTCATCACTCATCAATCATATCAGCTGAGCGCTGACCATCCATTCATCTCCCTGCCTCCTTGACGCTCTCTTCCCCAAGCACCTTGCTCGCAGCCATGAAACTGTCGTCCTTAGAGTCGTCCGCACAACGGCGCGTGGAAGAACTTACAGCCCTCCGTGCCAACTTCCCAGCCCACGCATCGCCCCCGCCTGCACGCTCGTCATGCGCAGCAAGTTCTCCGTATCCGCCAGATTGTTCGACAACTGTGCCAGTTGCGTGTGGAGCTGCGACTGTGTGCGCGGTTTAGCCGTGGCTCACGGTGAGAAAGCGAGCAGCCAGACGTACCAGTTGACGTGCCTTGAAGGCGCTCCCGCTCGACGGCTGTGAGCCTTGACGGTTCATGCTCTCCGTTGAAACTTTTCGCTCTATAACCAGGACGTCAGCAACGAGCCCAGCGGATTTTTTTCTTTTTCGAGTCACAAAGTTCGTAAAATGGTCTGGTCGTGGTGATCTTGGTGTTTGCTTGTTTACGGATTGAGACGACAATGGCCGGGCGTGAAGCCACAATCTGTCCCCACACTGCCTGCACGCCGCCCAGACACCTCCAATTTGAAGACACCTTGGAAACATCGGAAATGGGGTTTCAACGCTTTGGGTTGCCTGTGAATGCGACCACATGAATGGCGAAATTTCCTGGGGAGGCAGAGAGCATAGACTAGACCTTTGATATTCGGGTATTTTGTCAGGAAGCTTCTGTCTATCTACATTCACCCGGTGATGGATCTTCCTGACGACTAGCATGAAGGACACGACTAGAGCATATATTCACTAGTATTGCCATGATGCTGAGCAATAAAATAATTATTCAGGCTTCTGGGGGTCGATTGCATAGTCACACCATCAATTAGCCTGTTTCGGCACTGATTGTACCGCAAGCATACCGTTAGTCCTCCCACATCCTAGTTTATACACTTTTGGTCCAGGTAGCCACCCCTTTCTCTCCATTAATCGTGTGCTTCGGGGTGGATCAACCGCAGCGATGGTGACCGAGGTAGAGTCGTATCATCCAAACCGAAAAAAATGCCTCCGTAGTCTAATGTTGTTTTTGCTTGCGTGAAGTACCGCCACCAGAAGATGAACAAAAAAAAAAGTGGCAATGCATGCTGCCGTGCGTGTCCGTGAGAACCAAACCCATTCGCCGACTCCCTTCTGATTCGCCCTTTCTGCGACCCTTTCTCATCCCTCAAAAGAGCCAGTCGTTGACCGGGTTGCATATAACATGCGGCAACAACATGTATCCCGAGACCCAATGCGATTAGGAAATGAGTGTGAGAAATCCAGAAGTGCGTTCGATCAATCGTTTGCTCATGCTACCTCCGTCTTTCCAATGCGCGCAAGGACCGTTGGTCGAACATTCATAGGGGAAGCGCTGCCTGGTGAAAAATAGTCCAAAATGCTTGTCATGCGAGTCGTATCAAGATGATTGCTTATCGGCTGCCTGCGTTGGGCGGTTGCTGGAAGCTGCTCTGGCTGCTGTGCGCCGATTGCTCCGAATCAGCTTCACCACTGCCCATGCTAGTGCTTGCACTACCCGTCAGACTGCGTACGTTTCGTTGTTTCGGTGGATGGAGGTTGCTCACCCCTACTTGCGATTCAACCGCTGGGGGTCCCATCGCATTGCCTCGACCAGGCGGATATTGAGGGACGGGCTGTCGCATGCCGTCAGGCGGTGAAGGACGTCCGTTCATTTGCGGGCCTCCATAACCGTTAGGAGGTGATGGACGACCGCCGCGCATCGAGGGCGCGTAATTTGCGCCGGGTGACTGGCTCGTTCGCCTGGGGTACGCGCCATTCATATTCGGGGGACCTCCTTGTGCCGGACCAAGATGCATCTCATCAATTCTGGATGCGGCTGTCAAAGAGTTTGTTCTTGAACTCATTCCCATCGCACTTCTATCCACAGTTCCGTAGCGATTCGACGAGTAGTTGGCCAACGGATCGTCCAATATGTTGTCTGCCATGACTGGTGCGCCAGGTGGGTGTTGGCTAGATCGGTTCCGACCAAAGTTGGGTCGGAACCTACCACCGCCTCCTGGAGGGCCTGCCAATTCAGGATTTTGACGCATCTGGGCGGCTGATGGCGGACCTTGCCTGCTACGATTCTTGCGCGAGGTTACGCTCATCATGTCGAAGTTGTCTGGGTCAATTGTCGGGTTGCCGGTAGGTAATTCATCAATGAAGTCGTCATCGTCATCGTCGTCGAACACCTGCTGGCTATTGCGCATAGGATGGGGGCCTCGCCTCTGCGTCGCAAGGGCAGGCGGCGGACCTCGTCCACTGCGCATTTCTCGCTCACGCAGCGCCATCTCTCGCTGGCGCAATTGCATTTCGCGGTCTCGGAGGGCTCTTTCAGAATGGTCTCCACCCATGGAAGACTCTTGGCCTTCTGGAATGTCATCATACAAGACGAGATGGGAGAACTCCTCAAGGTCGTTGCCCTCCATGGATCCCCGGCGTGATGGGGCGCGCGAACCGCCACCACCATTCATGTGGGATGGTGGTCGACCGTAGCCATTAGGTGGCGGACCATTACCAGGAGGCGGGCCCCGCCGCATGCCCGGGCCCTGGCTGAAGCCGGAAGAGTTCCTCGGGCGTGGCTGCCGAGGTGGCATGGGACCATTACCGGGAGGCATGGGTCCCATGGGCCGGTGACCTTGCTGCGATGGACCACGAGGAGGATGGGGGGATGACATGGCCGGAGACGAGGGGCCCATGGATGCAATGCCATCGGGAGCCTTTGGCCGGTTGCGATTGACGGTGTTGAGGTTGTGCAGAATGGCGTACAGAGTCTCGATTCGCGGTACGGAGATGGAGGAGTCCTTTGCGAGCTTGATTGGCGAACCAAGACAAGTCTCAACCTCCATCGGCCTTCGATTGATGTAGTCTTGCCACATGATGCTCTCAGGAGCGCCTTGCTTGGTCATGTTGTCGATGGTCTTCTGGCGGAACCCAGACTCGAATGTGCAGCCATGGGCCTCGGCTAAGCGTATCATTTCCTCCAGGACGCCATTAATTATATCCTTGACACCCACCTTCTCCAGCAAGAGGGCATGGTTGGGTGTTTCAAAAATAACACTGGCAGGGTGGAAAGCAACCGGGCCAATGACGCGCTCGAACTGTTCCTGACGAATGTTGGTCGACATTTTTGAGTCCACTTGGCCTGTTTTGAGGGTCATGACCAAGGCCTGCGCCATGTCTTCCTGGATCGTTCGGGGTATCTCGCTGTTGTTGTTGGCGGGTCCTATCCACATTTCTGTTGATCCCTTGTGTTCGAACTCGCTCGGGCCCAACTGTGTCAGCTCAGCACCAGAGACCAGAGACAGCACGACGTTGGCCGGAAAACGCTCCTCGATCGCGGACTCGATACCCAGCGTGTGGGTGGTGTTGACCAGGATGCAGGTGTGCTGAGGGGTTACGACGGAGTCGATAACAGATGCGAGATCGTAAACATCGGGCAACGCCTTGACGCACAAGACGACATAGTCAAAGGGGCCTTCGGGAGGATTCGCTGCTTCCTCGGGCGTCCGAACAACTGGTCCAGGTCAGTGTTTAAAACCGGCAGGGCGCGGCGGACCAGGCCAGGTGCATGCCACTTACCGCGGCGAGGTTTGAATCGCTCGTTTCCGAAGGACTGAGATCTGATCGAGAGAGTCAGCTTGGTGGCGTCATCATTTCGATACCGCACTTACTTGAATGATATACCGTACTGAGCAACATGTTCATAGCCGGACTTCCACACCAAAGAAACGTCACACGCAAAGGTCGCTTGCAATCTCCATGATAGGAACGCCGAAACTGGATTTCCCCCAACTGTACATATCCGCATTAGCTCGGAACCCTCCATTTGAGAAACACGACATGAAAATTCGTCGGGGTACAGGAGAACGCGCCAGCCCTCGACTCGCCCAGGGAGGTTCCGTGTCAATGGCGAACTCGAACAAGCGGCGAAGCGGAGAGCAGCTGGCAATGTACGAATCTGTAGACGGAAGCCTCCAATGCGTTGGGCAAGCAGGGACGGGCCGTGATGCTGAAGATGGTCGTGGGAGGCAATTTCGAGATTGAGGGTGGGGCTGGACTTGGCTTTAAGGACGGGGGGCTATTGGAATTAGAATTACAAACCTGAGAGAATCTTGAGCCTGGGCGTTGTTGGTGCCATGGTCCTGAAGCACTAAGAACAAGCACTAGAGCCGGCGACAGGGTAAATTGCGGAGCTAAAGGACTGAGGCTTGCGCGAAGCTGTGGAGATGGGCGCTCTCAGTGGCCGAGCGACGTGGTGGTGCAACGTGAGCGATTCGGAGGCGCCTCCTGCTTCCGGTACTTGTGATTGGCAAGAATTGGTTTGGTTGGACGAAATAGAAAGGCTATGCGTCCCCCGGTGCTTGCCCGCGCCGGCTTCTGGGATGCGGCGAATATAGCTGGCTGCCGGGATCGATTCCAACCGTGATTTATGTGTGTGATAAGCCCAAGTTTCGAGCGCCGAGAGCCAGGATGCAGCACAAGGTGAATGGTCCGACAAATGAAGCCCTGCGGGCGCGTTCTTCGATCGACAAACGAGGGAAGGGGGAGCGAGCGACAGGACGTTGAGCGGTTGCGTATTCGTGATCCGGGCCAAGCCAAGGACCAGAGCAAGGTTTGGCGAGGCGCTCTCCCTGGACAGACACGTGCAGCGGATTGGTGGCGGGTAGTCGATGTAAACAGAAGAATGAATGGTTGGCAAGCGGGTTCGACGTCGTGACGGAAGCCCGATCTTCTGCCAGTATGTGTAGGTCGAGCGCTCACTCGGTAGAATGAAGCCAAAAAGTCGAGTCCAAGGGCAGAGAATGACAGCGACCGGAGCGCATGAACATGGCATCAGATGGGATGGGAACACGCTACGTACCTGATGGGAGCTTTTTTCATGTTCGCTGGTTGGCCAGGCGCGGGAACAGCGGGAGGTGGGCTCGTTGATGTCCTGGCGCTCGAAAGCTACCGGTTTGCCCTGGATCAGGCACATCAGGCCGCCGCGATCCAGTTTCCATCCCACTTTTTTCCTCGCTGGCAGGCAGGCAGGCTCAGGCTCTCTGCTCAGACCGGACCCCACCTGCTGATGTCGACACCCTCGGCGTGGACAGAGCCACACAGCCTCCGAACACGCGTCCCACAGAGACGTTTAGCAGCTCCAACACACCTGGATCTGGGCAAAATTTTGTCATTCGGTTGCTTTTGCGTCTGATTATCAAGAGACTCATCGCGACGACAGAGACGTGGCTGGTTTCCTTATGGCTCTCAGATACGTAGTTGGCCTTTGTTGCGACCACACACCCAACGTCTCCAGGGAAGGTGGCGCGCAGTCGGCCATCAGCGCTCACTCTCAAGATTTGACAACAAAATTTGTCGGACCTCGAAGGAGGCGCACCAACATACATGTAGGTAGCAGTGATGCTGACTGCAGAACTCACACGGCACTGCAGTAAATTACTGGCTCTCTGCTGAGAACATCGTCACTCCTACCAAGCTCTGTATCCCAATGGAAGTCTCGTCGACCGACGACGAAACGTCTGCAGAAAAGAGCCACTAAAGAGGTATGACCTCACCGACCGCGCGGGTGGCAGCTGCCATCGACAGGGGGGCCGTGCGCCGGCGACAGACAGCCCGCAAGCCACTGCGGATACTGTACAGTACGTAGTACGAAAGGTGCGTAGTAACAATTCATCATGGAAGGGACAGAGCTGTGTCTTTCACTAGCCTGGAATGAATGCCGTGGATTGGTAATTCGGAAAAGAGTTCAATACTCTTAATTACGCCGCGTGGCCCCTGACAGGCCATGTCTTGGCAATCAATGCAGAGGATGATAAACTTGTGAGGCTCTGGGAGTGTGACCAGCAACCGCTTATGCGGAGTATACTTTCAACCCCTGATAGTGAGGCAGTGCGATGCAGCTGTGCTTCTGCGGCTCAACAATGGCACAGGAGCATAATCAAGCCCACAACCAGCGCATTCGGGACGCGTACGAGACTGTGGTGGAATGGTCCTGATTCTGTCGGCTCATCTAGGGCGCACACGCATTCCAATCACATCCACGCCCAAGGTGCTGTCAGTGGCCGCTAGCATTGGATCCATGCCACAAGTTCTTGCCCTAGCCATAATTACTAGCATACTCCAGTATTTACTAAAGTGCAGCAGCCTGTTGTTGACAGTTTGATTCATGGCGAATTGCAGCACGAGCCATTCGGAAACGATGGGACTCCCAGGCGTGGGAACGATTTCCCATGCGAAAAACGCATTTACAGCGATCGCGAATCTCTCTGCTCAATCCCTGCTAATTTCCATCCTTTCGCCGGACAGCCCGGCTGACCAGGCTTGGGGCCTTGGGCCGGTCCAGGATCAGGCATAGCCGGCCCACCCACCCGCTGCCGACCCAACGCGTCCACGATGTCCCTCGGGCACTTGTCCCTTGATTCAGCGCTCGGACACGGGTTTCTATTTAAATTCCGAGCGACATTGAGACGCGATTTCCTCGTACGTACTTTGCTCGGATGTGACGCGAGGACGCGAGGCTTGTTGTCAGCGAAATCTTTCTACATATCTCTTTCGCCTGCCTAGACGTTGTTTGCTTGACGCAGGACATCCTCAGTACTTCAGAGTCGTTCTATCGTTAGCCATCACGGTATAAGTCGAAATCGATCTTCCTTGGAATGCCGTGAGGACGATCTCGGCTTTGCTGGAGTCAATGAGAGGCAGGTAGGTCCATTCTCTGGTAATGAAGCATGGACGCATATCAAGGAGCAATGCGCCATTAACACCAGGGGCCTTGATAACATCTAATTGAAAGGTGTTAGCATTGTGGTTCATTATTAACAATCTTGCCCCTGGTTCAGGGCTGTGCGGATTTCTCGATCCGGTCTGCACCGCCTTGCATGTGATTGGTGATCAGCGAGCGGTACAGGTTTCTCCCCCTGGAGGAGTGGCGCGCCAGGACGCCACTCGGAATATGTACTGCCACTTGGAAAACTGCATTGTGAAGTCTTCATCGCTTCGACAGGTACTCTAAAGCTGGGAGGCCCCAGAATACATCGCCTACGAAGAACAATTGTTGGCACGTGCCTCTTGACAGTTATGTCTAGCCTGCCGATAGCTTTCGCGGCGCTCAGAGGCCGTTTTGAACCTGAGCTTCGCAAAGCAAGGTACACTAGTTCTCGAATTTAGGGCTATGGCTGCACGCCTTCATGTGAGGCTCTCTTTGACAACTTGGATTGGCCGTTCTCCCCTCGTTCTTTGGTGTCCATGCAGTGGTGCCTGTAATCGGCAAATCTAACGTTGAACCCTCGTTGTATTTGCGAATCCTTGAAATCAAAAGAGAAGTACAGTAATTACGCCACTGTCTTTGCAAGTAATTGAAATGAGTGTGTAGGGTAGGTTGCTGAACAGGGAGGTGTATCCATGTATCCATTGCGTTCGTGGTCCATCCGCTGGCCAGAACCCAGCGCAACATTTTTGACATCGCTGCAATTAGCCTCTGCAGAACATGAGGTGAAAAGCTCATGAGCCCTGTTTGGTGATTGTCTATAGATCCTCTTCGCGCGTCCGGCATACCGCCCCGCAAGGGCTTGGCCTAGGCTTCTTGCAGTGGTAGAGCAGGCCGCTGGTAAGCAATGAGAACGAGAGCCAGTTTGCTCCCTTGAACTGTCTGGGTACTAATAATGACGGACGAAATTGGATTGAGAAGTTTCTTGTTCCCTCGATCCCCGGACCTGATTGTAGCGTGCCGGGGCTGCCACATGCCGAAGGGGAGTTGACGTCAGGCGTTGGCGGTCCGAACACAATTCAGCCGGCCCTTCGCGCATGATATGCATGCCAGCGGAACTATATACAGGACCAGACGTCCAGGGAGGAAACTGGTCAGCGAAGAAGCTCGCAAGACAGTGAATGAGCCTCCAAAATCCCTGTCGGAGACGCCGAAGCCCCCGCTGATCGACATCTGTACGGGGGCGGCATGTGGACGGGAGCAAAGCCCTGGATCTAACCGATCTACAATGTACATGTGGTCGATGGAATCCTCGGCTAGCCTCTGGGGCTCCCACAATGCGAAGCGTGGGTCAGGCACCATACACAGCTCTGGGAACCTTGGGAACTCACCTCACCGTTCATCACCAGTCACAAAACAGCACACACGCTCTGCCAGCAAGGAAGCCTGCTCCCCTGCCCATTGGAACACATTGGCAACCCATGATCACAGCGCACTATCGTCAAGCTTGCCAGACCATGTCGACGCTCAGCCAGAACCTTGCCATGCACAATACTTTGATCTTACAGGGGAAGAGGCCGCAGGGACAGCGCAAATCCGTTCTGTATTATTCTCCTTATTCCCTATACTCAATCCTGGTCAGGGTAGCCCTCGGGATGGGGAGGAAGTTGAATCCCGCCACGGCACCAGAGGTGCACATGCAGTTGGTTGATGTTCAGCAAGGTGATAACCTCACACACGAGTACCTCTCCCTGACCCCTAAAGGCCAGGTAAGAAGTCTGAACCATATGGACGATGACATGGTATTGAACACGATTCAAGGTCCCGGTGCTGAAGGTCACCTCTCCAGACCTGCCTGGGCGGGAGGTTCTGGCAGAAAGCCAAGACATCCTGAATTGGATATGCAGGAAGCAGGCAGACTTGATCCCCGATGCGCATAGGGAGGAGATACAACGAGCGCTGGCGTTGTTTTACAGCTTCCACGCAAAGCCTCTGGCATTGAAGCCTGAGGAGAAAAGCGGCGGCGTTGTGAACCATGCAGCTGCCATGCTCGAAAATCCGGATATTACAGATGCACATCGGCGGTGCTTAGAGGTTAAAAGCTTATTGTGAGTACATGACAAGGCGATCCGCGAAGCTTAGGGCGTGACGATATTGATGCCTGGACCAGTCATGATACCCTGCACAGTCCTTCTCAAGACCCCCAGGCTGTGCGTGGGGTTGAGAGTCAAGCAATGCTGTTTCTCGACACATTGACGGCCATTTTGAGCACAAGGTCGACGGACGGCATGTACCTCTTTGGTGCATCGCCAACGGTGTTGGACGCCGTGGCCCTCTCATTTGTGGCACGTTTGGTGGACGTCGATAGGACAGACTTGCTCAACGAGAGCTTGATCAGCTACCATGAGGGACTCAGGCAAACCAAGGAGTGGACAGATATCGTGCCCGGGCTGACGATCGCGTCAGAAAGATGAAAGTGCAGGAACGAAGGGTGTGCGAAGAATCGCTTTATGTTTGAGAGATGTTTTCAACGGGCGAGCTCGCTGATGGATCATAGTTGACCAAGATCCTTGGCGAATGTGCCGGGCCAAGACAGATTGTACTTCTCTTTCTCTCTCTCTGTTGAAAGCCTGTAAATCGCAACACCTGTGACCCTTGCTGCTGTTGTACCCAATAGGGATCCGGTATCAGCATGTACCAAATACGTGGATCATTGTCCAAGGCTCAAGTCAGAAGGGGACCGTCGATCCGAACGAATCCTTTTGGCCTCGTGAAAGCAACAATTGTGAAACAGTGTCGCCGCTATGAAAAAATGATGTTTCCAATTGATGGCTACAGGCACAGAGAACGGACCATAGACCTACCCCATATCCATCTGAGACTGATTGCAAGGTAAGGTACAGTACTGTACTCATTAGCGGGTTTGACGAGATAACGCCAGCCGGGCACAAGTTTAGAGCGCCGCTCATTGGTTGATTGTTGATTCACCACTTGCTAGTGCCAATGTTGCAGCCACGGCTGGGATGGTGCATGAGAAGGATCGTTGCCACGCGTTGCAGTATCGATTGAACAACGGCTGTGCAGTCTCGATGATGTGAAGAGGCGAGGATGCATTTCATGGATGGCGATCCAGGGACTCTCGGGACGCAAGCACAGAAAAGTCGAACAAAAGTGCCGTGGCTGCAGCAGCGCCAGGAGCAAACAGCCGCGAGCTGAAAGTGACGGGTGCGTGCCATGGGGAGCATTATCTACACTCGGTTAGGAAGGTCGCTGACGCTAAGGCAAGCGTGGTGGTGCGGATTATGCGCCTTGACCGGCATGCTGGCAGCCAGAAACCAGCAAACTGCGTGCAAAACGAACCAGATCACAGGCACATTAACACCGCATGCCCTGTGCGGATGTCTGTGGCGGCCCCCAGAGCCATCGCAGTCCCCGGTCAAGGAACAGGACCGTCGCAGCCCCCCTCTGCTACACTATCAACCCTCAATTCGCTCGGCAGTCAGAGAGAAATCGAACCAAGATAGTGACGACGCCGAAGACGACGCCGACACCGTCGTGAGTCTGCGTCTTTTGACGAGTCGACGTCCTGCCGCGACCGTCTCAGGCACAGCAACACCTGCCCGTTCTTCCATCCATCCCACGACCGTCGCCTACGACCGGCGACCCAGCATCACCCGCCATGGCCGTTCCGGCCCTCTTCCGCAAGCGCCATGAGACTGAGGAGATCACGCCCATAACGGGCCCGATGGAGGGCGCGTCCTCCAGCACCGAGAAGTTGCAACACTTGGAGGCGTTCGAAAAGGCCCACAAGCTGGATCCCAACATGCCCATCGACGAGCTGAATGATGTGGACGCGGCCATCGCCACGGGCCACGCAGAGAAGGGCATCGAGATTGAGCACGCGCTCATGGAGGACAACAGCCCCTACCCCGAGGTCAGGGCCGTCGTGCGCAACTACGACGTCGACGTCCCCGCCAACACAATCCGTGCCTGGGTCATTGGGCTGGTGCTCTGCACCATTGGATCCGGCGTCAATATGCTCCTCTCGCTACGAAACCCCAGCGTCGCCATCACTACGTATGTGATCCAGCTGGTTGCCTATCCCGTCGGACTTGGATGGGACTTGATCATGCCTGACCGAGAGTGGAACCTGTTTGGTATCAAGTTTAACTTGCGACCTGGCAAATTCAATTTCAAGGAGCACGTGGTCATTGTTGCCATGTCCAACGTAAGTCAATAGCCTCGAGCACCGAAGGTGCCTTGGCATTGGCGCTTGACAGTCGCTAATTCTCGTGCAGGCGGCCTATGGCGGCGGGACGCTCTACGCTACCGACGTGCTTCTGGCTCAGCGCCTTTTCTACGGCCAGGATTTTGGGTGGGCTTTCCAGATGTTGTTTGGCATCACCACGCTCTGCACAGGGTACGGTCTCGCCGGTCTCGCTCGGCGCTTCCTGGTCTGGCCAGCTGCCATGATCTGGCCGGCGGATCTTGTCAACTGCGCGCTCTTCTACACACTTCACGACCATTCGCGATCTGATCCGTCAAAGACCAATGGCTGGAAGATTGGGCGGTACAAGCTATTCCTGATCATTGGCACTGCCGGCTTCATCTGGTACTGGGTGCCCGGATGGCTTTTCAAGGGGCTGTCCTACTTCACCTGGGTCTGCTGGGTGGCTCCCAAAAACGTCGTTGTCAACAAGCTGTTTGGCGCGCACTCTGGCTACGGACTGATGCCCATTTCCTTTGACTGGACAGCCATCAGCGGCTTCCTGGGCTCACCTCTTATCCCGCCGTTCCACGCCATTATGAACGTGCTGGCAGGTATCGTCTCGGTCTTCATCGTCTTGTCCATGGGCCTTCATTTCAGCGGCACATGGTTTGCGGACTATCTGCCGATCCAGTCCACCGAATCATACGACAACATGGGCAAAGTCTACAATGTCACTCGCATTTTGGACGCCAATGCGCACTTCAACGAAACAGCGTACAAGGAGTACTCACCATTGTACCTTCCGACGCAATTCGCCCTGGCGTACGGTGTCTCTTTCGCGGCCGTGTCTGCCGTTCTCATCCACGTCGGCTTGTACCATGGAAAGGATCTCTGGAATCAGTTCCGCATGGCGCGCCATCAGGAGGACGACGTCCATATGCGACTCATGAAGAAGTACCGAGATGCGGAAGATTGGTGGTATGCTGGTAAGTTGGACGAGGTCATTCACACATTGTTCCACACTGACTGAATCTAGCTCTGTTCATCGTCATGGTCGCCGTCTCTTTTGGCGTCGTTGCAGGATGGCCGACCGGCTTTCCTGCTTGGGCATACGTTATTTGCATGCTCATCCCGATAGTGTGGCTCATTCCGATTGGCCTGATCCAGGCTATCACCAACCAGCAGCTTGGCCTCAACGTCCTCACCGAGTTCATTATTGGCTACATGGTTCCCGGACGCCCTCTTGCCATGATGATGTTCAAGAATTACGGCTACATCTGCATGTCCCAGGCTCTCTACTTTGCGCAGGACCTCAAGTTGGGCCACTACATGAAAGTGCCCCCGCGCGTCATGTTCTCGTCCCAGGTCATTGCCTCCATTTGGTCTGCCATTATTCAGATTGCGGTGATGAACTGGGCGCTTGCCAACATTCCAGATGTTTGCGACACAAATCAACCCAACAACTGGACTTGCCCTGGCAGCCGCGTCTTCTTCACGGCCTCCATCATCTGGGGTGCAATCGGCCCTGCACGAATCTTCAATGGAGGAGCTCTTTATTCCGCGCTCCAGTGGTTCTGGCTCGTCGGCGCCATCGCGCCCATCATCACCTGGCTGCTCGCTCGACGCTGGCCCAAGTCTCTTTGGCGTTACGTCAACACCCCTGTCATCTTTGGAGGCCCTGGACTGCTGCCCCCCGCCAGCGTTTACAACTACCTGTGTTGGGGCATCGTTGGTATTGTCTTCAACTACCACATCAAGCGTCGCTTCACGGGTTGGTGGCTGCAGTACAATTACATTGTGTCCGCTGCCCTGGACTGTGGCCTCATCATATCGACTTTGCTCATCTTCTTCACGCTCTACATGACTGAGGTACCGCACATCAACTGGTGGGGGAACGTGGGCACGACACGCACACTGGATTTCTCTGTCAGCGCAGTGAAATCAGTGCTGCCGCCAGGAGCCACTTTTGGTCCGTCTGTGTGGCCTTGAACCATCCCGGTCTTCAGGCATGATTTGTTTTGGCTCTCTAGCGTATTATACTGTCCTTTTTTCTTGGGCTCGGCGTTCGTGGTATGGTCGGGAACTTTGGAGTACCTTAGGACATTGAATTTTTTCAGTGATTGAAGACCCTATACATGGATGTTCTACTGGTCTTGTGATTTCGTGCATGAAGATCGGAGCGCCCCTGACACGACACGGCCCTGGCGATTGCGGGTCCAGCTCGGCATTGACATGGAGCGGCATTCACGGTCACGTGCTGCTAAGGGCACCTCCACATCGTCCAATCACCTGACGGTGGATGCCCCGCCCACCGAAAATCAGGCTCGCACGAAATTAGGGCTCGCGATCCGGAACCATTCGCAGTCCACCAGAAAAGCACTCCAGCAGGACAATTTTACGATCGCCATCCTACGACTAACGTTACAGCACAACCGCCAAGATGAGTATGTGCCCTGCCGCGAACCCCCAATACGAACCGACAGAAGGAGAAAATTCGCTGGGTTGAATATTATCTGGGCAATATGAGCTGACTGGTTTGTAGCGAAGGGTACCTCCAGCTTTGGTAAGCGTCACAACAAGACGCACACTCTGTGCCGTCGATGCGGTTAGTCCACCTCCTTGTCACTCTCCGGAACGACTCGGTATCCCGCGCGAAACGAACTCCCAATGTCTGCGACGAAACGAACGGTGGAGGAAGGAAATGTTGTTTCGCGTGGGGTCGGAATCGTGAAGGACAATCGATCAAGGACCGCCCTGGCTGACGGGACACCATGAACAGGTCGCCGCTCTCTGCACATCCAGAAGCACGAGTGCTCCTCTTGCGGCTTCCCTGCTGCCAAGACCCGCAAGTGTACGTTGCATCCACCTCTCGCGCCCCAGAACGCGAGCGCTGCCCATTCGGAATACTGACGTGGAGGATGCAACAGTCAACTGGAGTGACAAGGCCAAGCGCAGGAAGACCACCGGCACCGGCCGCATGCGCTACCTCAAGGACGTCTCGCGGCGCTTCAAGAACGGCTTCCAGACCGGCGAGCCCAAGAACGCCCGCAACCAGACCATCATGGCCAAGACCAACAAGGACAACTAAGCTTTGTTCCTCCACCGGACCTCTTATTTCTCCGACAATTCACGAGCATAACCCGCCAACAAGAAGAAAGACAAACAACCCCCCCACGGATGATTGAATGACACGATTTGGGACAATGTGAGCACCGAGAGCGTTTTCATGCACAGCCGCGGGGGGGAAAACACCCATATTGGGGGGGAGGAACACGGGATCTCTTTTGGTTTTTGACACATGGTGATGCGAGGCGAGCGGCGGCGGAAGGAAGGAAACGATTTTCCCCTTGGTATCAAAAAGGGCTGGAGCATGGGATTCGGTGTTCTATTTTGCGAGGCAGGGCTTGGGAAAATAAGACCTTGACTTTGCGTCTCAAGTTGGCTGTGCCAGTTTCGTCTCGTGTGGGAAGTGAATGAGTGAGTGTATACGGGTTCAACACGACTGCCTGATCCTCCTGAGGCCGCAGTCACCTCCCATGACTTTCATGTCCCTCTCGCAAAGACTCTCACCCCGCCGTCTCCCGCAACGTAGTAGAGGAACTCCTTTGTCGCCTCCTCCCGGCCATTGATTCTCACCACCCCGCTGACGTCCTTGGCGGTGCCCGTGTCCAACATGCGCAGGGCGAACACCCAGTCCGCAGCATGAGCCTGACCAAGCACCAAGGCCGCGTGCTCCTTCTCCAGTGTAGTTTGTTGCGCCTGTATGAGCGGCGCATCCGCAGCCACGCTCAGAACCATGGCATGGCATTGCTAGATATGTGTCAGGGTGCTGAAAGAGCCAACAAGGGCAGCTCACTCACCCCACGAAGGTTGAGGAAGAAACTGGAGTATGCCGTGCTTGTCGATTCCGTAGCCGCGAGGACCACGTCTGGAGCATCCAGAATGAGGATCTTGGTTGCAGTACGTAGACTGCCCAGCGCCGCCTCGATCTCACGCTGCATGTCTGCCACTTCTGGACTCTTTAGCGTCCTGTCCTTGGGATGTGTCTCGGCAGTGAACAGTCCCGTCAGACCATCCACGAAGCAGAACTTGGCTTGCTTGCTCATGCCCTCCAGATCCAGACCCTGTCGCACGTCAGATGGGATTGCGAATCGCATACATGTAGCCTGGACGCACCATTTTACCGGCCCCCTCGCGCCAGAAGGCACCGTCCCTCAGGAAGCTGACCAGCACGACGCCGACATCTGGCCTCTCCTCGGTCGAAGCATTTGCTGTGCCTCGAAGATAAGAGTACAGATACCGCAAGGTCAACCAGTTGGCGCTGGCGCCGACCACGCTGGTGAGAAGGATCAGAGATGCCTCCGGGGGCAGGGCAAGATAGGGCTCGAGTAAGGGTGGTATGCGTGTCGACATTACTTAGAACTGCAGACTGTGCTTCTTTATCTTGGATACGTATAATTTCTCGTTTGCACGCGCCCCCAATGAGTAAGACACTGAAGCTCAACTGTAAAGTTTATGGCAGATCTTGCATGTGGGGTTCATGTTGAGGGTTTCCCATACACCAGAGACGGTAACATGCTCGAAGCCAACCCTCCCAGCTCGATTTTAAACTAATTATATAAGTTTCGCTGATATGTAATCTGTATTCTGAACTTGCATAGCTCTGATGCAGTCATTCCGATGCGAATATTACTTCTTACGTCCTTGCCAGCAAACGGTAGAGAACGAAGTGGGATCCAGCCGAAACTAGGGTCGGCAACCCATGCGAACATAACATCCACCTTTTCTATTGACATATTCAAATGATCAATTAAATGTGAAAACAATATCGACTTACATGCACTGGACACTTGAATGGCGAGTTACCACTGTCGCTGCTACATTCCAAGCAAGGTTTCTTTGATCCTAGCTCAACTAGAATCACTAGGCCCCACTGTTAGTGTCCCCTGCAGCACTGCCAGCGCTGCTTAACAGGCATCAACGTCATAAGCTGCTATCTCAAGTCAGGCAAACACCTTGATTTCATCTCAACCGACCTCATCCCACCCATCCAAGGCGTCAATTCTTGCACTCGGTACGAAAATGCGTGTATCTTCACTCACAGCTCCTTTGAGGAGGTCAACGTGCCTTGCGCCAAAGGTGCGCACGTCCGCAGCTCGATTCTCTGCATCCACCACACGCCAGACACGCAACCAAGTTTTTGACCGGTATAGTAGTTCTCGTCTCTCAAATCGATACATCACACGCTGACCCGTGACAGTGTTCGTGACCCGGCCTCTCTGAGCACATATCTTTCCCTCTCGGCCAAGTCCTCTACGCCTCTGCTCACTCTCTTCACGGCGGGCTACTGCCCAACCTGCCGCCACGTCCTCCCTCTTGTGAAGCAGCTCGTCGCCTCGGGCGTAGGGGACGATGCGACCACCAACGGCGTCAACTTTGCCGAGGTGGAGTTTGATGCGCCGGACAACATGGTGCTGGGCCAGCGCTACATGATCACCAGCCTACCGACGCTTCTCGGCTTTGATGGCAGGCGGGAAGAGGTGGTAGCGCGGCTGGTGGACGGGCGCAAGATGACCGACAAGAAGTTCCTGGAAGAGTGGATCTGGGAGCAGGCTAGACGGGGTGGAGGCGGCGGCGGCGGCAGCAATGGTGAGAAAGGGTTATTTGGGGGCCTGTTTGGGAGCATCAAGTCGTGACGTGAGCATATTGCTGGGCAATTTATTGCACTATAGATGGTCGCCAGGCGACTGTGTACTATATGACATTGTGTTAATAGAGAGCCTACGGGGTTTCTGTTCACTCGTGGCGTGCCACTTGGGCTGAAGCGCTCATGCCCCAAGAATCCTCGTCGTCTCACTGCGCTCAGATTTGTAAGACAAGCTATTGTTCGACAGTCCCGTGATGCATCTCTGTCCCTCTTCTGTCACAGTCACTGGGATTGGTCCTTCCTTACCACTTGTAAGTGGATGATATTCTCACATGATACTACATTCGCCCTCGCCCTGTTTCTCAATGCGACTCCGAGAAATCTGCTCCCGCCGCGGGCCTGCTCTGTTACCGCCGCGCTTAAGATCTTCGAGGCGTTCGCGAGCCTTGGGGAAGTCCTGAGCTACACCATCGTTAGCCATGTCCTATACCAATAGACCTGCGCCATGGTCACTCACCAGCTGCTCGCCAGTACCAGCGCTTGGCGTCCTCCAGGTTGGGAGGAATGCCAATGCCCACCTCCGTAAAGTAGCCCATAGCATACTCTGCCTTGGCCAAACCGGCGATGGCTGCCTTGCGTGCCCAGAGATAAGCTTCCTGGTCACTTTGCTTGAGTACACCCTCGCTCCCCGTGAGGTACCATCCGCTGAGGGCAAGCTCAGCCTGGTGCTCTTCCCGTTGCGCCGCCTTGGAGTACCACATGATGGACATGCGTGCGTCAATGGGGAACCCCAGGGATCCATACTCGTACGCTTGGCCAAGTCGGAACTGCGAGAATTTGTACCCCAGGTCGGCCGCCTGCTGGAACAGACTCGCCGCATACCTCTCATCTCGGATGATGGTGTCATTTGGCCGGGCCGATTCGTACAAGAGGCCCAGCTCGTGCAGGGCGTGGGGATTCTCCGCGTCGGCACGCTCTGCCGCACGCTTCAACCATCCAATCGCCTCCCGTGGATTCTTAGGCTGACCCAGCAGTCCCTTGAGCTGGATCATTCCAACCTTGTACATGGCGGGAGTATCGCCCAGTGCGGCGGCGCGTTTGTACCACTGAATGGCCTTCATGGGATCCTTGCGCGTCCCGCCGCCTTCTTCGTGTCCAATCTCACAGCACACGGCTGTACGGTATGCAGCTGAGGCGTGGCCCAGCTTCGCTGCGGATTGATACAGCGTGAATGCTTCCTTGGCATCCGAATCACCCCCAAACAGTCCCCGTCCGTAGGCATCTGCCATCATGAACATGGCGTCCACATTCTGCGCATTGGACAATTTCTTCAGAATCTTGTGCGCATCCATCACATAACGCTCACGCGCTCGTCCCCTTGCCTTGGGGTCCGGGACGTTGGGCAGCAGGACGTCAGCCGCTTCAATCAGCTTCTTGGCCAAGCGGAGGGCAGAGGCCTGATCATTGGGGTTGTTTTTGATGACCATGCGCAGTTGCTCGAGCTCTTGTGGCGTCACAGGGAACTCGATGGGTGCGACACTCAAGGCCGGGGGCGCTTGAGGTGGTCTCTGCTCTTGTTGAGCCGGCACTCGCTGTTGGATGTGAGGTTGGACTTGCTGCACGCCGCCATAATTCCGCACCGGAGGCGGCTTCTCGGATAGGTTGACCACAGAATTGGCCATCAGCCCGGCTCGGACGGGTGTAGGGTGCGACGGCAGGGCGTCTGGATTTTGGCTCGCAGGCGGAGGGATTGGAGGCTCTGACCTCGCTGGTGAGGGACCCATGTGAGTCGGCGTTGGTATGTTCACTGGTCCTGGGGGTGCGCTCGGCCCTCTTCGCGGCATCCGTTCATGCGGCATTGGGGCGCCGTAGCCCTGCTGCTGTGCTTGAGGAGGCAGCGCATTCGCAGGCGGCATTGGAGGCATCGAAGGGATGTCGCCAGCCATCTCGAAAATGGCTGTCTGTGGTTGGCGCAGATCCGGCTGTGACTTTGCGTGGTTGAGTTTCGCTGTCTGATGCGCGCCGGGGTGCGGCATCTCTGGGCCAGGGCGTATGTGATCTGGCACGGCCCGCATCGGCTGGGGCCCCTGCCTGAGGGTTTGCTCGAATGACCCTCGATCCGTGGGCGCCGTTCTCTCGAAGTTTGGGGGACCTGGCTCACTGGGTCCCTGTGCATGCGCTCCGTAGGCGTTGTACTCACGCTGCCCACCACTTTGCTGATAGCGATCCTGCGCATCGCCAAAGGAGTTTCCGGGAGGCTGCTGTGGGTATCCCCGATTGTCATCATGCCCGGCGCCACTACTGTACGGTCGGAACTCGTACCCTTGGGTATCCTGTGGATGGACCTGAGGAGGGCCGTGAGGCTCTGTGGATGTGGCAGGGCGGTCGTCATATGTCATTGAATTGATTCGTTGCGGAGGAAGGTCGTATCTCGGCCCATTATCATTAGGCATCGTCATGCTTCTGGCTGGAGGGCCAAAGTCGTGCCCAGGCCTCTGCGGTGGTGGTCGCCTGCCGTAACCATCGTCATATGTTTGATAACCACCTTGCGCGGGTCCAACTTGTGGCCCTCTCCGCCCGTCGAGTGTCTGCCCACGGAGTGGCTGGCCTCTCCCGTAGCTGCCCTGGCTTCTTTGGCTTTCCGCGCTCGGACGCGGCCCTTGGGCGAGATTCGGTCGCTGGCCGTTCAGGTTCATATTCGACATTTGTGCTGCCATTTGGTGGTCCGTGTCGTATCGGTGGTCGTAATGATCTCCATACTCGATTTCATTCATGGGAGGCTCGTTTTGATGGCGACCAGCTGATAGTTGGTTAGTTAAGCTGGGCAAGATGAGGTTCTGCGGCCAAGAGCTTACCGCCTGGACCTGGGTGCCCATGATGCACTGGTGGATGGCCTCCATGGTTGGGAACTGGACCTGCCCTCCCTCTAGGCGGATATGGCGCGCCTCGACCGTCGGGTATTCGTGACCCCTGGGGCGCCGCTGAACCATAGGGATCTTGAGGATACTGTTGCTGCGGAGGCTGGCCCTGTGCGTAGCCGGCTTGCTGCGCGTACGGGTCCGCGTAATCCTGCCCAGGATAGCCACCAGGCTGGCCATCATAACCGTAGCCATTATCGTAGCCATTATCATAGCCGTCGTACTGCTGTGGTGCTCCGTACTGTTGCTGAGGGTGTTGCTGTGGCGGGGGCCCTCTGTGGCCTTCTCGTCGCGGAGGGGGCCTGCCACCATGGGGATCAACCCCATAACCTCCATTGTATGCCATTGTCGGTCGGGAAGAGGAGAGCAATGAGGCTGCACACTATGGACGCAGCCCTAAAGGCGATATTCAAGTCGGCACAAGGTGCTGGCAGGGAGGCCCCATGTCTTGGCGGGGCGTGCGTCGAATCGTTCGGTCAGGGTTGGCTTTGTGGCCTAGAGCTCCATGACGGAAATCGCTGTGCAGCCTTGGACCTGGGCCAGCAAGTCATGAATTGCTGGCGAGGCGTCTCGATGATATCCTACGATACCGTGCGACGGTCTCGAACAGCCAGGGGCCAGGGGTGTGGAGGCGCCGATCTCACTTGCGTGCAGCAGACAAGATGTTGTGACGGCGCGAACCTAGCCGCCTGCTCGAGATGGCCGGAATTGGAGAAGACGGGTCGCTTGACGCTGGCGACGCGCAAAGAGCAGAATGATTGGAGCAAGAGAAGAAAAGTATGCAAAGAAGCGTTGGCTCGACTTAAGCAAACCGTAAGGTAGCTGTGCCAAAAACAAGTGTCTGCTGACCAAAATTAAAGGTGAGGTGAGGGCATTGACAGCGAGGGCGTTGCGTGACTTGGCAGGGCCTGCGGAGTGCCCAGCCTCAAGGACCTGGCCAGGGTCCTGTGGTTATGCGGCCGTCTGGTGATGCTCGTTCCGGGAGGTAAGTTGTCGGTAATGAATTCTAATAGCTAATTAGCGCGGTTGCTCATTATTAGTATTATTGGACACATGACTCTGATATTTCTAGCCCAGGTATCCCACTGTAAGCGGCGCGCCTTTTCACCGCACCAAGTTCAAGTATTTCATAGATGATGACGGTTTGGCATTGATTGGAATTCAACTTTTCCGTGCGTCTCAGCCATGCCGCATCACTGACTCAAACCAACCACCATGTATCGCTGACGAGCTGATGACAGCATAATCCCCTGCTGATCCATGGTGCAGTTGCAGGACTGTTGCAGCGTGCTAGCTCGGCACTCGTCTCTACGCGTACAGCCAGGACTGGCCACGGCAGACTCGTCCCGGCTCCAGCAGTGTTGCGCGACGCCCGTCACTGATTGGTCTGCACCAAGTTTCGAGTGTCTGACTGCCTCACCCAGTCTCTGATAATCATCTACAAGCCCCTGAAACGAAGAGCCGTCCGTCCCGTGCGTCCTTGCCAAGGTTCAAGAAGCCTAGTGATTGCGCGTCGTAGAGAGAGTGCAAGTCACAGCGTTGTTATTGAGAATAATTGTACACTTCCAACACAGCCTAGCCTCGAGGGGCGCACTTCACCTTGTTGCCGATTGGGAGGTGATGGATCGCAACTGTGCAAGTGCACTAGCCACAGCACCAGCCACTGAGGTGAGACCAGCCCACGCTATAGGTCGGGACCCTCAAAATCAATGACGGATACTGAAGCCGGGATTCGCGACGTAGACGTCGACACGCGACCTTGAGCACGGTTTGTCGTCCACTCTTGCAACACAGTCGCCGCGATGGGGAAAAAACCGACAAATTGGCGATTATGGGGTAAGGTGACCGTGGCGTAAGTTCCGTGGCTATGGAAGACGCTCCAGTCCGCTAACATCACGCCAGGAGCTTGATCATTGCCGTTGGCGGTCCAGCGTTCACAGCCTGGCTGTCCCCATCCGAGGAAGAGATTCGAGCCAAATACAACCCAGATCTTCGACAAAGGAGTATCGAGGGAAAAGCGCAGCGCGAGCAGGAGTTTGACGAGTTCGTGACCAGACTCAAGGACTACAGCAAGTCCGACAAGCCAAGTGCGCTCTCCCTTGCCGTTGCCAGCCTACGTGGGATAATGTCGCCGCTAACAACACCTAGTCTGGGTTGTCGTCAAGGAAGAAGAAGAACGCATGAAGAAGAAGGCTATCGCAGATGCCAAGGCCCGTGAGAAAGAGGCAGAGGCTCGCAAAGCTGAGATGAGAAGGGAGGCGCTGCAAGCCCCGGAAGCTGAGAAGCCCAAGTCATCTTCCTGGTTTAGTTGGGGCGGGAAGTAAGGGAGTGGAATTTACCATGCGGCTGTGCCTACGGCTTTGTGTGGATGTACATTCTGGCATCATGTACTATTATGACTGCTCACATGAGTCGTGCGTCTAGCCCAGCTCACCAGCACAACGCTGTGCGCCTGAATAGCATAATATATGAGGAACCCATTGTGCGTGCAGCTTTCATAGGTTGTAATAATCGTCAACCGTATATCAGCTACGTAAACACCCTCACGCGCTGGTTCTTTTGGTCACTGGTGACAGTAAACGAGTACCGACCCTCATGCGGCCACGACGGTGGATGAAAGGGTCGGAAATAGCCGCGATGAACACTGTTCCCGCAGTGGTTGACCTTTTGAGGACGTCAACACTGCTTCGTCTGGCAAAGGAGCCAGCTGCGGTCAAACGCAACACGAAGCCCATCCCAAGCCAAGTTGAGGCACATGTCGGCGAGCCAGGGCGCACTCATCTATTCAGCAGTGGGCTTCAGCATCGGCATTGGTCGTATGGCGAGCCATATCGTCTGCCAATGAATCAGCTAGTGAATATGCTCAACTTGCAAGCCTGCGTCCACATCGACATCCGACGAAAGTGTCTGTGGTTGAGGAAACGGATGACGGCAGGTTCCCCACATATGCTCATCCGAGTCCGAGTCATAGCTCCAGAGCCTCAGACCCTACGACGGCAGCTGGGACGATACCCCACGTTGGGCTGAGCGACCGGCGCAAAGTTCTTCCTGCCCCTCCAAAGTCTTGGCACGCACAAAATCGCCCACCATACCTCCATCACCGCCAGCATCGTGTGAGACGACGTCGAAAGCCCATAGCCAGCGACCCAGTCCCATTGGTGCGTACAGTCCGAAATTATGCCAAAATTTCGCTCGTTGTAGCGGATGCGGCATCACGCCCAATTGCCTTTGCCGAGGAGTGTTCGCTGACGCCAGACTTTGCCAGTTTTTGAAGTGTCCCTCGGAACCCCCGCAGCTTCAGCCCACCTCACACACAATAAATCAGCCAACATGTCGGACGAGATCCAGGAGCGCCTCAGGAAGCTCGGCGCGAGCGCCCGTATCGGTAGGTGGAAGCTCTGGTGGATTTTTGTACCGTTTCAAGAGCTAATGTATTCACAGGGTAAGCACTTAGCCAGCATGGCATCGCGCCGAACGACTGCTAACCTAGTCCACCAGTGGCAAGGGCACTCCCCGCAGAAAGATGAAGCGTGCGCCTCCTCGCTCGGGCGCTGACGACAAGAAGCTCCAGCAGTCCCTCAAGAAGCTGAACACCCAGCCCATCCAGCAGATTGAGGAGGTCAACATGTTCAAGTCGGACGGCAACGTCATCCACTTTGCTGCCCCCAAGGGTATGTTCCCATGGCGGATGGACTGGTCACCGCGCAGGCAGCTAACGAGGAGCAGTCCACGCTGCCGTCCCCAGCAACACCTTTGCCATCTACGGCAACGGCGAGGACAAGGAGCTGACCGAGCTCGTCCCCGGCATCCTGAACCAGCTGGGCCCCGACTCCCTGGCCTCGCTCCGCAAGCTCGCCGAGAGCTACCAGAACATGCAGAAGGCCGAGAAGGGCGAGGATGACGATGGCGAGATCCCCGACCTGGTCGAGGGTGAGAACTTTGAGTCCAAGGTCGAATAAGCTATCCCTCCCACAACATTCAAAGTGAGGAACGGGGGCTCGTTGCTACTGGTGAAAGCGGTGCGCGGAGGAGGCGTTTCAGAGTTACCACGTTCCTCTGCAAGGTTTCAATCTACGATTTGATTTTCGGGCGTCAGCGCACAGGGTAACGGCTTTCGACGATGGAGCGCATGATTGGACTACGGGTGGAATGGAAAAAAAAGTAACTCACTGATCCGCGAGCTACACATGCCTGTCGGATTTGTACACACCTGCATCAGGAACGAGAAATGCCATCTCATGATGTTTCCATGCTTTCTGCTTGGTTAAGTGAGAAGCCCGTGTCCCCTGTGTTCTTGATCCATCCCTTGAGTACAGAGGCCTGTGCGTCGGTAGTGACCTGGCTTCTCGGCCGTAAGAGCGCATCCATCTTAACATGCGCGTACGTCGCGGCTCCAAGGCAGGCAGCGATCGAGTCCATGTTGCAGAGGTCAGCCAGGGCTCGTGCTAGCGACCACATTTGGCGACGGCACATGAGACTGGCGCCCTTGGGATCACCGACCTTCCGCCCCTGTATGACGCCGTTGACAATGTTCTCGGACACCCCAGATGCCGACCACGCTGTTGCTAGCGGACTAGATGATATTTTCTCGGCTGTGAGGGCGACAGTACGCTTCGAGTAAGAAAAGTCGGCAGTAGACAGACGGACGTGGAAAGGCTTGAATGCATATGCATCAGACCATGCGTCCTTGGACAGATAACCCATCCTCCCCGTCTTGGAAAACGCCCGAGCAAATCCACTCTCCGTGAATTGCGATTCAGGTACCACCAAGGTATCGACATATGCACCGCGCGGGTCAATGAACAAGGACACGAGCCCTGACAAGAGGGAAGTGCACTGTTTCAACGCCAGCTTGTCAGAGCATGACTTTGACAGGGTCGCCGGAGCGTCCCTCCGACTGGGTTTCCGACGAACAATACCCAGCTGCGAAAAGTCGGCGCGTCCGGGCAATAGAGGAATGGGCCCAGGTCCAGGGTCAGCCCAAGGCGTTGCGTCTGCTTGGGAGGACATGGACAGCTCCATGCTGGCATCACCACAAGGCGCCTCTGAGCAGTACATGTGAAAGCGGACCCCATCCCTGATCTTGAAAGGTTGCTTTGCGGCAGCATTGGACTCTGCCACGATCATCGATACACCTCCCTTGGCCAAGGACATGCACTCCTCTAGCAGGAAGCGGTTGAATGTCCTGATGGCAAGAATCTCTGCGTGCCAGTCGTGCAGGACCATGCCATTGGCCTGGGGGATTTTGTTGGCCGGCAGACATTTCATGCCCGTTCTACGCAGTCTTAGACGAGGCATACACGGATATGAGTCTGGATCGTCTCTTACGCCAAAGCTACGCATCGCATGCTGTCATTGCTCTCCGCCACGATGCCGCTCAGGGGCACCCATTCCTCATGTCCATGCCCACGACGCGATGGCTTCCGCTTAGGAGGGAGCGCATCAAACGCAGCGAGCACAGAGTGGGCGATGCGGTCCGCTTCTGACGACATTGGACAGCGCAGGAAAGCTGGCCATCGCCGCGTGCCCTTACTGACTGAAGTAGCCACCAAAAAAGGAGACCCGTCTCGCGCTGCGCAGGGCCCTTGGCATGATGTCGTCGGGACCCCGCCAATCACGTGCACATCCACTCCGCAAAACTGCCCGCCCAGCCGTTGCCCTACCTCGCTTAGTCACCACCGCACACCACCAGTTCCGAGAATTTTGAGCGTATCGCGACGCCCTGCAACCAGAACTTCTCGCCCCATTCGCCCAACGAAACCTCACTACTAACCCCCCCGTCCCGTCGTCGGAAACAGCACAACAACGACAAGATGCGAACCTACGACGACTCCTTCTCGGGCCAGAGGATTTACCCTGGCAAGGTACGACTCTCCCGTGCCAAAAGACCTGTCCCCACGCCCGCTGCTGCTGCTGCTGCCCCGCGACGTCGAGACCCCAGGATGGGAGGAACGAGAGCCAACTGCGATTGGGGGAACGACTTGACGAGACGATGGAGGCAGCTGCGCAGGGTGGTGGTGGTGGTCGTTGACGAATTGTCTATGCCAGAGTCGGAATACTGACGTTGGGCCGTTTCACAGGGTAAAATCTACGTCCGTGGTGACAGCAAGGTCTTCCGCTTCCAGAACGGCAAGTCCGAGTCGCTCTTCCTGCAACGAAAGAACCCCCGCCGCATCGCATGGACTGTCCTCTACCGTCGCCAGCACCGCAAGGGTATCTCTGAGGTACGATTCGACCCTGGGAGGACGGGAGACGCGAGGAGAAGAAGCACTCAAATGGGAACTAACAACCGCTGCAGGAGGTTGCCAAGAAGCGCACCCGCCGCACCATCAAGTCGCAGCGTGGCATCGAGGGTGCCTCCCTGGACGTGATCAAGGAGAAGCGCTCGCAGCGCCCCGAGGCCCGCAGCGCCGCCCGCGCCGAAGCCATCAAGGCCTCCAAGGACAAGAAGAACGCCGCTCAGGCCGCCAAGAAGGCTGAGAAGGCCAAGAACGCCGCCACCGCCGCCAAGGGCCAGACCGTGAGGAACGTCAGTAAGCAGGGCGCCAAGGGTGCGGCTCCCAAGCCCGTCGCCCGCACTCGCTAAGCGCACACCTTTTTTTCTTATCTACTTGTCATGCTCCTTCCTAACGATACATGAACGCGATGGAGAGACAGAGAGAGAGGGTGTGCCAGGCAGGCAAAAAGCGCAGGCGGGGGACGGACGACGAGAGGATGAATTAAAGGGAAATTCTGGGAGTCTCGCGGTTTTCGAACTTTGTGTGTTTTGGTTCCGGGCCGGTTCTTTGACACAACTCGGGTGCATGGAATGCCATAGGGTGCATTGGTAGTTGAGCAAATGACGACCAGTGCAAGTGTCCATATGGGCTGCCGCCATCTCGTGTGTGCATAGTGATGATGTGGTCACAACATTCTTGGTGAGAAGTGTCATTCTATCCAATTGGTTTATCTAGCGTCTACAGCGCCTGCTCCGGCAGCTTACAGCTTGGCAAGGACACCCTCGGCACCAGAAACCTCAATGCCACCGCCGGCCTCCTTGGCAGCGTAAATGACCTTGCCGTGGTCAATGACGACGGCGTAGCGAGCAGTGCGCTCGCCGGCCGTCCAGCCAATGCTCTTGCTGAAGGCAGCGCCAGCGTCCGACGCAAAGATCTGTGCTGTCAGCCTGCTGTCTGCGGACGCAGGTGGGGGGCGGGGGAAGGAAGGGTCACTCACGATGAAGTCGTCCTTGACGTTGTTGGCCTTGCCCCAGGCGGACATGACCCAGGCGTCGTTGTAGGCAATGAAGACGACCTGGTCGATGCCCTTGGCCTTGAGGGCGTCGACGTTCTTGATGTAGGAGGGGACGTGGGACACTTGGCACGTCGGGGTGAAAGCACCAGGGACCGAGACCAGGACAACCTTCTTGTTCTTGAACTCTGTGGCAGGTGTGTGAGCACTGTCTCTTCGCCATACGCGAGTCTGATAGCGAGAGGTCAGAGGGAAAAGGACGTACCCGCGCTGGCGTCAAACTTCTGGGGCATGCCGCAGGCGGTGATCTCGCTGTTCTCGGGAGTGAGGGGCGCGTAGCTGAAGGACACACCCTCGGGGAAGCTATCGCCAACCTTGAGCTCAGACATGATGGGGGCTGTTGATGAGAATGCGCGGGCGTGCAGGCTGGGAGAGTGGACAGAGGGCGACAAGCGAGTGGTTTGTCGGTGCAATCGTGCAGTGAGGGACGGGATGAGGGGATTAGTAGCTGTTGGCAGCTGTCGTGCCGTTATGGATGATGTCGCAACAGGAGGAGAGACATTCCGAAGCACGGAGCGGAGGCCCGCTTTTAGCGGAGCTACGGAGGACATGATGGTGAAGTCGGTGGATTCCGGTGGAAGAGTGGAAGGGTATTGTCTCTGTTTGCGCAGAAGAGGCCTCTTGCTGTGCAGATGATTAATCTAATTAAGGGTTGAGAAGAAATAAATCACGCGCGGTGACGAGGTTCAGTCTGAAGAGGAACTGGCTCTCTGCTCTAAGAGAACGTAATCCGATGTGATGTCTCTCGTAAGACGAAGGATTCCTCATGCAAGAATTGATCCTCAAGGTTCGAAACTTGACCGTGCAAGGGTCACATCCACAGGGCGCTTGTCGCATTTTGGCCAAGAATGATACCATCCGGCCCCTACTCTTGCGTTTGGATGGACTGGTACCGATGCGCGCCGCGATTCCAGACTCGCTAGTGGTACACATTCTTCTCCGCGTTGATATCGTTCTCGAGGAATACCTCAGTCTTGTCGTTCATCTTGTGATCAATATTCTCCAGCAAGAGGCAGCAGATCAAGCCGACGCCCGCAAACGCAATGGAGGAAAGGGCAGTCATCTTGAGGCCATGGGCGACAGCCCACTTGAAGGCCGTCGATGCGGCGGCGACAATCTCGTCGGTCTGTGGGCGGTTAGTCAAGTCGCTCCTAAAGGTGCGAACAAGGTCAACTTACAATGCCTGGAATCTCGGCAATGGCGTCCGTCGCCCCCGTAGATATGGCAGCCAGCAACTGCTGCGCTTCCTGTTGGCCCAGCCCCAATGCCATGGCCGCTGCCGGCACGGTCCGCGCCGCTCTCGATGTCTGCTCGTTGGTGAGGATGGTCGTGTAGATGGCCTGGGCGAGCGAGCCGCCCGCGAAGCGCGCGACGCCCGACAGGCCGCCAGAGATGCCCAGGTCGACCTGCTTGACGCCGAGCTGGGTGAAGGCGATGCTCTCGTACTGGGCCCAGCCAAAGAACATTTGCTCCAAAAAGGCAAACGCAATCATGGTGCCCTTGTTGTAGGGCGTGACGAGAGCAAGAAGGCCTCCAAAGATGGACAACCCGATCCAGGAGACGGTGAGGGTGATCTTCCAGTGTCCGAACAAGTTGCCAAAGCACATGAGCAGGACGGCGCCAAAGACCAGTCCCAGGTTGTTCGGCAGCGTGAGTAGCATCTCTTCGGTGCGCGAGGTGTTGGGTCCGACGTAAAAGGTGTTGATCATGGTAGGATAGATGATATTGATGCCGTAGTAGAACATGGTGACAATGAAGGCCAGGATGAACGGGGCTGTGAACTCGCGGCCATTGTTGGAGCGGAAGATGGCAGGTGGGCACAGGGGATACTTGACGCTGGAAAAGTTCTCCCAGAAGGCGAACACGACGATGAGGCCAAGGCCCGCGCAGAGGGGTGCAATGACAGTCACGTCGCGGCTGGGTTTGTACTGCGAGATTGTCAGCAACTGCCGTGTTCCAAGAGAGACACTCGACCGCGTACCGTGGTGTTGATGATGCCAACAAGTGTCAGGCAGATGCCGGGGACGATGAGGGCGGCACCGACGTAGTCGAGGCCCCTGATGGCCTCGGCCCACGGCACACCGCGCGGGTGCTTGGGGGGGTGGTACATCCAGAGGACGCCGCCCATGGTCAGGAACTGCAGGATGAAGCCCGCCCAGAACACATACTGCCACTGCCTGGCGCCCGCGTCAATGGCGTACCTGCCGACAATGGGCCCAATCACCACAATGGCAAAGACGAAAGCGTCTGCCAAACAGATGCCAATGTGGCGGTACTTGTTGGGCATGAGCTCCGGCAGGGCGCACATGGCCATCTGGCAGAAACCGGCACCGAAGCCCGTGATACCCAAGCCAGCGGTGAAGTGCATCGACGAGCGCGCGGTTGCTGTGACGATGAAGCCGATGCTACAGACGGCGTTTCCGAAAATGAGAAACATGCGCCGACCAAAGAGATCGCTGTTGGTGCCAGCGAGGATGAAGCCGATCGAGGTGGCCGTCGTGTAGGCAGGGACTGTTGTCAGTGTCAGTCCCGATGAAAGCTATCACGACGATATGAAAAGCATCTCACCGAACCAGACGAGCGACTGAGGCTCGCCAAACTGGGTGGCCAGGCCACCTTGCATGGCTGCCGTTGTGGGGACGGGCCAGAAACTGAGACCGAAGGTAGCGGAGAGAATCTTGATCAGTGTCAGTCCTGGCAGTGAGAATCGAATAGATGGGACCTGGGGGGTCACTCACAAAGATGACGACCCATGTCTTGAAGGTGATTGTTTCGGGTCCCTCGAGGACCGTTGCTGACTGGTCGTCAGAATGATGCACCTGCTCGACTTGATGGTCTGCAATGTCGTGCTTGACCTCGAGGCCACCACTGGGCTCGTGAGCCCTTGCGTCGTGTGAAATTGCCATGGTCTGCAAAGTCAACCTGGGAAGGCTGACGGGTAGTAGCTTATGGCTTCGAAATTCCCGATGCCGTAGGAAAATCTCTCGACCATCACGGCGGGGACATGGCGGCCATGTATAGACTTGTCTCATGTGCAGACCGGTCAGGCTATCAAAGCTCGAGCACAGAGGTAGACAGGAGCTAGCGGAACCAGATTCCAGGATCTTGGGGGTTGAGCGGAAGACAGGAGCCGAGTCATTCAGGATTGGCCTTGAGACTCAAGAGGCTGAAGCTAGGTGGAAATTGCATTGTCTATCATGGTATGATGGTGGCAGGCCCTTTCGTTGAGTTAGTGACTACCCATCTTCAGATACCGGTCATGTTCACTGGCTCAGTCAGTCCAACGTGCCGCGGCAGAGTTGTCTCGCAAGAGTCGTCAACGAGGCGATCCTCTCGCTTGAAGCTTTTGCCAGGCCGTCAGGGGTACCGGACCAGCCTCAAGCTGTCACGTACCTTGCAAGCCATGACTTGGACAGGAGCTATGGCTTGCCCCTCGTCGAAGAAAGCCATGGGGTGCGGCAGTCGCTGCGATCCGATTCGAGCAAATCTTGGCGTCGACCTGCTGCAGGGGATGCTGCACACGGGGTAAGGACACCCGAGATGGTCCCTATACCAGGATGGACGGGATATTGAAAACATGAAGGGGAGAGGAGGGAGACGAGGATCTGATGCTGCCTAGCGCCTGGCCCCACCTTGAAAGGGTGCAAGGCAGGAGCCTCCCCCACACTTTCCAGGGAATCCAGGGACACTTTTTACCCCGGATCTACACATCCGCGATGCCTCTCAGCCGCGACGCCCGCCCGCCCGCCCGCCGCTGGGCGAGTCCGGGTGCACGGAGACGCTTGGCAGGCAACGGTTCCTTGGGGAACCTAGTTGTGCCATTGTGTCTGTCATGGCCGGAGACGCACACGCGTGCAAGCGTGGACCGAGTTCTAAGCTCGTGAGGGCCAAATGCTTCTTATACCAAGTGGCCGATGGTGCGTAGCTCGACGCCTCTGTACACTCACCCTGCCACCTTGACGAGAACGAAGACATCATACTCGCGAATCATATCCTTGCTCTGACCGAGATATCAAATTTACCCCACCATTCCTCCAAAACTCCTCAAAATGAAGGCTGGACAGTATGACAGTGTAAGTCATGGAGGCACATGGGACTCCTCCTTGCAGCGTGCTGACGACTCCTGCCCTAGGCTCAAAAGAAGATTGTCATAAAGGACATTCCCATTCCCGAGCCTGCAGAGAACCAGTTCCTGGTCAAGACGCACGCCGCGTCCCTCTGCCACTCGGATCTCCATCTGGACCTTCGTCCCGAGGGGTCCGTGACCATTGGGCATGAGGGCGTTGGGTACATTGAGAAGATCCATCCGTCTGCCGAGGGCAAGGGCTTCAAGGTGGGCGACCAGATTGGCTGGGACTACTTTATCGGCTGCTGTTTTGAGTGCGATGGGTGCTTGGTGCACAATCTGCGGTGCGAGAGGCAGCAGCCCATCCTGCAGGGGTTTGTCGCCGACGGGTACTTTCAGGAGTACTGCATCGTCGACTACCGCAACGCCGTGATTGTGCCCCCGGAGCTGGACATGGACCGCAGCGCGCCGCTCTTCTGCGCCGGCATCACGGCGTTCCACGCCGTCGACAGCTGCGAGCTCCAGCCGGGCGAGTGGCTCGCCGTCGTTGGCTGTGGCGGCCTGGGCCAGTACGCCACGCAGTACGCCAAGGCCATGGGCTTCAAGGTTGTCGGCGTCGACATTAGCGACGACGCGCTCCAGACCGTGACGGATCTGGGTGCGGATGCCGTCGTCAACTCCAAGACGAACCCCCAGTTTGCGGACGCGGTCAAGACGATCACCGGCAAGGGGGCGCACGCGGCCGCCGTCTTCTCGGGCGCCAACGCAGCCTACTCGTCGGCCGTGGAGCTGCTGCGCACCAACGGGCTGCTCATGGTCATTGGCATCGCGCCAAAGGACCTCCAGGTCTCCACGTTTGACCTGACGACGGGCCGGTACAGGATCAAGGCGGACAGCACGGGCATCCCGCAGCGGATGCCCAAGGCCGTCGAGTTCACTGCCAAGCACAGGATCCAGCCAAAGGTGGAGTTTCGCAAGCTGGAGGATCTGCCGCAGATGGTGGAGGACATGCAGGCGGGCAAGTCCAAGTACAGGCAGGTTGTCAAGTTCCACACGTAACGCGGGGAGCTGCCGTGTATGTAGACACATGTAGCCTTCTCCATGCGAACATATTGTCCACCGGGTACACCATTTGCGAGACGTACGTGTGATTGGCCTTTTGCTGGCGTGAAGGCATTCACAAGCCACCAGGTGCCACGCAAGAGCATCCGCCAACCCATGACGCGGAACACGCTGTCCGTGACTTTCATGCTCTCCGCATCCCCAGCGTGGCGGGCGAAAGGCAGGTCGGCTAAGGTCACCCAGACACAGTCAGCTTGTCCCTCACAATCCAGGACGGTGTATAGTTCATCAAGGCGGCACCGTCCATCTGATACCAGCCCTCGAGAGCATCGACCCCAGCTAGACCAGCAAGACCAGCTAGACCAGCAAGATGGCGTCCAGCGACCGCAAAACAGGCCACGAGCGCATTGACCACGAGTTTGCGTTTCCGGTTTTTGACTATGATGCGCCTGACAGTCTCTTTCAGCGTGCGGGATCCTCCTCCCGTCCCAGACCGGGTGCGCATGAGCGGGCCAGCGACTGACTGTGACAGCCGCCATCAAGATCCAGTTCTTCTTCTCCAAGCTGCCTGACGTCTCGTGGGAGCACTTTACCAAGCACTACTCGCACGTGCACTCTGACTTGACCGTGTCGGCCGAGTGCTTTGGGGCGTTCAGAGTCCGACGCTATACTCAGGTGATTTCTGCATTCGTCCTTTTGCTGCTGCTTTTGAGATGCAATGGCTGACAAGGCGAGCAGCACCACCAATCCCCCACTGCCAGGGAGAAGGCCACCGCGCTGGGCATGACGCCCCTCGACTACGATGGCTGCTCAACGCTGTGGTTCGACAACTGGGACGACGTGGAAAAGTTCTTTGCGTCGCCGGGCCAGCAACGGCTGAACGATGACTGCAAGCATTTCATGGATACGACTAACCGTGGAATCAAGGTGTTTGCAGGGTAGGTCTCACTCTATTGTCGAGATCGGCGTCGTAACACGTGGGGGACGGACCAGACACCCCTGTCTGGTCCAGTCGCTGATCCGACCCATCCACCACCACTCTGCCCCATCCATCAAAATGATCTGTGCAAGACATGTGCTGACGAGGAAAACAGACAGGAAGTCATCTGCTTTGGCAAGGCGATTCCGGACGTGGACAGCAAGGACGGCATCACAGAGTACAGGAGAAACAATGCCTGAGTGTGCGCTCGCGCGGGCTGTCCGTGTAGCAGGTTGAGACCTCTCTCTCAGCTGCGTCGTTCTGTGGGAAATTAGTGGCCTAGGCATGTGTTAGCAATGTCTAGAATGAATCGAGAACTCGGCTTGTCCCGATTCTAGTCTCAGCTGTCTGTTTCCTGTCTCGACACTCGGACGCGTTCCGGAGTTGCGCTCCGCAGTCGTGCAGGGGGCAGGGGACGGGCGAGTCCTTGCATCGATCCAGCAAGCCTCTCTGGGGCCTTGCGCAATGTGAGCGATCTGAGCGAGCGACCACACCTCTGGTGATCCATCCACACCATGTTTTCCGTCCGTGCCTCTGTCAGCTTGGGCAGACAAGGCGGCTATTCTACTTGCGTCCATGGCGCCAACCGCCAAGAGAGCAAGCAAACCTCTCATACGTCCAATATGATGAAACGTGCACAGACCCTCGCAGAGAAAACTCATCTGAGAGGCTTCGATAGCGCGATCGAACCTAGTCGCCCCCCCAGCGTCGGCCGAAAACCTGGGAATCGGTTAGCTCCGTTCCTGAGCATCACACACCCCTGCAAGCTCGTCGCCCAATCGCATGTCCGGGGCGCTGGCGCCGCCCTTGCTGCTTGGGCAAGATCTGTGGCCCAAATCGAGGCCTCCCGAGTCGTGCGGTGCGAACCATATTGCATGCAGTGCGATGCAAGGAGGGGCCTTTGGGGCGCGGCGCCTGGACGGCTTGAGCGTAGAGTTTGGACCGCGTCGAGGAACGAGAGCAATGGATGACGCCGCTTAGACAAAGACACCACGCATTCCAGAAGTGTCCCCGCAACGTGGCAACGCAAACAGCTTCTCCTAGCACGAAATGAAGACGTGCGAGGCAAAGGCAGCCAGGGACGACATGGGGGGCCCATGGCACACCGGCTGCCGCCTTCTGCAACCTCGAGGCTTGTCGTACAGCATGCCGATGGATCTCGCTACACAAAAAGTCGACCGATCATGCCAAGGCGGGACAGTCGTCCTTCTGCCATCTGGATCTGACCTAGTGGGCATGGCAGCCCGCGCAAGGGCGCAGCTGGACCGCTTCGGCCGCCTGACAGCCACGCGCGCTTGGTGGGCTTGAAGGCGGCTCGCTCCACGGCACGATGGAGTCCACGGCCACATGGAGCAGTCATGGCCACATGCCCTAGCTCATCCTTCCTATGCGTTCTGTAATTACCTGTGAGAATTGCTGCAGGCCCTCGGCTCGGGCTCGCCATGAATAATAATCAACTTTTACCTACAGGGCACGGCACAGGCTGCCAGGCACCACCCCCCCTACCCACCTTGTCCGACCCCCGTCCCAGTCACCAACAGAACGAAGCGGGCGGTGCCTGGTCTTGTCTAGTTTCTGCTGCATTCACATACAATAGCCTGTACGTATGTAGGGCCCACGCGGGAGGGAAGTCTGGGCGCCAGCCAGACAGTGGTCCCCCATGTGCCTAGTTGCTCGTACATATACGATACTCTGTCCCACAGATCGTCGCGGGCTCACTGTACTCTCTCGAGCAACCACGCAGAGCCGACCGTGACCAGTAGCCTCGCCGTGCCTTCACCATGGGTCTCCTCAGTCTCGCCTACACACGTCCCAAGCACGTGCCCCAAGAGTCCTTCAGCATGGACAGCATCGCCACGTCCGACGAAGGCAGCGACAGGGAGACTGTCGCCCGCAGCGATGGCTCCGTCCGATCTGGCCAGTCGGGCCAGTCGGGCATCCCAGACTCGCTCACCTTTGATCGCATCATCAACGGTGGCACCTGTCCGGTACGTGACACACTATGCCGTCAGCGCTAGCAACAAAAAGACTGACCCGCGCTCGCAGCCCATGACCGTGCGTGACTTTATGAACTACCTTGTGTACATTGAGCACTCGGCCGAGAACCTCCAGTTCTTCCTCTGGTACAAGGACTACTGCCGGCGCTTTGACGCCCTGCCGGCCAGCGAGAAGGCGCTCGCGCCCGAGTGGTCCACGTCCATGCACGAGGACACGGTCGCCAAGATCCGCAAGGAAAATGTCGACAAGCGGCGACGTCCCGAGGCCAAGACGGCGCGGGAGCTGTTCAAGGGCACCGACTTTGACAAGCAGGGTTCCGAGGCCTGGACCGCTCCCTCTGGCACCGACCTCGTAGGCCAACCGCCCTCGAGCCGGCACTCGGAGCAGACCAGCACCGCCTACGCAGCCTCGACGACCGTGGGGTCCGGGGCGACGAGCTACCAGGCCCAGGCGGCCGACGCGTTCCAGGCCGCGGGTGCGCGGCAGCCGTTCACGATCCAGCCGTTCCGCGACGAGATCAACCGCGTCATCGCCACGTACATCATGTACAGCAGCCCGCGGCAGCTCAACCTGGCGTCGTGGGAGCAAAAGGCGGCCGTGCAGGCGCTGTCGCACACGACCCATCCCACGGCGCTGCGCGGCCTCATCAAGACGGTGGAGAGCAGCCTGCGGGGCCAGTCGCACCCCAACTTTGTGCGCTGGAGCATCTGCAACGGCAACCCGGCGCGCGTGACGTTTGCGCGCGGGCTGGGCGTGTTCCTCGTCGTGGCCGGCTGCGCGCTCGCCGTCGTGCTCACGCTGAGCAGCATGGCGCGCGGCTACCGCGCGCTGGCGGCCATTGCGTGGGTGCTGGGCATCAGCACGCTCGTGGCCGCGTGGAAGGGCATGTGCGTCGTGCTGCACGGCCTGCACCACAGGCACATTCGCCCGTGGGAGCTGTTTGAGCAGGACGACGCGTCCGTGGCCGACGAGAAGCTGGCCAAGGCGAGCTTTGACTCGTTTGGCTCGTCCAACAGCTACGAGGACGAGCCCTGGGTCATCAAGTACCAGAAGAGGAACGTGGTTCGCAAGATCTTTGACCGCGAGATCTGGGTGCAGGAGCCGGCCCTGCGGCAGATCCAGGACACCATCTTTGTGCAGGCGTTGCTGGCGGGCGCGCTGGGCGGTGGCCTGTTGACGGTGCTGTTTGTGCTTGTGCCGGGGCCCAGGCTGTTTTAATGTTTTGCTCTTTTTTTGATCTTTGTATTAGCCACCATTCACTCTAGTCACTCCATCAATTCTCATTTTGTCAAACCGTCATCAGAGGGTGTACGTCGCATCTCACTCTGCACATGGTGGTAATTAGCCGGCGCGATGGGGTCGCGATGCTGCCTGGTCGCCGAAGGGCACAGAAAATATCCGACCGCCCGAGGTGCCTCGGGGGAGAGGTGGGCTCCCGCTCTTATCGATAAGGCGGCAGCGCAAATCGGGGACTCGGGTGGAAGGAGGGACCGTCGGCCATACTGGAAGAGGAAAGGAGGGGCTCTCTCGGCTTCGAGCAGGAAGGAGCAAACCACCGAGACGTCTGTCCAAGTTATCACGCATACGCTCGACCACGTGCCCCCGGCTTCGATTCGATTCTCGCGCACTATACGGCTCAATTTGACCCAATTCTACTCCAAATCACTCCAGACTCACTGATGAGCCTCCTGTCCACGCCGGGCAAACCCCAGAGCTCACGTCGTGTCCTCCGGCAAGCTGCGTGTTGCAGCGACTATAGCCGCTGAGGACGTCGGTCCCTCGGGTTCGGGGTCCCCTCTGCCTGGAGCCCAGCGAGCCAGATGACGCCAGCGGCCGACAAGGAGCTGGCCATCATGGACGCGGCCCAGGAGAGCTCTGTGCCCGGCAGGCCGAGGACAATGACCTCCACCGAGGAGATTGACAACACCATCACCCGCCCCGGCAGCGTCAAGATTAATGTCAAGGGCGCCTTCATCGTCGACCCGGACACCGCGACGCCCGCGCCCGCCACCAGAGGCACAGCGAGCAGCCAAGTCAACGGGCGCCACAGTCCTTCCCACCACGAGACGAGCGATATTCGACTCCCGAACCATACCGCTGTCGTCAGCCACATTGCCGTCGATGTACGATTCTCCTCCCTGGATCCCCTTGTCCGTGACTAACGCGTGGCGCAGATTGGCGGCTCCCTCATCAAGCTCGTCTACTTCTCCCGCGAGGTCGACTCGACAGACCCCGGCGGCCGCCTCAACTTTCAGAACTTCGAGACCGACCGGATAGCCGACTGCGTCGAGTTTATGCGCCACCTGTGCAACGAGCAGCTCGCGCTCAACGGCTCGGCCCCGAGCGAGCTCTGCGTCATGGCCACGGGCGGCGGCGCCTACAAGTTCTACGACATGATCCGCGATGCGCTCGGCGTCGACGTGCTGCGCGAGGACGAGATGGAGTGCCTCATCATCGGCCTCGACTTCTTCATCACCGAGATCCCCCGCGAGGTCTTCACCTACTCGGACACGGAGCCCATGCACTTTGTCGACCCGCACGACAACATCTACCCGTACCTGCTCGTCAACATTGGCTCCGGCGTGTCCATGCTCAAGGTCACGGGCCCGCGCTCGTACCAGCGCGTCGGCGGAACGTCGCTCGGCGGCGGTACCCTGTGGGGCCTGCTGTCGCTGCTGACGGGCGCGCGGAGCTTTGACGACATGCTCTCGCTGGCCGAGCACGGCGACAACACAAAGGTCGACATGCTCGTGGGCGACATTTACGGCACCGACTATGGCAAGATTGGCCTCAAGAGCACCACCATTGCATCCTCCTTTGGCAAGGTGTTTCGCATGAAGCGCGAGGCCGAGGCCAGGACGGAGGACATGGGCTCCATGTGCTCCGACCACTCGGAGCACCCGGACGGCGAGGGCCCGCCCGAGGGGACCGACGCCCACGGGAGCGCGCCCTTTTCGAGCGCGGACATTTCGCGGTCCCTGCTCTACGCCATATCCAACAACATTGGCCAGATTGCCTATCTGCAGTCGCAGATCCACAATCTATCCGACATTTACTTCGGCGGCTCCTTCATCCGGGGCCATCGGCAGACCATGAACACGCTGAGCTACGCCATCAAGTTCTGGAGCAAGGGCGCCAAGCAGGCCTACTTTCTCCGGCACGAGGGCTACCTGGGCTCCGTCGGCGCGTTCCTCAAGAGGCAGCCGCGGAACTGGGGCCGGCGCGCGAGCCTCGAGGGCATGGAGCCGCCCGACCTGCGCGACAAGGAGGACAAGATCATGATGGAGAGCAAAGCATAAAGGAAGTAAAAGGAATCATAGTGGGTGAGACTGAGCATGGCTTCATGGTTGGACATGGGGCCCTTGGATCCGGCGTTCTTTGTTCTTGGGGATACAGAAGGGGCAACTATCATATCATTGGCGAGGCGCGTGCTGCATCGTGTACATATACCATGGGAGCGAGGGCCAGTGTACTTGTCTGGGACGGATGTCCAGTCGGTCTGGCGAGGGGAGTCTTGTGTTGCTTACTGTACTGGTGAGACCAATGATGTAACCTTGCCATGGTTCGCTTGTTGTACATGTACAGGCCCTTGCATAAAAGGGTGCTTTTCCAGTCGTCTATAACTAGGTATCCTTCTTCTCACTCCCTTCCTCCGCGGCAGCGCCCGGCCTCTGGATGCCAAACTTGTCGTACCACTGGCCGAGCAGCTTCTCCACCTCCTCCTCGACCTTGTCCTCGACCATCTTGTCCTCGTCGGCCATGCCGGCGCGTGCGGCCTCGCGGCCCCTCTGCAGCCTCAACTGGGTGCGGTTCCGCAGCTCGGCGACGCTGCACAGGTCAAAGGCCCAGCTGATGCCGCCGACGAGCAGGACGCCAAAGCTGGTGACGTTGAGGGTCGCCAGGCCCAGCGCGCGCGCGGCGAGCGGGTACTTGTCGTCCGTCGGCAGCCGCGACGCGGGCGTCTTGTTGGACAGGAAGAAGTGCGGGTAGGACGACTTTTGGAGACGCAGCACGGACCGCCGCGAGATGAAGATGGACGCGGTCAGAAAGGCCGACCCCAGGAGGAGCAAGGACAGCTGGCGAAAGTGCCGCTGTCCGGGGGTGTATGTGTCCTCTTGGTATGAATATAGGGGCTGATGCGTGTCGGACGGGCTGCGCTGTGAGGTCTGTGTCGACGGTGATGGAGATGATGAAGGGGGTGAAGGTGAGGGCTGCACAGGTGTGGCTGAGTCTGCCGGTTTGGCGGCGAGTTTGCCCTCTGGGTCGATGACACGCCGGATCAGCTGTGCCAGAACCATTTTTGCTGTGGCGAGGAGCTGGCTCGGCTTTTTTTTTGAGGTGCGATGTCGATGGTTGATGAGTTTGATGTCAATCTCGAGACCCTCGAAGCGCGCGCTACGATTGGGTGCGCGACGGGCGAGGCTCAGATACATGCATAACTGCGTGAGACTTCAATTGCGCAGCTTCACTACTCTGCAGATCATCGAGAACAAAAAATGAACGTTCATCCGTGGAGCACCTGACCACTAAGTCCCATTCATGTAGAAGTTGCTACATCGTCGAGGCGAAAGGCAGAGTCTTCGTGTGTCCAACCGGATACAAGCATATCGCAGCCTCAACTCAACGTCAACCCAACATCCGCCATCACCACGGACACCGTGCGATCAAGCGAGACGGATCTTGACCGGCTGGAACCCGGAAACTGTCAAAAAGAGGCGAGCTATCTGCCTCCGCATCAGCCACTCGTCTTTGCCCCAGTTGCCCGGTCACCCACCGTCCAGTCCAGTGCCATCATGCCAAAGCCCAAGACGAGCAAGTCAAAACTGCCTGCGCAGCAACAACCTCCCGCCAAACCGCCCTCGTGGCCCCCCTTCAAGCCCCCTCTCCCCGTAGTCCCCCTACAGCCCGAATACCATCCCCAGACGCACAAGATCGCCCTCGTGCCCTGCTTCTTCCCCCGCTCCCTGTGCAGGGACTACGTCAGCTTCCTGCGCACGCTGCCCCTGGTCACCACGCCCGGCAAGCCCAAGCGCGGCGAGGCCGTGCGCGTCAACGACCGCTTCCAGGTCGACGACCCGGTCTTTGCGCGTCGGCTGTGGGAGGACACGGGGCTGCGCGATGCCGTGGCGGAGGGCGATTGGAAAGACGAGTGGTACGTCTGTGCTCTAACCAAGCTTCACTCAGCTAATGGGGAATATTAGGGGCGGCCACGTCGTGGGACTGAGTCCCAATATCCGCGTCTATCGGTACTCCAAGGGCCAGTACTTTGACTGTCATTGTACGTCCTGGACATGCTTTCCATGAACCCGCATTGCGGAGCTGACGCATCCAAGATGACGACTCCAACTTGATCTCCCTCCCACAGCCCGAGGGACCGCCCCTATCGACAAAGACGACGTGGACACTCCTGCTCTACCTGACATCAGCCGCAGAGGGCTGCAAGGGCGGCGAGACGGTCTTCTACACACATGATCGCCAGACGCCCGCAGAGGAAATCGCCGTGCCGCTGGAGACGGGCATGCTCCTCTTGCACAAGCACGGCGACGACTGTCTTCTGGTGTGTTCTTAGAGTCCCATTTTGCGAGAATGCCGCTAACCCGATGCTAGCACGAAGGACGCGAGGTTCTCGAGGGAGAGAAATGGGTCTTGCGCACGGATCTCTGTGTGCTCAAATAATAAATGACCTTGTCATGTCAAGGTGCGAGTAAGCTAAGCTATGGCAAGTCAAACGTCACTGCGCTGAACCTTGGCGCGAAGCATTGCTCGTCCAAACGCCTGTGCGCCGAGAACCACCGTCTCCCGCTCCATTCCAACGTCACCAGTGTCCCAAGACCAGGCCAGGCTTCCCAGGCGTATTCGAATGCTGCCACTCAGATATCAAATATTGCTTCCCATCATCACAAGTCTATCCACTGCCGTTGTCTGTTCCTGCGCGCCCTCAGCTTCGCTGTCCGAGTCACTGTCGCACACAGTGTTCTCGCGAGCAGACTCCACTGCATCATGCCAGCTGTCGGCAGAGGAGGAACAACTCTCGGTGTGCGTGGATGCGATGCTTGACTGTGGTGCCGTCGAACTTTTGCCATCGTCGCTGTTCGCACTGCTGCCGTTGGATGGCTCGGGGTCCATGGCCCCGGGGGGCAGGACTGTCGTGGACGGCTCCGCGTCGACGTTTCCAGCTGCAATCTCCAACGCCTCGGATGGCTGGCATGCATCGGCCGCTGCCGCCTGTTCCTGCCGTCCAGCATCACTTGTGCGGCCCTTTTCGTACGTTGGCTGTTGCGTCTCTCGGTGAAGGCCAGCCCCATGGTGCATCTTGGACGTGGCCGTCCCCTGCGCAATCCGGATCATCACCGAAGGGAAGATCCATGGAAACGTCACCAGAGGCATCCTCTTGGCGTCCAAAAGATGGACGGGCAGTGCACCGCCCGCAAACTCGTCGCCCAGATCCTCACGGTACTTTTTGAGCGCCGTCTTGAGCTCCATATCCGTCACCTTGTACATGGCAGCCACAAATGGATCAATCTTATCCGGTCCATGGCCCCCCGCTGCATCGTAGCTCATGTCTCGGAACCTCTTCCGCAATGTGTCGTACTCCTTCCCGAGTTGCTCCTGGCGCTTGTAGTCGCTGCCGATCACAGGCTTCGACATGGCGAAGCCGGTCCACAGCTCGAACTCGGTCTCGACCTTGTGCTGGGTCAGCACGCGACGGACAGCCGTGTCATACTGCTTCTTGATGCTGCGCGCCGTGTCGAGGACCTCTTCGCTGAGCTCGTAACGACCCAAGATCCTCTGGTCAAAGTCGGCCTCCTAGTCCGGCTGAAAGTGGATGTCATGGGCTTTCACCGTGTCGTAAATCCGTCCAAGGGCCCTTGTCGATCGATACTGGCACCTCTTCTCCATGAAATGTGGCCATTTTCTGGGCTGAAGTTCCGCGCTCCAGCCGACCGGTATGCCGGTTTTCGGAAAGTCTACTGCGAGAGAGTGCTTCTCGGCGAGCTCCAAGCACAGTTTGCTTTTGGGCCCTTCCTTTTTGGCATCTGACTGCCCGAGGTGAGCCACGGCCACCAAAGGCAGAACATCGTTTTGGATATAAGAGACGAAGAACTCGCGGAGCATGTCCACGGTGACGCTGCCTTCGACCGCGGGGGGCTCGGGGGCATCAAAGCTCATTGGCTTGGCATGCCACTCTTTAGGGATCAGGGATTGGTCCCAAATGACGAAATAGTCGTCTCCATCAAGATCGCCCCCCGACAGCATGTTGGGCAAGGGTCGGTCGCCGGTGCTGGGGAACACGACGACATCCTTGAGATGCCGCAGGCTCTCCACGTTGACTGCTCGGACCACGCGTATGTCACCTGGGTGCAGGGAGGGATTCCGACCAACAATGCAGATACCCTCCACCACAGTTGACTTGTTGTGGATTTTCGGGTCAGATAGCTGCAAAAAGATCTCGGGGAGGTGGCTGCGTTCCTGCTTTGGATACCCTCCTGAAGGCTTGGCCAAGGGCCTCTCCCAGGCGGTTTGATGCCCACGCAACGTGCCCGTTTCGTCCAGGCAGCCCAGGACAAATGCGCTTTGTGGCACCTGGATGCGGGCTTTCTCCTTGAGAAGCTTCAAGGACCAGGCTCTCCATAAGTTGAGGATGCTGGCAACGAATGGCTCTCGGACACCGTCACCGATAAAGCCTGCCTCCAAAAACTCGGCTATCATCAGCGTCACTTGGTTCTCGTCGACAAATTGCGTCAGCAAACTGCGCGCGTGCTGTATGTTTTCTTGCTTGTCACCAAGGGTCGCGTTAAATTTCTGCAGCTGATCGTGAAGAAGCCTCGCGAAAGCCGCTGTCGGCACACCGAGGCACTCAAGTATGGAAATTGTCTGTCGGTTTAGTGTAGCTGTTGCAAGCTTGGCACAGCGGATAATCTCGAGCCCGTGGAAGCATGTGGTAAACTTCTCCTGCGACTTGCGAATATGCACTTCCATCCCCTTGGCTTGCGGCCAGACAGTGAGCACACCTTTGCAGCCCCCCATGCGGAATTGAAATGCGGAGCAATTGGCAAAGATGTCGTCCATGTCCATCTCCTCAATAATGAGGCGAGCCACAAAGGGCGAGATGATGCCCACGCCGTCGCTGAAGCAGTACCCGTTCCTCTCGATATCCGGAACACGCACAATGTGCGGAACCTGTATTCGCTTGATTTCCCTTGTCGTTGAGAAGCACTGACCTAGCCTCGCTGCGTATTTTGCCACAATTTTGATGTGGTCAAAGCTGCCCATCCATCTTCGAATGTCGTCGCACGAGATGCTTTCTGTGGGACAGAAGAAGTAAGCGCCGCATTCGCGAAGCTGGGAGCTCCCGAATGCGAGGAACTCGTATCGGCGATCGCCAATCTGAATGCCTTGGTACAGCGTGCGTCGCAGGCGAGTATACAGAGCCTTGTTCTGTGGCTTGTAGATGCCTATCCTGCCCCGTTCGCCCTCGTCTAGGAACTGCACGCGTAGGAAGCGGTCCTGCAGGAGGTCATACTTGCGCATGACCCGGTTCGACGTCTCGGCAACGGGAGTGCTGAAAAGCACCGTAGTGGGCGTCACCACGGCCTTGCGGACGAGCGTGCAGTAGTGAGGCAGTCGACTGCTGGGGTAAAAGGCTCCAGCATCTGGGTTGGTGAAGATTGTCATGGGGTCGTCTAGGCGAATATTCTGATCGACGAGCCACTCTAGACGTTGTCTTGCTCTGTTCGGGTCCAGATCGGGCGCCTTGTCTTGGCCCCTATATTCGATGGCAAGCTTCTGGAGAAACTCTTGCGTGATTGCGTGTTCGCTGAGGAGGCCCCTGGAGATGCACACTTCAAGCTGGTAACGAACGGCAAAGTCAATATCGAAGACCTGCTGCATGCCGAGCGATGCCAGGGCTTCGCTGTGTGAAGTCACCGCCTGGGAGGCTGGAGGATGATCCACCTGTGCCCACATGGGAGCTTTGGCGCCAGGTTGAACCAAGAAGTCCAAGGTCTCGACATACTTGACATTGAAGTCTTGTAGCGCGCACTGAAAATGCTTCAACAACTGGCAGGTTGACTCGTCTTCATCCAGGAGAATACGGAAGCTGGTCCAGCGACCAATATCGATGTGGTCAGGGTCAGGAATGGTCTCATTGACGGCGATTGGGAATCGATTGTGGACTGTCATGTCTCCGGCAATGTGGGTGACGCGATACCAGACGTCCTGCCGTCCCCAGCGATCCTGGCTCGCGTTCGCCATGGTGGCTTCCAGGTCGTCGTTCCTCCAGAAATACTGTGGAGGTTGGTCGAGTGGTAGAAGCAGTGATGTAGAGGCGTCGTTGTCGTCTTTGAGCTGGTACATGGTTCTGACCTCGGCAAAATTCAACTCGATGCGGAAGATTGTTGGCGCATTGGGAAAGTACCTGGTGTTGAAAGGGAATTGCATACACAGCTTTCTGTGCCTAGAATTGAGCTCGAGGACTACGGGCTCCTTTCCCATCGGCGTGACGCGTTTCATGGATTTCATCGTGTTTGGGCCTGTGATGACTCCAAAGTCCAACGCAATGGGCTTGAGCGCAATGATCATGGCCCGCTCCTGTCCAGTTGCACCCGTCATCCGGATAATGTTTCCTGCCGGATCAAAGCCAAAGGGCCCCAACGCCCAGTCCTGCGCCTCTTGGCGAGGAATAAGGATCTTTATCCGAATGGCCGTGCCTCCTTGCGGATGCGTGACCATGTAGTCTCCATTGTTCCAAAAGTTGCTTGAAGGCGGGGGTTCGAAGCGAACGGTGGCCTCGGGCCCACGGCGGTTGGAGCGACGATCGTCTTGCTGCATGATTTGGAGATGAACAATGTTGCCTTGGCTCTTGAACCACTCCCAGAGATGGCGTGGCTGAGTGTTCTTGGGCAGCCTGGCAAGTTCGAGAGTCAGGCTGGGCCATTTTTGCCAGGGAACGGACCAGATATGTCTGGGAGGTTGGTGAGAGGAGGTGGCATTGAGCCTATCATTATCATGATGCACTATCTCAGGTTGTTGTTCCTCGTTGGGGCCAATGTTGTGTCCCTGGGGGCTGCTGTTAACGTCTACATTGTTAGCGAGGCATGACAAGTGGGATGAAGAAGCTCACTCATGATAACGCTGTTGATCGACGGCTGGCAATGTTTACACTGCTCAAAGAAGCTTAATGGGCCTTGAGAAGGGAAGGATGTATTGATGTGAAATGAAGTGGTTCGTGTGCGATGGCGAGCGCTCCTAAGCGGTATAGCGAAGATGTTTCGGCTGAGTGAGTTGACGAGTGGACTAGGTTACTATCGATGAAGCATTTGCGCACATTGATTGCAAGAATGAATTCTTGTAAAGGCTCAAAGGAAAGATATATCAAGTCAGAGACGAAGGATACTTGGTATAGTGTGGAAGCGAAGGAAGGGAAGGAGCACTGGGCCCTGATGCCGAGCGAGGAAGGTGAGAGATGAGGGCCTCGGAAAGAGGAAAGATGAAAACAATGCCTCCGCCCACAGCAAACCAGACGACTTCTTCCATCACTCGATATCGCATGAACTGATGAGTTGAGACGACTAGGCTCACCGCTACATTGGATAGCTGCTCTTTCGTGCTTCGTTTGCCCATGGAAACGGGACGAACCTCGAATCAAGGCTGATCACTTGCGGCATGGATTGAATCGACAACAATGCGAAACCTCAGATCGATTATGCTGAAATCCAAACGACCGCTCCATCAATGCGCCATAATAGAACGAGACAAAGCAGATGGAAAGCAGGCAGTTGTTGTTTGCCTGCCCAAATGCCGGACAGGAACATTGTCAAGTCAAGGCGAGCTATCGCTCGTCTTTGCCTTTTGCCTTTGACTAATTTGCTACCTTCAGGCACAATTATCTCTGCCTAGGCGCAGCAAGGTCTTTGACCTCCTCCTCGACCAGTATCCCCGCCGAACTGGCCGTCGCACGGACAGGCATGACCCCGTGGTTGCGGTTGTACTGATTCTCTGTGCCCGGGACATCGATAATCTTGCCGGGATTCATGATCCAGAGGGGATCGAGGGCGCCTTTGATGGCGCTCATGACGCTCAGCGTCTCGGGTCCGACCTCCCAGAACAGCGACTCCTTCTTCCCCCAGCCGATGCCGTGCTCGCCCGTGCAGGTGCCCTCCATGTTGAGCGCGCGCTTCACCATGTTCTTGACGCAGGCTTCGACTTTTGCGCGCTCTGCGGAGTCCTTCTTGTTGTACATGATGCCCTCGTGGAAGTTGCCGTCGCCAATGTGGCCGAGGATGCTGGCAAACAGGCCCAGGTCGTCCATCTCCTTCTTGCTCACTTCGATAATGTCCGCGAGCCGACTAAAGGGCACGGCGACGTCGGTGCTCCAGACGTCTTCGTCGCCTTGCCGCAGAGACAGCATGGACCAGAGCGACTCCTTACGGGCAGACCACAGGCGCTTCTGCTCCGCCTCATCCTTGGCAAACTTAAAGTTGCCGCCCTTGTTGGCCCGTGTGATGGTGTCGACCAGCGAAATGTGCTCCTTGACAGAGCTCTTGGTGCCCGAGAACTTGAAGAAGAGCGTAGGCAGCTCATCCCAGACCAGGGGCGCGGTCGCTCCGCTCCTGTTGATGACGCTCATCTGCACCTCGTCCATGACCTCCATGGCCGCGACGGGGATGCCAGCTTGCATGACACCGGCGGCAGCCGATGCAGCGTCGCGGATCGAGGGGAAAGTGACGACGGCCACCGCGTACTCCTCGGGGACAATGGCCAGTTTGAGGGTCGCTTCTGTCACCAGGCCCAGAGTTCCTTCGGATCCGACAAATAGGCTGTTGAGATTGTAGCCGGCCGAGCATTTGCGTGGCCTGCGACGCGTCTTGATGATGCGACCGTCCGCGAGAACGACTGTGAGGTTGATGACCCAGTCCTTCATGGTGCCATACCGCACCGCATTCGTGCCCGAGCAATTGGTGCCAATCATGCCGCCAATCTTGGCCGTGGGGCCTGTCCATGTCAGCCACGGTTCCCATTCATGCACCGCTGATGTTCAAGGGACGGACCAGGATCTACTGGGAAAAAGAGGCCGCTCTGCATGTCCGCCAGCTGCTGGTTGAGATCCTGCCAGCCGATGCTGGGCTGCACGACGATATCCATGTCGTCCTTGTGGAACTCGACAATCTTGTCCATGAAGGCAAAGTCAACGCTGACGCCGCCGTACGGTGCTGTGAAATTGCCCTCGAGGCTCGTCCCGCCCGAGTAGGGGATGATGGGGACGCGATGCTCGTGGCAGATCCTCGCAATCGTGGACACTTGCTCGGTGGAGCGCGGGTACGCCACGGCCACAGGCAGCGTGTCAGGGTTGACCGTCGACCATTCCGAGTACCCGTGGCGATGCAGGTCCTCCGGATCTGTCGAGATGATGTCTTCATCCCCCAATTCAGCGGCGATCTTCTCGATGGCCTAGAACAGTGCACAGGTCAGCCAGTGGGATGAGCAGCCGGAGATGGAATACGACCAACCTGTTCCATCTCCTTGACCGTCGCATAGCGGACTTTCTGTCCATTGGCAGATTCGATATTTACGTCGCCAGTCTTGGAAGCTTGTGCAAGGCCCCATCCCAAAACACCAGCCGCTCCGGCCACAGCCAGCACACCTCGTGTTGACCATGGGCCGCTTGCCGCTCTGGCCCCTTGGGTGGAAAGGCGTGCCAGGCTTAACGGGGACCATGGCCCGATGCCTCGACGGCCACTCGATTTCTGGAGCAGCGCTCTTATTAGTCCACTACGACCCCTCATGGCCTCGTCTTACGCCCCGGTGGTAGCCGAGTACACGTTGATCTGATCCAGGTGGAGGGCTCTATAATAACAGCCTCTGAGACAAGTTGAGAAGCAATGATCCATATCAAGAAGAGAAGAAAATTGAAGGAGACGCCGCCTCACGAAGATGTAGATGGGGAGCTGAGCATGCCGTGGAAGAGATGTGGATACGGCGTGGGGTGAACATTGAGGTCAATCACGGGGTCCGTGACAGACGGCAACGCTGGATTCCCGCGATGCGCCGCCTTGCACACTGTACGCAGTGACTGGCATGCCAGCACATGCCGTGTCACATCTCGAGATGAGGAGGCTGCAAGGGGTATTCATCCGATTGCGAGACAAGAATCGTACCGTTCCCGCGGACAATACAGACGACAACAATCGGGAAATAGAGCGGCGCGCGGTCGGACCCTCTTCACTAACACCAACGGGTGCGTCTCGAGTCAGGTCATGGAGGTTTTGATCAGAGCGGGTTCAACAGGTAGTGCTTACTCCCACAGTCCTTCCCAGTATTCCCTCATCATCAACGCTCAACGCGACCCGAACGTCACGAGACACCATCGCATGGACCGAAAGGGAGGTGTGTCGCGTGAGAAGGCGACGCCAAGCAAGGGTTGCTTGCTCATGCCCAGTCACCAGTAGGCATCGCAGCCGACGCGAGTGACGCGCAGGACAGCCGCAGCGTGGGATGCCCGCCAGACCCGCGTCCGCTGTGTTTCCATTCGGCTTCTCTTGCATTAGCATTAGTCAAGCCTTTGGCCAACGGCTTCGCTTTGGGGATCACCTCGCTACCATGCTGGGTTGGCTGCATATGCGGCTGGGGAGCCCGTGCGTGCCAGGGGCCTGGCGCGTGGGCGCCCTCGGGGCTCGGGCACATGAGTGCCGCGAGAATTTGACGACACCTCTTGATCGTTCGAGTGGAGTTGGGTCTCTGCTCAATCGTACTGCACTCGTACGTAATAAAAAAGCGTCGGGGGTGCCTTCAGACGGGCTATCGCATTCTAAATTGATGCCAGCGTTCACGCACACGCTACACTACACGCCGCATCAAGGGACAACCATAAACGAACGAACGGGCTCCCGCAACCGCACTGCCGGCACTCACGCCCGGCCAATGCGCGCGGAAATGTCTCGCACCACGTACACCTGGCCGTACAGGTCGACCTCCTGGCAGAACATGGACCAGATGGCCATGCGTCGCGTCCCGAGCCTGGCGCCCTCATTGTCGACGGCACCGCCTTCGGCGCTGTAGTCCGCCCTGATCCTGTCCAGCCTCGCCAGCGCGTCCATGTACGCCTGGCGCTCGTACTCGGCCAGCGTGAGCAGCGCCCTCTGCATGCTCTTCATGTCCCTGTGGGACGCAAACTCGGGAAAGTCGATGGAGTTGAGGTTGCCCTCGTCGCGGTCGCGCTCCGTCGAGCCCAGGTCGTTGTACATGCGGCACATGGTCGACAGGTGCCGGCACACGGCGTTGCCCATGTACTTTTCGCCCGCCGAGGGGAAGCAGTCGGAGCCGCCGCCGCGGGGGGTCAGCGTCGACCCCATGAAGCAGCAGATGAAGGCGAATGAGTAGGGGCACGAGATGTGGTCTGCCGACGTCGTGCGGACCCAGTTGAAAAACGTCGTCGTCCTGGTAGACGCGGGCTGCGGGCGGCCCGTGGCAGGGTCGCGCGGCCCCAGACTGTCCTCGGCCTGCTGCGTGTGCCCCAGGAGGTACGTCTTGAGCTCGCGTCGGAGGAGCGTCTGGTCCCACGCGCTGGCCCCCTTGACCCACCGATGCTGCAGGATGAAGTTGAGGAACTTGCACAGGTGGGAGACGACACGGACGTAGCCGGCGTCCCGACCGGTCAAGTCGAGGGCGCTGGCGGGGGCCGGGGGCTTGGTGCCGTTGGTGCCGTTGGTGCCATTCGAGGCTGTGATGCCATTGGAGCCGTTGACACCGTTGGGAACACTGCTATCCTTGATGCCATTGATGCCATTGATGCCATTGATGCCATTGATGCCATTGATGCCATTGATGCCATTGATGCCATTGATGCCATTGATGCCATTGATGCCATTGATGCCATTGATGCCATTGATGCCAT